>JAODAC010000018.1:134183-187653 GCA_027575185.1 Mimaenictus wilsoni | reverse complement strand
AAATTCCTACAATAATATACAGGAAAACAATATCAAATTCAATATCTCTTTTTGTTGGTATTTGATATTTTGTATTATTTTTCATATTTGCAAATAGTAATAAAACAAATACTGTACAGTACAATATTCAAATCTTGAATTAATGGAGAGGACTGTAGGTTGTTGGTAAAACATGTTGATATTTTGATGTGAAAAACTGTGACAAAAATCGTGTTTTTCACATCAAAATAAAAACAAAAAATTCAAATATTGAACTTTGATCAATTCAAAATGAACTTTGAAGGGGATATGAAGCCCCAGACCATATATGTGGGGACCTAGGTTTTGTCAGACGAATGAATATCCTTTAAGAATGAATAATAATAAAAATAATCAGCAAATAGACTGGAATATTCAGATGTAAACCTGATTGAGACGGTGCTGATTGGGGAAATGTTCTTCATCGGAATATCCCTTCCGAATTTACAATATTTTTTGTTTGAAAATCATGAGGCAACTTCTATTCTAGTTTCGGAGATGATGAAGTGTATGTATGGACTAACCCTTTGAAAATAGCAAACTTTAATCGACCGTTTTTCGACCTTGCACCGACTGAAAAAATTGGAAATTCGTAGTAACAGTTTTTCTGGTAATGTCACTAACTTCATATAATTGATTATGTGGTCTCTCAATTATCAGCTTTTTTATAGAAATGTTAGAAAAATGTGCACAAAATTAAACTACGATTTTAAAACCACAATTAAATTAAAAAGAAAAAAGTACATTATCATTTGGGAGTTTGTCCAAAATGGTGTCCCCCTGATTTTTGTGAGATTTTAATATTACATAATCAGTGCATAATTATCGCGAATATAGTATTACCCTACCAACATTTTCATCATGCATAACATAATACACTTAATCTGTGAAATTTAAAATTAGATTTTAAAGATTAAATTTATATTACTCCAAGCATACACTTATACACAATTTCAAATGGACTTCCCAACTTTCCACAGAGAAAAAATATTTCATTTATTTTATTTAAGAATAAGCTCCAACATCCTAATAACCCCCTTCATAACCCTCCAAACACCCTATTATACACCAAAACCCAAATACTCCCCATCAACAAGCGGCACATCGAACTCCAACAAAAATTCAAAAATAACCCAACTAATTTGGCTATCATTGAACCGCTTTGTATTCCTTTCACTGATAATTCGATAGCCGTTAAAATATATCTACCTATCTATCTATTTAAGAATGTATAAGGTCCTAGATAGTTTCTTTAAATTTAAACTTAAGCCTAAAATATTCAAATAAAAACATTACTTACTTATCCATATATTGAGTTAAGCGTACATATGCAATACAAGCCGCATCTTCGCCTAGTAAATGAACATGTGGATTAAGTATAGTTGTGTTCACAGCTTTACAATTCTTTCCTAGGACTGCAACAAACATATACCATATTAAAACCATCACAAAACCACTCTAGCCCTACATTACCATTGTCAAAGTAGAACTTATGGAAATCCATGCCTTCCACAAGATTACCCATCGCCTCCGGCTCAAAGGCAGTCAAATGAGGATCGCATATCTTGCTAGAAGTTAGAAGAAATCAATCAATTGATCAACAAAGAACATTAGAGGTAATCAAAGCAATTGTTCCAAGCCGATTGTTACATATGAACAATTATAGTTATACTTACGTATATGCCTCAAAGTCGCCAGTATTAATTGCCTCAATCAGCTGCTCAGTCATCTTGATGATCTCTTGCCGGCGTGCTGCATCACAAAACAAGAGAAATTACCACACAATCCAACGCTAAACATTCCGCTTCATTGCATCGCAACAAGCGACGCACTAAATATCAACGCAAAAGATACACAACTTATTCCAACATGATTAATTATTATTAATTCCAACAAATAAACGAAATAAAAAAATATGTATATATAAATACAACAAAATACGATACAAGATATACAAGTATACATCCATATTAATATGATACATATCACAGAGATCAGATATTTCGTCCTACATCGAGAGTAATTACATATGAAACAACGATGAAAGATTTTTATTAGACAAACTTGAAGTTGGTCGAAGACGACTGCATTCGCAGTTGAAATTCAGACTGATACGATGTGGAAAAATAGCAGAAAGTTGTTTCAGATTGTAATCAAGGATAAGAAATAGCAGAAGTATTTTTCATCGTCTATTTTTTCGTTTGTATCACTTCGAGAACTTTACAACGGACATTACAAAAGAAATAACTGATTAACTACAAATATTATTTTTAGTTTTTTTTTGATCGTTTTTATTGATAACGGATTAAAGAATGGTTACTCAAATGAAATTAATGAAAATACACCAATTACCACTGGTTTATAAATCATACAGACGTGTACAAAACGTATTTTTTACAGTCTTTATTAATTATTCACTATTCACACTAATTTTACCGGTTATTTCGAGATTAATTGTTTAGTAGAAAGAGTTGTTAGTAGATAGAAATATTATTGAAAGGTGCACGTTGTATAAAAGTTAAGTAAGAGAGCATGCCAATAGCGTACAACTAAAGAAGCAGAGTTTTTGGTAAGAAATTTCGTAGACTTTGCGGTTTTTTTTTTTTCAAAAAATATTCGTGATTAAAGTAATGAATTCTATAAAGAATTGATAATATCGAGTATTTTTCTCTTCTTTATATAATATCAAATATTAATGAAAACATGATTGAAACTTGTGAATTAGGCTTCAACTAAGTCGCGCATGCGCTAGAATTATTAGACCAACCTGTGTTACCTTGAATTAAAGTGCCTCTAATAAGATAACGTTTCTTTTCTTTACATTTACATAATACTCTATTGGTGAATAAATGAAGCATTTCGTTTTCCTATGATAGAATTTGGATAATAATCGACGAAATATTATGAAAATTTTAAATATACTCGTAATGAAATCGTTACAAAGTATATTATTGAGTTTTTTTTTTCAACTTTTTCATAATCTGTTTTATATAATAACGAAAATAAGACTGAAACTCGTAAATTACGTTTCGACCGAGAAGCCCATGAATCTTGAAAATGAGAGCTCTTCCAATATGAGAACACCATGTAAGAGAACAATCTTTTAAATAGCAAGGAAAATTATATTAAAACTAGTAAACTACATTTCGACCAACGAGAGGACCTATTTTATCTTGAACTGAGTTTTAATGATTTAGTAAAAAGCTAAAGTGCTAGAAATTAGGCTTCCTTTAATAGGAGAACGTTTTGTCTTAAAACTAATAACATAATAAAAATGATGTGCTCCCTAATCTTTTTTCCTGCTTCTTGAATAATGAAATTCTTAATGAAGTTAACGTCCTGAACCCGAATATCTTAATAAAATGTTTTAAAAAACGGATGCTTTGATCTAGTTTCTGATATATTTACCATTTTGGATTAAAATGTGCTAATTTGTGTCATATATCACTTTCAAACATAAATTAAATCTTGGATAAAAGTAACTGATCCTGAATGAATTGATGAATGACATACTTTGTGTTTACCGTTTGGGTTTAGTATCGGTTTTTAATTTCGGATTTTTTACTCGTCACATAAAATATATTTGTCTAATATGTAAAATGGGCGATGATCTTATTGTGAGTGCGCGATGAATTGTTAAATCGACGAAGTGGGAGCGCGATGATCTGGCAACGATGAAGAGACTTCGATGAAGTGGTGACTTGACCAGGTACCCTGAGATATGTGTGTCGAAAATTGCTATAGGGTGTTATATAATTAGTTTTTTATTTAGCAAGCATCTGCTACGGTGATTAGCTCTATTTAATTATTTTTCAATGTAATTAGTAATTTTAGCGACTAATTCTATTGATAAGAAGGAGAATTTATTTTTGCAGTATATATTTATTATTAATAATTTCAAATTCCAAGTTCTAAACATTGTTAGAATGTTTTATACAGTTATATGCCACGATTTAACATTATGTTGGCATAACAGCACGTCAGTTTCAATCAGAATCGAGAACTTGTAGTCAATTTAGCAATTTTTGAATAAACGTTTAGCAGTGTTACCCAGTGTAATGACATGCGCTTTGAGTGTATTTTCTTTTTAAGACAGATCTGCCCTAAAATTTGATGAACTTGAACAGAATATTATGAAAGAATTGAAAAATACTCGATATCAAAACGTATTAATAAAGCCCGCTTAAATTGACATACTGAGTGCGTAATAATGCATAAAAAGACGTTTAAACAAATAGACAACTCAACGTCACTCGGTATGACAACGTAAATTGTATTCGAGACCTTGAATTATCGGTTACTTGGCATATGATCTATAAATCTATAAATAATAGCATACCTGAAGTCTGTGAGTTTGTGGATAGCTGAGTGAACGGCTTGTCTGGACAAACAATCCTTATTTCTACAAAAAAAGAAAACCGACGGGGGCGAAAACAAGCCTGAGTTAGTATACAGCGTAAAACATGCGATTATTATCTGTCGACGTTTCGTTTTTTTTATTGGTTTAAATGACAAATCAAACAGAACGATATTGGTTAATAAAAGACGAAAGAAAGTAGTAGAAAAGAGAATAGGAAAAAATTCGGTACAGAGAAGTAATAGAAGTGTAGTGTTATGTACAGCACGAAGTCAGTCCTGTACGGTTCGTTATTGACTGGTGGATTGATTTCAATTAATTATGTGCTTAATTGAAACCCGACACAAATGCGATTATTGATTGTTTCTTGTTGTGAGGTGGTTAATTGGATTAAAAGTAATTGACGAATGAAAATTCAGAGGACAACTCACGTTTGTTTGAATGGACTTGTTTAATGTTTGGCTAAGAGGAGTCTCCAGGCTCGACACCTCAGATTTTCATGAAAAATGGTAAATATGTAGAATAGGATTAGAAACTAATTATACTCGAGCGAGAAGGCGTAGCTCTTAAACGTTTGCCTTCAAAAGGGCTTTGAATATGTAATGACTTAAATGAATTCGCGTTTAACAGTAGGTTTACCAGCTTGGCGCAGCTGGTAGGGCGTCTGCATATTTTTTGCAATGTTCGTATTTATCAGTTTATTATTGTTTAGAATCGATGTATTCTCACGTCATAAATAAAAAAGAATATAAATTAAGAATGAATATTAAATACAATGGATCCGCTTAATCGAGACTAGTTCGTTTTGCCCCGATTATGCAGCTGCTCCAATTAACCAGTTCAATAAAAGAAAATTAGAAATGTACACAATTAAACAGTAGCCAAATGAATCACGGTATTTACAATGAATCTTTTAAAGATCATCATACAATTCTTCTTAGAGTATAATTAGTTCCTAGTCATATTTTACACATATACCAATTTTTATACAATTCTGAAGGGTCGAGCCAGGTCACTCCCCTTATAAGTATGTTAGAGTTTTGACTGTTTCTTAGTCTTTCTGCTTAGGTTTTTTGTTTGTATTTTGCTTACCGTCAAACTCTTCGGACAACTGTTCATGCAACACGGACTCATCTACAAACGCAACAAGGCAAACGTTACACATTTTCCCGGCTCGGCAGCGCTTTCTGCGCACGTACAACCAGCATCTCCATAGCGCTTCGATTACGATCGACATAAAACACACACATAAACGCACGCAGTGAAGGGAAAATGTTGCGAAAATTACACACAAGGCACAGGCACAGGCGCACACAGAACACAAAATAGACACTGGAAGCGTTTTGTACAGTTATCCAGCACAATTGTAGTGTTAAAAAATTGTTAAAACTTGTAAAACTTGTAAAATTAGTTGTAAAAAATTTAAAAATAATTGCGTCCTGATGCTTTGGGGTTGATTGCAGTGAGGTGTGAGGGAATTCATCAAATGCGCATGCACTATAGTCGCAGGATGCGTGATATTCGCGGCAGTCGATTTTGATCGGAATTGTGCACTGTGAGCGTGCAAATTGCGATTGTCGGGCTGGGCCAGGGCCAAGCAGGCCACGTCGGCTTTTCGTGCCCGATTGTAAAACACGAAATAACGATCGCTGATAAGGTGGTGGATGCGTCGAAAGTCGATGTGTACGTACTCAATGCATAACTGATGTGGAATTTATGTATGGACATTTTTCATTTATACGAATTTCCTCTTTCCTACAGGAAATTTCTTGTCGGGGTATCAACTTTTTTTATAAATCTACTTTAGAGCTAGCTTTATAACATGATACTGTTAGAATTGTAAAAATGGGAAAATCGTAAACTCATGAAACAACTTCTATTCACAAGAAGGAAAAAAAGGCTTCATCACTCATTAATCGAATGCTTTTCAACGTATTTTCCGTTGTTGACAGGTTTCCGCATATTCAAAGTTAATAAGATGCCGCCCTGGGGGAGGCGATTGGCACATTCCAATAATTCCACTAAGGTCCTGGGGGATGTACATCAAAATGAATTAAAGTTCTAATCATGAATAATTAGTTGCTAATATGACTAATTGCATAGAAAAGGAATTGAATAGGACTAATGATAATAGCAGCCGTTATACGGTAAAACACTGCAGGTCCATAATTTTTTATAAATCGATGGCGAGCTGTCTGGACACTTCCTTCTGAATAATAAATGGTATTAACTGTGGATTAAATGAATAAGAATCTAAACTATAACATAATATCATAATTTTACATAGGATAAATCATAATAAATTGAATAAATACTCAAATTTTAATTGATTTAACACAAATTTTAAAAATTCACAAAAATGTTTAAGATTTTTTTTTGAGAAAATATGATGCTATGTAAATTTATTGAGGAAGTAAATGTTTTCTCTGCAACTTTTTCCATTACCTTTTAGAAAACCATTACATTTCATTAGATATGAAGAAAGATTAACCTTTGAAAGACCAGGTAAGTGAAAATTAATGATTTTGGTTTAATTACACCTTTGCTTAATGAAATTGGAACATAATTCCAGGCCCATTTTTTTACATGAAGCAAAATTGAACTTATGTACACGATGTCGAAAGAATAAATCTTTTTTTCCAGGAAATTTTTAGAAAATTGTTGCATTTATCTCTTTTGTTTAAAGGCTATAAACTTCTAGCAATATATAACCCCCCCTCCTCCTATTAAAATGTTTCACTCTTTGGAATTTAAACCTGTCATATACGGAAAGACGCGGGACCAACTATTATCTCATTGTTGACAGAATTTCGTATACTACACCATTTGTTCAATAGTATCTCATGGGATATCCCCCTCCTCTACTCACTTAGAATATACTTCGCTCTGCGGTATTCAACAAATTAAATGATGAAGTTTATTTTTATATATTGAAACCTACAATTTTTCAATGTTATATTATATATTTTGTGTGTTATTATTCAAGTGACTCCTTAAGTAAACTTTTGAAATTTCAAAAGCTTTCCATTTTGAAAGCAAGTCTAAACTTGCCTGAATAAAGCTAGCAACAATTCGATGTTAGAATAGTTATAAAAGCATATATGACACATTTTAATAAAGCATATGGCGTTAAAAAAAAGTAGAAAAAAGATTATATAGTCAATAATGCAAAAAATATATAAATATCAATGCAAAAATACAACAAACCTGAATCTGAAAATGACAGTCGCGTATAGTTAATTGTCGAATCCGCCCAGCAATCATTGTGCAAAAAGATGCGATCTAAATAAGTGTATAAAAACATAACAATAACATCAAATAACTGTTTAAAAAAAATCACGCCATAAAAATCGTATTCAGAACAGCACAAAAAAGAGGCATGCAAAAAGATGCAAACGTCTCATAGCAACGCAAGATGGCGAAAAAAGAGTTTGAGTAACATGTGCGCGAGTGTGGTACACAGCGTCTGCGCAATACGCTCCCATGCCACAAATGGCGGGTTTTCCGCAAATATTTACATGCTTAAAATTAGCCGCACAACGTCGCAGATGTTCTCTTACTTCCCTTCGCGTTCACAACGTCAAACGTGATCGTTCAGGCTATTTGAACAATTGAACAATTCAACAATTGCACAGGTAAACGCAACGAGACGCACACAATTGTAATTATACCAGCTTACTTTTTTACTTCATCGACAGGCAACACTGCTTTGCGAGTGTGTGGGAATCGCAAGATCAGTTCGACAAAAAAGATTGTAAACTGTTTGTAACAAATACACTCCCCTGTTTTGATTAACCGTCTGCTTTATTTCGAAACGTGACCATTTTTTTTCTCTAGAGCCTTATTTTATCCTAATTTACAAAAACCACACGAGATAAACGATATCAACCCTAGAAACAAAACTAGGTGTTAGTGACATATCCCAGGTTCAAAGAACATTCACGCCTAGTTAATTATTTGATTAAACATACATCAACATTGGTGTGGTGCACAATAGGTTGTGAAATTGTTTAGTAAAAATTGTAATAAATTGCAATTATAAACTGTATTTTTTTTAGTCAAGTTTACTTTTAGTTCGGTGTTTGATAATTAAAATTTGTGAGTAGATAATTCTTAAATTACGGTTTAATTTGAGGTTAATTTAATTAGAAGCACATTCGTGTGCCATTATTTTCAGCATAACGACCAATTTTATAGTTTACTTTATAGTAATTGACAAATAACACTCAAGGTTAGGGATATAAATCGTAGAAACCAGTGATGTTAGTGACACCTGTTAAAAACAGATTCATAGTTAATTATTTTTAAAAAATGCATCGAAAAGTTTACAGATTTTGGTTTTATTTTGCTTTGTGTTACTAGGACGTATAGACCTAAGTATACGCCATAAAAGACAAACGAAATTGTTACTTTTTGAACTTCTAATAACTGTCCTTTCTCCTAAGTGATCTTTCTTCTAATTGTCACTTCTGATAAGTTCCTTTACCATTAATGTCATTTCACATAAATGTATTTTCTTCTAAACTTTTTCTCTCCTAAATGTCTTCTTTCCACATTGTTTAACTGTCGTTTCTCCTAAATGAACTTTCTTCAAAGTTCCCTTTCTCTCATGTGACCTTTCACCAAATTATCTTTTCCCCCAAGTGTCCTTTCGCCTAGTGGCCTTGCCTTCTCGGTGTCCTTTCTCTTAAGTATCCTTTCTTCTAAGATTTTTTTTTCTTAAGCCTCTTTTCTTCAAGTCTCCTTTCTCTCAAATGTCCTATGCCTTAAAAATTCTTGGTTAACTGACTACTTTAATAAAATGGTATAGGTATATACTACAAAACTGCTCAACGAGACCGGATTATAACTGCCGTTTTCTCCTAATGTTAGATTTTCGATCTATTTTTAATATTAATTAGCTCTGTGATACTGTGATTGAAAAACATGGGGACTAACATGTTTACTTTTAGGATTTCTACTACTTGTTCTTTCTCCTGAGTGTTCTGTCTCCTAATTGTCCTCGACTAAATGACCGCATTTTTACAAAGTGATTTTTAAAATTATATTTACTCCTTCTCTTTGTAGTTCTCCCGCACCTGTTATTTTTCGCCTAAATGTTTTTCATCTAATTAAACATTTTCCTCAACCTGTCATCTAATTTAAAAAAAACTGCTATATTCCAATAAATTCAGGTAATTGTATCTTGTCCTAAATGAACTCCACTATAATATCTACTTGACTTTTTCCTAAACAATATAGGAAAAAGTCAAGTCATGTGCATAATTTAGAAACTTCTGGTAGGAAAAAAGTTAACTTGTCTTACTAATAATTGTTTTAGTAAACTTAAAAGTTAGCATTTTTCAAAGTGAAAAAAATGTAAGTCGATCATTCGCAAATTTCGGTTTAATTTAAGGTTATTATGATTAGAACGCACTCGGACGAAAGAGGACGCTGCGAGGTCTAACCTTGAACACCTTGCACCAGCACCTGGCCCAGATTGAGTGGGACCGGCCGGGGAGCGGCGGTTACCGTCGGCGGATTCGCGAACTGCGTAGCCGGCTGCTGCTGGCTGACGACGGTCGCAGTTGCGGCGGTGGCGGCTGCAGGGACATTGGCGGCGGTGGCGGCGGGCGCAGTTATCGAACTGCTCGGCGAACTAGTTGCCGTCACCTTTGGGGACTGCGGTGGCGTACCGCCTGGCCAACATACATACTGTTACATACCGCACCGCTTTGTTTTTGCTCTTCATATTGTTTGCGAGTGCTCTAGTATCAAATAGTAAGTACAGTAAGGGAAAATAGTATGATGTGATTACAATTATCAGTGCCGCGCCGTTTTACTCCTAGGACGCTGGTCACAGCCGAGAGCATCTTTTGTAGACCAATTTTGACTGTTTTGCAGGCTTCCCCTTTGAAACTTTGGGCCAGAAAGAGAAAGAGCGAAAAGGTGAAAATTACCGAAAATTGTTGTAATTATTGTCTAATCACGAAATAATCGGAATGGTGGCATTCCGACGGCCGCACGCAGCTGATGCACTCACATAAACAACCGAAATAAAACTGAAGTTGTTTTGGTCTAAGGCCAAACTCCTCGCGCGGATCTAGTGAGACAGGGGTGACCAACCTGCTTTTGGCACTGCATAAACTGTAAAGTTCTATTGCTTTTGAAACATTGTTGCAACACATCGTGTCGTTGTAGCGTCGTATAACTATAACTATATATATACTCGTAGTTACTGGCAAACAAACCAATTATTATCAAATGGGTCATAGTCATTTACAAGCAAATAGTCAAAATTTGCATTTCAATTGGAATACTTACGTTTTTTCTAACCTTTTTTTTCTACCAACTGTATACTCTTTTGTCATCTAAATATTCTAAAGGTGTTTTTGGGTCGCACAAATCAACGAATACTACAATTGTTTTTTGTTTTCTGCTAAATGTTCTTTCTCCTAAATGTCCTGGCATAAAGGTTTAATTTTAATACAGTCTCTTTAAAATTGTATATTCGATCATCAAATTATAGTAGCAGAAAGACACTTATGAGACCAATTTGTCTTTCTCCTAATTGCTCGGATGTAGACATTCCAAATTATTTTAAATCAATAGATTAATAAGTCCTTAAGATATTAAGAAGTCCTAAACAGATTAAAAAATCCTAAAATTTGTATATTAGTAAAAATTCGATTAAGTGTTCCTTTTCCAAAATTGTCCGATTAATTTTCTATTTCTTTATTAATTTTGCAAAATATTTTACAAGAAATTGGTTATTAAGTCATTAAAATATGGTCACGTATTATTTCACATATTCATCTAAAATTATTTCCTAATTAGCAGAAAGTCCTAACTGTCTCTTTACATTTTATCCTATTTGTTCTTTCCTAAACATACCAAAAATAATTTCGGATTTCACAGATCGAAAATTGCTTAATTCAAAAAAGATTAATGCATCCTAAATGTTTGCACCTCAATAGTCACTTATTATATTCAAGTTAAATTGACTTATAAATGTCTTCCGATGGTTGTCAACAATTCATTCTAAAATTGTGAACAGCACATATTAACATACTTAATTAGTAATACGTAAATGTTGAAAAAGTCAACTAAATATTCTTTCACCTAAATATCGCCGACCAAATCTCTGCAGTTCATTTCACCAAAATATCTTTAAGACAACGATACATTAACATTTATAATCTTTTCAAAAAACTAACGTTTTCCATTATTTAATTTTATATTTGTTTATTTAAACGTGTACAATTTTATAATTCGGATCAACCGGTTTCGCCCATTGGGCATCTTCAGGAGCCTCCTTTTAAATAAACAAATATAAAATTAATATGAACTCTAACTTAAATAAAATTATTAATAAACCGTTATTTAATTCTTATTTATTTTTAAACGTCGTCAGCATTTTCGCCCCAGCTGTATACAAAAATATTTAAGACAGCGTAACACATTTACGAAAAAGTCTAATTATAAACCGAGCCAATGTTGGCAAACACAAGCGAATGCAACTAATTGTAGTTCTGTCATTAACCATAGATAAACGCACCGAATTCAGAACGACAATTCAAAATCGCTACAAACACATCAAAAAAACGCTATCACAAACGTTTCGCTGAATCCGGCCGGCTGGAATCGTATTCATGCACACGAGACACAAACATGAGATAGTAATAATAATAACAATACGGTGCACTTTGGGTAGACGCAAATATACGCACATCATCTATGCTATTCTATGTTATTCGAATAAATCTACATCAATTAAAGTAGGGTACATTCAGTTAACATGCTCAATTAATATTTACATTCAACTCCAGCGCATTTTCATCATTCATGTGTTGTCGTATATATCTCCATTTAATACTCGACAAAATGTGTATAATAACTCAAGTGTGTGTCTCTCTAACCACCGACATAATTAATAACCATGTTAGGTTGGATGGTTACCAAGTTTCCGAACGAAAAGTTAACAAAATGTCACAAGAGGAAATTGATTAGTACGCAGAAGATTAAAAAAAAAAAGACGAAATATTAAATTGTATAAGGTATTGAAACAGAAATAGAAACAAAAATTATATAAATATGTAGGTACGAGTAGGTATAGAGTATGTTTTGAATATCAATTACCTTCTGGGTCTTTTGCAATAACCGTCGAACTGCGATCCACGCCGCCCTTCTTGTCTTCTGAGCGTCGCCCAGAACACAAACAAATTATCCAAATAGTCGAAAATATACCAAAAAAATTTAAGAACACTAAATCTAGTTAAGTGTACTTAGTTTTATACGGCTATTACAGACCAGCTGATTATAGCGTTGATTTAAGTGCATGTTTTTACAGCATATGTTTAGAATTAGAGTATTTAAGTGCGCCCAACTAATTACATCACCCATTATAATTGTATATGTGCAAATTTATCTTTGTATAAATAAAGGAAGTTGCAATTTTACGCAGGTACTAATACATACAGTGTATGGATAGCAATTTTGTGAATAACATAACATGTACAGATCTTTCTGGCTGTGAAGGGGGTGATAGAGTGAAACCAGTGAACAATATTGTGAATTCTTTACTTTACAGCAGCTGAAAACGTGGATAAAAAGCGGCGCAATGATTATTGTTATGGTTTTTTTTTTAATTTTTACGCGTTAAATTAAAGATGCGACTGTAAAACAAATTAATTTAATGTAAAATCAACTTTAAAATTGAAATATTCGAAAATGTAACACCACTGTGAAAGTATAATTTTCCTATTTGAGAGGTAAGTACTTAGTAATGATTTTTCCTAATTCATTCACACAACTACTATCATACAGTTTTATTTGAAGATAGCATTGACATATCAAAGAAGGACATTTAGTACAGTTAATGAATTTGCAAAGAAATTAATTAATTGAAATTGAAATTTAACATGGAAAGAGAAAATATGAAGCCCCCGACCGGGTTTGAACCGTCGACCTTTCGGATACTGGTCCAACGCGCTACCAACTGCGCCACGGAGACCCCGGGAACCCGACCTGGTACTTCGAATTAACTGTTTCCTTTTGCCGCGATGTCTTGGCTGAATTTTGAAAAAAATATGTTATATTAATTTTGGCAATTTAGTGTGAAGTTTGAATTTACATATTTGAGAGTAAGTACTTAGTAATGATTTTTCCTAATTCATTCACACAACTACTATCATACAGTTTTATTTGAAGCTAGCATTGACATATCAAAGAAGGACATTTAGTACAGTTAATGAATTTGCAAAGAAATTAATTAATTGAAATTGAAATTTAACATGGAAAGAGAAAATATGAAGCCCCCGACCGGGTTTAAACCGTCGACCTTTGGGATACCGGTCTAGCGCGCTACCAACTGCGCGACGGAGACTCCGGGAACCCGACCTGGTACTTCGAATTAACTGTTTCCTTTTGCCGCGATGTCTTGGCTGAATTTTGAAAATATATGTTATATTAATTTGGGCAATTTAGTGTGAAGTGTGAATTTACATTTTTGAGAGTAAGTACTTAGTAATGATTTTTCCTGACTCATTCACACAATTACTTTTTTCTTACAATAATTTTCCTACTGAATAATAATATGTATTATATTCTAGATACGAAATTTTCTTCTTTTAACCATCGTAGTAATTGCAAGATGGTTTTTTGTTTCGGTTTTAATTGAAATTTAAGATGCCTGGGCTTAGATTCATTTATCGAAAACCAATTTGTGAGGGATTATTAGTGGTATATTGTCTAAATGTCTAAAAAGTGAAATTTTGCAAAACATGTTTACCTATTATGTTTTTAGACATTCTTCTGTAATTTTTATGGAATAGATTGTTTGCTATAATTTTTTTTTCAAAATATTGAAATATTAATACTTTAGACATTACTAAATATTAAATTATAAAGTTGTAGAATGCAATATTAGAACCAACGTCCTAATTTTGGCTTTTAATTGAAATTTAAGATTTTGGGCCTGGAATTTAATACATTTATCCAAAACCAATACGTGGGAGGATAATTAATGATACTTTGAATATTAAATTTCAATGTAGGCTTCGAAGTAATCTGTATTTGACCTTAAATTACATGTTATACTATTAAAAACATTTTACCTAATCAATGTTAACGATATTCTTCGATGATTATTAAATATTTCTAATTTAAATATCTCTAATTGAAATATATTATTATAATTGTATGATACATGTACTTTTAGTTCTTATTTCTTCAAGCTTAGGCCCAACAAACTTTATTCAATACCCGGTAGATTATAAAAAAGGGAATATTTCTTAAAATACTTCTTCTACATAAAATTTGTACGGATTATTGTTAATAATTTCAAATTGTCTTAGAAATATGGAAGTAGCGATAATTGAATTTTAAGATTTTTTGTTTAATTGGTTGATTGAAATTTCCAGATAAAATAAACGGGAACTATTTTACACCATATAATGTTTAAAAGTGTTCTATTTTGAAACATTTCGATGCAAATTTCAACTTTACAACTCAAAACAAATGTGAGTATTTTCACTCGACCGCTCATTTTATGAGCTATAACTTCGAAAATTGTGCATGTATCATACATTTCATGTATGACTTGAAATTTTCAGAGGATTCTTAAATAGTCATGATATTAAGACTAGTTTCAAATGATCAAATTTTCTGCCACGATAAATAAGTTTCCCCAATTAATTTCAACGTTGATCAATGATTACTTCCAAAAATGAGTAATTTAGCGATAAATGTAAACATTCTAAAATATCTAAAATCTATCGGTACATATTTACATATTACATACAATTAAATTGCTTTGTGCAATACACGAACAAACAAATTGTTGACAATTTCCAGTGGTGTTACGTCAATTAAAAATGCAAAAAAAACATAAACATTTTCAAAATAAGCCTAAACTAAAACAAAAAAGACATGAAACGTAAAACACCCAAATGAAATCAATAAACCCACAACTACCTAACACAGGTTAAATTACACTAATTAAATTACACCAATAATATAATAATAATAACGATAAACCAGTGGTATGGTCGGTATGGTGAACCAAAGAAATGGAGACTCATTAACGCAAAATGTCGCTAATTAATTCCCAATAAAATCGCCCGCAAAACGCTGCCAAGAAAATCTATACCCAAATGTAAAACTATATACTTGCGAAGCAATAATTTCCCAGACGAGAATGGAAAATGATTTTCGTGACTGATTGGCTTCAACTCAACAAATGCATGTGACCGGCTCGATGAGCGAGATGACAAGGCGTTCAAATAACGACAAATCATAGTGTTCACATATACTAGTGACAACATACAACCTATTTCCCAGTTCAAAAAATATATAAAACTTGGAGGGTATGGAATATTTTCATCGTGTGACAAATGTGCGTTTTCTCTTACACTTAGCAGGAGATAGACAAGATTGACGAGCACATACCTTTGATGTCGTCGTCCTCTAGCGTGGTGGAGCTATCCGTGGACTCTTTCACCTGCGATCCATCGCCTTTCTTCACGATTATGCTGCGGCCTACACGGACATAGAAACAGATGTTAATTTTTGTACGTGGCATTTGCTTTGTTTAGCAAACTATGCTAGGTTTGATATCAAAAGATAAGTAAATTTCAAAAAAACCTAGTTGTAAAATTTATTTAAATAAAATTGATAGTTTTTGAATGCTAGTTAATTACCTATAGTAAAAATAGGCATGTAATGTGCTTGATAATATTAGGTTAAGTTTGATTGAAGAGTAAAATTTGTAGTAAATTGCAATCAGTAATGTTATTCTAAGTATTTACATTGAGTACGAGGACATTAAAAAACTTAATTTTTAAGTTTTTAACCATTAATTTGAAATAAGTTATAAAAAAAAAACGCTAAAACATCTGAAAAATGAAAAAATGAACTTTGACAAGCTATCAGAAGATGTCGCCAATATTGTCGTCGAACAATTGTCATAATTTTAGACAGAAATTGCAGAAAAGTGATTGCTGTTCCCATTCTTAAAGTAAAGATCCAAGTTTCTTTTCTAGTTATCGTCATATTTCCATTCTTTCAACAACTTTTCGAATCACCCAAGCTTGTTTGGTGGACGGATAAATATAAAATTTTCGAGATTCACAAGGAGAGTGTTCCAATTGTCCAACACCAAATTGAATGAAACTTTTTTTGCATGTGTAGTACATATATAGAAATAAATTGTGTTAACGAGATTTTAAACGATTTTGAATCGTTTTCCCAAAAGAAATTTCAAAGTTTGGTATATATTGCATTAACAGCAGCTGTACCTTCGCGCGTGTACTCGCGTCAAGCGCGCCAAGTATACAGCAAGCGTGTTGATGGTTTGCCACGTAATTCATACAGCGAATGATGCTGTTAAGGCAATATATACCAAACTTTAAATATTTTTTGGGCAAACGACTCAAAACGTCGTAAAATCCCGTTAACACAATTTATTTCTATATGTGTACTATTCGTACAAAACATTTCATTCCAATCCGTGTTGGACAATTGAAACACTCTCCTGGTCAGTTATAATTCTTTCTTTCTATTGCGGTTGTCTAATGCACATATTTCAAAATCGTTATGATCAAGAAATTGTAATTTCCACAGATAATAGTCGTAGAAAAAGTATAATGTACATCTCGCATGGAATGCGCTTTCCTCATTCATGTGGGTCACAGCAATTTCTCATACTCTTGAGGAAACCAGTATCACTCCATGCTCATTGTTCATTGTACGATTTTTCTTGATGAAATTAAAAGAATTCCAAGATACAATTATTTAGGACTCTGGTTTTCTAAAAATTTAAAATGGCAAATCTGAGGGGATTAGTCCGAGGCCCCTCATTGTTAATGCTTTATTTAATTCATAAAATCTGTGAAATATAACAAGCTGCCAGTTATGGTCGCCATGTCATATTTGCGATTTCAATTAGAATCACAAAGAAAACAGTCATTTTCTAGACAATCCTCCTTTCTCAGAAAACTGGGCAACTACATTTACCACATTAAGACTCTTAATAAACATTATTTTAAATTATTTATATTCATATGTTAAATTATATTAATATATAAAATAAATATTTTAAATAATTAAACAAATATAGATTTTTTAAGTCCTGTACTCAATTTCTAATAAATCGGTGCACTTAAAACACTATGAAATAGAATAACATGTACTAATAATTGCAAAAATTAAGCTATAGAATTATATATAGTAATATTAAGGCAAATGTGAAATATATCTACAAAAATTTGCCTAGAACCTACGAAAATCTAAAGAAAACTAAAAATGTCTTGAATCGAAATATTTTTCGAAAAACAATTTTGTCGCAATATAGATTTGCTTGTCATTGCTTCAATTGCTTTTATGTCGATATGTACGATGACGTGACGACAGCAAACACCGAATTGCACAACATCGTAAAAAACACACTTGAAAAAAAGGTGTTCAATGAAAAACATGTAGTTATGCGATGATGGAGCGACACAGATATCATTCTGGAGGTGATGATAGTCGAGTTTTTTTTTTCGTTCGTCGATGCGCTGATCAGATGTAGTACATTCATCGCACACAGAATACACAAATATCTCAAAAATCATAAATGTACACCGACTGGATATGATGATAGCAAATTATTCATACTTTTCTCGTAATGGGAGCGATATTCTGCAAAATACACTTGGTTCGTGTTGTTTTTTTTTTGGTTATCTACAATGGGGATATATTGAATTTGAATACAAAGCGCGTTCAATTTTAATGGATAAAAAAATTAACGCAATACTTTGATAACAAGGAAAAAAACGACCGAAAAAAATTGGAGAACTTATTATAAAAAATTCAACTTTTCTTTATTTTTAAGATAACTACAAGAGAAACACTTTTCATGCGAATGCAAGATGCAAATTTGAAGGAGATGAACATTAACATGAACAATTTAAGATATTTTTAGTAAGAAAATTAATTTATTTTGGAAAATTTTTTGAAAAAAATCGATTTTTTTGAGTTTTAGAAAAAAATCGATTTGCATATAACGAAAATTGATATTTAAAATAATCGATATCTTTGAAAAAAAAGGTATTTTTAAAAAATGATAATTTTGATAAAATCGATATTTGTGAAACATATTTTTTGAAAGCGAAATCTATATTTTTGAGAAATTCGGTATTTTTATACAAAAAAATATAATTTTGAAACCATTGATAAAAACAGATATGTTTGAAAAAAAAACATAATTTTGAAAAAATCGATATTTAAAAAATCTGATTATTAATCGATATGTTTTTAAATGTATATATACATTTATAAATAATAACCAAATTGTTCATGTTTTTCATGCAGCATTCCTGTCATGATTAATCACACACATTAAGATATCAAACAGTTATCAGATTAATGAGCACAAGAGCACGTCAGGCAAGACAAGAAAGAAAAAAACAGTTGACGTTCCACGAATTTTTTTCACTTCCAATTCCAACTTGTTCGAACGTCTTTAAATAAGTAACGAGGCAAGGAACGTGGCTGGAATCGATTCGTGGAAAGTTGTGTAAACGAAAAAATAAAATTGTATTAAGTTATTATACAAGAAGAATCGAATTAGAAGAAGAGTTAGAAGAATATAATGAACAAAAGACCTCGTTTGTTGTGTTCTTACCACATTCTAGTTGCATCAAGGTGAAGTAGTGAAGTGAGGTAGTAGGGTGACGTAAACAAGTCCGCCACAACCAACAAAACAAAGTTACCAACTACTCAATGCTCACTAAATATGTATAATATTCATCAAAATGATAAATGGATATTTGTTGGAAGAGTATCGAGAAATGAAGAAAAGGAAGGTCAAATGAACGTGTTCAGCGTGGGTACGTACTTCCCCGAGTTTAGAGAGATAAGTGGTTTTGCGCGATTTTGGTCGATTTACCACGATTTTAGACGATGTTTTTTTAGTTTTATTGGGTGCAGTAAAAGGTTGTTTCTTTTAGCGTTTATATTTCTCAGGAATAAGGATTATGGGTTATATGTGGTAAGATTGCTTTTAATGTTTGAATTTGGCGCTTTGTATGGCAACGTTGCGAAAAAGGGTGGCAACAGTGTCGGAAAAACTTGGATTCGTTCTCTTCTGATAGTTATACCAGTAGGTGTTTTTTCATAAATCATGGGGTGCTTTTCTTGAGACATATCAGTGTCCGCAAAATTGCTTTAGTGCTCACAAGGGAAGGGCCCGGTCGTGTCATCTCAGATTTTAATTAAATTTGCTAGACATGTAGAATAGGCATTATCCTTTAAAACGAGTTATTAAAAGATATGTTAAATAATGGTTCATTTTCAAAACTATTGTTGAACGCAAACGAGATTTGTTTCAATAAAATTTGAAAATTCCAAGTGAATGTACAAATACATCATTTATTAGATGCGCTAGATGTTCGAAAAGTTATGCTTTGGTTGTTTTCATGACACGTATCATCCATTATATTGTGAAAATACTGCTATCGAATTAATGATAATTGTAAATTGAAATCATCTACTTTAATTTAAAAATATTTAAAAATCGAATAAAAAAAGTTTTAAAAAACTAGCCTCGATCCGCAGACGTTCCCTTTCGCAAGCAGAGACGCTACCAACCGTGCTACAGCGAACTGCTTACCATGTTTTCAAACTCCTTTTAAAGGATAATGCCTGGATAGTACGTCGTCTCGCTTGAACAGGCATTGTTGTTAGACCTATGCTATGACCTATGCTATGCCCTCCTTCCTCTTCCCCAATCAAAAGGACCAATACTTGCGTTGAGTAACCAACACATGAGTCATAGGTTGACCATCACTGTCCTAGATGCTATGCAAAGGTTCCATTAATTTTCCCATATCCTAAATCAAGGGTCAGTAACCTGTTCTACCTTCGGATCTAACCAAAATCAATCAAAATCTGATAAAGGGCCAGGTCGTGACATCTCCGATTTTAATGAAATTTCGTAGACATGTAGCATAGGTCTAACAACAATGCCTGTTCAAGCGAGACGACGTACTATCCAGGCATTATCCTTTAAAAGGAGTTTGAAAATATGGTAAATAAGGAGGGTGGATGCGAGAATGCCCCTCTGTCTTTTATTAAAATGATCAGAATTAGCTTAATAAGGAAGATCCACATCTGGGAGACCACTTTCACATCTCCAGTCTAATGAATAATGTGGACAACCCACGTAGCAAAATATCTCCAAAACGGATGACTAATGGGAGTCCATATTTTACTAGCAGGCCTTAGAGGCCTTCCGGCTCCGAGCTTCTATGTCAATCCTTAACTGACCATTGTAAAAAAGAGATAGTTAGGGTTGCCAGTTTCATTCAAGACTAGGTAATTTAACAAGACGTACAAGCTTTTCAAGACGATGAACCTTCCCAACGGTTAAAACCAACGTGTGAACTTCGCCTTGGTTCACGAGCTTAAATATGATAATGACGTGGAATAGGAGTATAAGAGGAGTTTGTCGTTATAATACACCTCAAATTTCAGTACAAATAATAAACATTTTACTACACCCAAAATTTCACCGCAGAAAAAGATCGAGAATTTTTATACTAGTAGTGATATGGACTAGTTTCTTTTCTCTTCTCTTGTACAAAGGCCGATTCTATGGAAACGTATGCAAAAGGCGACTGACTCGCTCCTTTTTGCCTTTTCCACTCGTGCCTATTATGCTCCGTTTCGACGATAAAAGCGCGGTCGTGTGTCATTGTTGCCATTGTTTCCGGCGCGGCGCTACTCGTCGTTCGAAGTGCACGTGAAATGAAAAGAAAATGAACAACTGCATCCGCAGCTCGAGCACTTCAACTGTACGCCCGGTCCGGCGCCCGTGTTTTGATTAATAATGCCATGGTAAACCGCCCTTTTTCCACCGTCGCGAAAATTTCTAATTCCCCGAGCACGTCTCGCAACAGAAACGCCACAGAAACAAAAAGACCCCGTCCCCGCAAACCGTACCAAAGGGAATCCAATTTCCCAAGGACACATAGGTATAGCGCATAGCGGTTCCAGGAAAATGCCGCCGTCAAATGCACGTTTGCAAGCGTGCAATACGCTCAAGCAATCGCAATTTGTCGCGCACTTTACTAGACAGTCCACTATGTGCACGTTCATTGGAAAGAGGAACCAAAAATAACAACATCTAGGTACAATATAGATATTTACGCAAAAAAGTACTAACAAATAAGTGTAAATCATATTACGCAGTATTAGAAACAAAACAGTCTGGAGGTAATAGTAGTAATGATTATTTACACAATAAGAACGCGGCAAAATGAACAGAAGATAGAATAAGACGTTATTTGATAGGTGGTGGAAAAAAGAACAATGAACGAAAAGAGTTTAACGACTGATGGCCAATTTGACGCGTGAAGACATGTGCTATTGAAATTCCCCTTCTCAATATATCCTCAATTATTTATATAGTTTTTAGCAGTATTTGATTGGTTAAGCAAAGAAGATTAAAGCAATACTTACTGGAGAAGTTTCGTGTTGCCAGCATTGTTGTAAGAATAGCGCCCTGAAGGAAACGAATCAGAGTTAGCTTTTAGTCTTAGAGAAAGAGAAAGAGGAGGAGATAACCAGACTTACCTTGAGCTTGCGCCTCGCATTGAACTTTTTGAGACAGTCGACGGTCTCCTGTCGGTGCACCACAGACGCCACACGCTCCCGTTGCTAAACAAAGTCAACCGAACCTTATTAATTGCCCATAGTAAATATCCATTAAGTTCAGTTTGCCAAAAAATGTTAAAAGGTATCAAATAAATGGCAATGAAAACGTACGCAAATCCATGGGTGCTTCAGAGCCTCAGCGGCGGTGATGCGCTTGCCAGGGTTGACCGTGAGCATCTGATTGATAAGGTTCTTCGCCTCGGGCGTCACCGTGTCCCATTCGGGACTGGGGTACTGGAATAATAAACAAGCATGTTTAAGTCTATGCCGTCGATGGGTTTCAAATGGGTAAACCTACGTCGTAGGCACCAGCTTTGATCTGTGCGTATAACCTATGCTGGTCCTCATCCCAGAACGGTGGGTAACCCACGAGGAGGATGTAGAGGATGACACCACACGCCCAGATGTCGACCGGCTTGCCGTATGGTTCCTTCTTGAGCACCTCCGGCGAAAGGTAACCGGGCGTGCCGGCGAATCCGAACCACGCCTGCTGCTCACCCTGCACCTCGATGGCGAGACCAAAGTCGGCAAGTTTGACGGCGGCACCTTTGGCTTTGCTGGCCAGTAACAAGTTTTCAGGCTGAAGTGGAAGATTATAGTTTTAGAAGATTCATATTTCTACAATAGATAAGATTTGGAAAGACTTTGTGAATATAGAGAAGAATCAAAGGGTCCTGGCTATATGAAATGAACTAGCTTTTGGAAACTTTAATTGGTTAGTGATAGAATTAAGATGTACATATACTGTTATAGATTTTGGTATTTTTCAGATTTCATTGAACTAATTGAGAAACAATGTGAAACCATACAGAATGGTTTAAGGTTAGTATACAAATGTTGTTCCTGGTGCGGCTCTATAGCCTAAATGGACCAAAGTCTGATTCAAGGGGCATTCTTAGCTTAGATATTTAAGGTATGTAACTGGGAAAATTGTAGACACATATTTTGAACCATGATACCTTAAAATTGTAATCTTAATGTTAGTACTGCCTAAGGTCAATATTTGAACATATCTGCAAAGTCAAGATCGTCCGTCGTTCGCTGCCAATGTCAACTTCTAATACTCCAACTACTAATAGTTCTTCATGTATGCTCTACATATATACTCTACAATTCAAGCGAGCCTCAAACAGATCTCTGACAATGAGTAACTCTATCCAATCAAGTTTCCCCAGACAGAATCTCGAACAGAAGAACGAACTCTCATTCTCGAATGAATTGTTCCATCAGGGACTTTACCTATTTACCCCTTTACCACATGATAGTCCTTCATAAAAAGTTCAAAAATGAATGAACTAGTTCTTTTATAAAACAACTAGGCATGCCAAAACATGTCTTTACCTTAACACGTCGACGTTCTATATAATCTTGAATATACATGAATATAAAACCCGATAAACCATTTTACCCCAAATTGAATTTTGTGTAAGACGCAAACGACGCATGTCGAACATTCCATCGTCAAAAATGTATGACACCTAGCTACGTCATGCTTAGTGCTACAATGAAGAGCGAAAAGTGTTGAGTCTTACCTTGAGATCTCTGTGTACGACGCCATTCTGATGACAGTGATTGACTGATTCTAGAATCTGTTGTATGCAGTGCGAAGCGTCCGCCTCCGAGTAGAATTCTCTAGCGACGATGTCCTCGAAAAGTTCACCGCCCGTCACCCTAAAGGCACATTTGGTTGTGTGAATATGCAGACGGGCGAAAAGGTCCGCGACGGGCGCATCAGCACCCTACCGGCTTGCTTGCTTGCAACCCTCGTATTTGCGTATTCAATGAACTTCTCGATTGGCCCACTTTCGACCCAAATGCTCCGAGCTCAAGGCTGAAGGCCTAAGACTCAGGATTCAAGACTCAAGGCCCAAACACACAACCGAAAATACCAAAACGCACTTTAAAAAACTATTAGCCGAAGAATGCCGATGCGCACTATTCGCCTCCTTTTTTTTGCAGAGAAATATAGAAATAAAAATACAATTCACACCAAACAATTGTTTTTCGTATTGTCATACCATGATGTGCTACTTACAAATCAAATACTAAATAATGAAAATTTTCTTCCTGTATACTGTCGTGTAATCTCACTGAAAACAAAAGAGAACAGGCGCAGATTAGTCCGACTGGTTCTTCATTGTGGGCGGCGTTGAAAATTTTGCAAAAGAGCGTCGCAATTTTATACAAGAATAATTAAAAAACGTGAGAGGTAAGGTGGTGATGCAAATATGGTTCTTTTTGAAATTATTTGTAGGTCTTAGTAGAAGAGTGAAATAAAGGCGTAGAGAGTGAGAGCAGTAGAGGATGGGGTGATAGCGAGCAAGATTTCAATTCCAAGTGAAGTGTCTCGTTTCTTCTCGGTCCTTTCGTTCAACTGGTACATCTTCCGTCGACTGGTTGGTAAAGTAAATCGATGTGATTTAATCAAATTTTTGCGATATGGAAATATAGTCTGGCAAACGGCATTGAAATTATTGGGAATGGAGTGGCTCTCAATTCCATTCGTCCAGACGTGATTGCAAATTTTTTGCATGCATTAAAATCACAGAAATGTGGAAACATCACGCAAACACTTTCGCTATGTAGCTAAGAGTCAATAAATGTTAATCTACTTTTGGAATTTATGCATTTGCAATGCTTTTATTTCATAATTTATTAATTTCCATTCATTTTTATATCAGTGAAGTTATTTTTCGCGACAGAATAGTTTAACTAAGAAAGTTATAAAATTTCCACGGGATTACTTTAAATTGCATTATTAAAATGTTCAGCCGCATTATTTTTTTTCAACTTTGCCTTTTTTATAAAAAAAAGTTGTGTAAAAGGTTATCCTTTTCTAAGGTTGTCTTGCTGAAGATTATAGATAATATTATCATTGTTCGCTATAAATTATAGTTCATTTTAGAACTGAACAATTTCGATATGCATTTATGAGTCAATAAATGTTAATTTAGATTTGAAATTTATGCATTTTCAATGCTTTTATTACATGATTTATTCATTTCCATTATAAATATTGAAGCAATTGTGTTCGACAATTGTGGAATATTTTTATATGCAATTAGTTCATCTGGCAATGAGAACTAAACTTTAGTACGGTTTAATGAGGAATGTGAGGTAATTTCCAGAGAATTACTTTTAATTCTCCAATAAAATTCTAGTTCTACATTAAAATTTAAATTATTCTTCATTTAAATCACATTTCCTGGAGTTGTCTTTCTAAGGCTTATAGATTATATTAACCTTTATTACTACGGTTAAATATATTTTATGATAGAGTTGAAGTTTGATGGGAGTAAATGATTTACAAATATAAGTTACTACTCAAGTTCAGAAAACTAAAATAGTTCCTCTAGGTTCTGAACTTTTAAATGCCCAGAACAGTGATTCTTAACATTTTTAACGATTTCAAAGTTTAGTGGCACCTAAAGAAAGTTTCACGAGTCTAAACAAACATATGATAAAAATAGTTCTATTTTTTATCATATCTAAAATTTCGCGGCACACAAAATTTTCTCGGCACATTGATTGAGAATCTCTGATCTAAATTGAATCTGATCTAAATCTGATCTGGTTTTTTTGTAAAATATATTGGATAATTAACATAATTGAATACCTTTTATAAATGTCTAGAAAATAGATCACGGAATTATACGGACTATAAATAACTAAGTATTATCAATTTTTATTACAAAATTCAATTTCCAGATGATTTCTTTTCATTTGATCTTCCTCAGGAAGCCTAACAGTTTTTACAGATTTTCTGTCACATACTTTTAATAGTACATGTTCTACGGTATTCGAATTGGTTTTCAAAGCTTTTCTTTCACATAACCTTCACCGAAATATAATTTTCAGTATTAGTTTTTGAATGAAATTACGTATGATGGAATAAAGATTATTTAAATACTGAAATTTGGTGGTTTTACTGACTTCTTTTGCAGGAGACTGAAGTTGAAAAGTTACAATAATTTTCTTAGGTCTTTGATTCGAGAAATTGTAAGAAATTTACGGCTTACAAATAACTAACAATAATTTAAAACATTAATTTCATTAATTCTTACACATGACACTTTAGAAAAAATTAGACCCGAAACCTCGAAACCTTCTTCTAATATGAAACGTTGTTTATCTAACAATAAATTGTATTGGTCTGATACCGCTCACCGAAAACGACAAACGACCTGAAAACGTTTGACGTTGTTTTCAGTACAAGTGAAGTTGTTATACGAAAACAACTCCAATAATTTTTAGAGTTTCTTTAAAATATTCTACATTAAGTATACCACTGCAACTACTTTAGGTAAGGTTATCTGGAACTATCGTTAAAATGATGTAAGAATTCATTAACCTAGTTCAATACGAACGCAGAAACTTCCCGTGAAAACTGATTTCTTGCTCTCTCTACTGAAGGAAGTCGTGTAATATCGACAGCGTGAAATGCTATTCTAAAATCAAGGATGCATCCTGACGAGGTTTGTTTTCTGGTGAATGGAGGCGCATTTCTCGGTGCGGGTACTAGTAATGTGCTAAAATGGACATGAATAGTAATAATAATAAGAATAACTCAGGAAGAATTGCAGTCTGCGCATGCAAATATCACTAAGTGTATATGCAGGTGAACGAAAATCACTACATTTAGAGAAAACAAAAAAACGGAGCGAAACGCAACAGAATTTCGCGCGAGGTCGAAGTTCATACTCGGAACGACGCACGAATCGCATCAATTTTGTATCTTGCTCTTGTGCCAATTCGAGACCACAGTGATTGTGTTGTATAATGGACAAATTGGAACTGAAATTCGACACGTGAGACGAATTGCAGTTCAGGCACACACGAATTCAGAGAGACAGAGAGTCAGTCAATCAATGAGAGAAAAGCTAGAAGAGTATATATAATATATATGTATAAACAAGAACGTCAATCAAATATCCAAGCAGTTCGATAAATAATAAATGTTCAATGATCGTTTACCTAAATGCTTGAGAACGTCTGGATTGCAAACTGCGCAAAATGAAAAAGAGAACGAAGAACAGTACAGATACTTGATCACAGTTATCATGATGATTTGGTTTTTAGTCAGCTAACATTAGCTAAATGCTAATAAGTAAGTAGAGTTAGATAGAGAGAGAGTATTGTATAGAGTTAGTTAGAGATGGAGTATTTCATTTTGGGTGAGTGAAGATTCGATGATGCTGCTGAATGTGAATGAGGCGAGGCTATTAGTAAGTTCGCGAATGATATATCAACTAAGCGTTGAGAGAATACTGAGAGCGAGAGAGAGAGAGAGAGCTAAACAATCGTACGAAATCATATGGGCGTCAGTGTGAGATAGAGAGTAATGAGAGAAGTGTAAAGTTATCACAGGCTTAACGATTATTCTAGTTTTGTTTTACCTATATTGGGGTGTTGCAGTTTTCTACAAATTCGTGCTTCACGTTCCAATTTTTGAAAATCTGAAACAAAACAAAATACATATTACTTCATAAGTTTCTTATCTTTTTACACATGCAATTGGAACTTAAAGAATAAGAGTTCTCTTATCGCTTTTTCTATTTCTGTTGTACAATGAACACATTTCAGTTCATTTTTTCATTGAGAAATGTTGTACATTGTACGCGAATTTTCATTCTTGAACTCATAGTTGAACTCGTAGTTCTAGGCAAGTTCTCTAATGAATGAGGGAATGTTTATAGCAGTTTTATAATTAAAAATACGATTTAATCTAAGAAATGATTTTTGGTCGCTTTGAAAGTAGTATCAATGTTCCAGGGAATTTCAAATAGCATGAACCAACGTTAGTAGAATTAGAATGTATAAAAACAGATTTTTAGTTATTATACTGATGAAATTCCTGCACTTTCAAAGGTTCACAAGTATCAAATGTAAAGTATCTACGTACATTTGATGCTTGTGAACCTGAAGTATTCCGCTTTTAAATAATACTTTCTGGTATAATCCCAAGAAAAAGTTTCTTTATTTACAACTGGGACCTTTGAAAATTTCCAAGTCATTCGAAAAAATGCTAACTCCCATAAAAGTTCTTTAAGCAGTTAATGGTAGTCCGATTTTTTCATTTCTACATGTCCCTGGTGTGTAGAATTTATTTTCTGAAACTGTGAGTGTAAATCAACGAATAGTTTTCGAAAAATCTATTTATGTCCATTACTATGGATATCAAATGGAAACAACAACTTTCTATCATTTACAGAAAAATTCCGATGAACTTCTGAAGTTCAAAACGTTCTGAGGTCATGTATTTTGACAAATATTTATTAGTAAAACTTGTTTTCTTATATGAATTTCATCAATCAAATCAAATATTTAATTTTTGTTCCGATTCTAGATTTATTATAGATTCTAGATATATTAAAAACATATTTTAAATGAATTCAGAATCAGAACAAAAAGTAAATATACAATTTTCATTAGACTACTTCATAAATAAATCCTTTAATATTTCGTAGAACTAAAGTAAGTCTTTAAAAATCAAAAATATAAACATGATCCATTTTACTAAACTTTTTGGTCCAGCCAAGTGGCGCAGTGGTATGGTCGATGACCACTGCCCATGAGGTCCCGGGTTCGATTCTCGGTGGGGATGCATATTAAAGTGAATTCTTCTTCTTATCAATAATGTTAGACTCTAATATGACTAATTACATTGAAAAAAGAATTGAATAGAGCTAATGACCATAGCAGTCGATGCTCGGTAAAATAAAATAAAAAAAACTTTTTGAACAAATATAAAAATAGTATCTTCTGGCCTCAAGGAATTAAACACATTCCCATCTCTCAAGAAAAATCTGAAAATAGAAGCCGAGAGCAAATCAAATAATAGAAGAACGTGTCCCTCTATGATTCCAGATCAGATTCCAGATTAACTTATTTTGTTCCCATTTCCGCTCACGTTCTCGCACGTCAGGCAAAGTCAAACAGTCAACATTTGCAGACACGTGAGGTAAGGATTTGCGCACGTCTCCGCCATCCGCAAATCAATACTTCTTCTAACTTCCATCCTGCTCGCCATGCACTAAACGAAATCAAATTGGCGCTAAGCTGAGGAATTTTGCGCCCGCTTTCACTTTTATTAAACGCAACCGACAGGATTACCCCCTCGCGTATTTTGTACAAAAGACGAGTATCAGTCGACAATAGAAAACCGAAAAAAATATCCTCATTCGTTCACAAAAGCGAAATATGTTTACAGCCGAAATTATCCGATTACTGCCAACCGCAAGCGGATTATCAAAATTAAATATTAATACCACCGGTGAATAACATATGTGAAAATTTGCTCACAATCAGCAAAAAATGAAAGTTTATTGATTCTGATGTTGTGTGTTTAACCAAGTTGACTAGTGGCTTTGCCTAGAAGATCCATTATATTTCTTGTGGATTCTACAGTCATTTGTACGTAGTGGGCATAGAAAAGGAGTTATTTATTGATCTAATGTTGACCGATGTTAAACAATCGAAAAGAAAATGGATAATTGGTTATGCCATATTTCAAAAAAGTCAATTTACTAATGTGTGCCTACTTTATTTGTTTAATAGACATCGTTCATGTAGGTTATGGTGATAACTTTTTAATTGCTTGCACAACGACGATTGCTTTTTTGGCGACAAACGACGTTCACAAGTCACTGGTTGGTTGTACTGGTGATGGGTGGCAAACTGTTGACGCTGGTTGTAAGGCAGCGGTAGTTTCCTAGGCTTGTAGGGCGAGAAATCTACTACAGAAGTTTTTAGGCTCACTAGAGTAACTAGAGTGGCTCTAAGCAGCACTGGTGCAACCGGTACAACCAGCGTCAACAGTTTGCGGTCCATCACCATGAAAGCTATTTATACAGAAATTAAAATGTAGAGGGGGCTGTTTAGTAAGAATAGAAATGAGAGAAATAATTGAGGGCAAGGCAAAGAATTTTGGTACCAGGTATGGTCAAGATGTGCATGCTTGACTTTATGGTCTGGAACAGGAATGAAGAGCGCATTGCCGTAGAGCCGTCTTTACGTGGTGCAATAAAACGGTGAAGAAATTCTAAACATATTAATGGATTATGATTAATTTTGATATGAAGTTATGTTAATATGTCCAGGTCCTTTCATAACGTTTCATTCCATTCTAAATATATAAACTCTCTCTGAGCCGTTAATTAATAAAGACATGGCACAGGCAACACGGTCCCGGGGAAGTGAATGGAGTGACACGCTTAAATTAAGTCTCCTAACAAGTATCTCCAGCAAACAGCTAAGAACTAATTTAACATTTACACGTAGCTGATCGATCTGTGCGCCTGGACCCGAGCACGAATACCCCCTGAGAAAAAGAGACAGTGAGAGAGCCAGAATACGGCAAATTTTGACCGAATATAAGAGAATGCGTACTGTAAAGGTGGGAACAGCCTCACGTTCTAAATAGAAGGGTGTTACGAGTGAGTTGTGGTACCGTTAATTTAATAAAACTAGTTACTATCTCTTCTTCATCTTCCCTTACGCAACATCACAGACAACGGGTAATTGTCGACCTATAATCTTCTAATTTCGGGACGTTCAAGGACTAAATGCGAACCCAGTGCGTTCACCTCATTATCACTAAGGGCTGCCAACTCAGTACACTTCCTCCTTTCTATTCCGGCGTAATTACACCTCACGGTTTATATACACCTACACACCGGAAATATAAGCCAAAATGTCGATTGCACCATCTTAGACGTCCGAAGGGTGCAGGGTGTCAAAATTAAATTAAATTAAATTAGTCCACATTAAGTAGAATCTACAGTGTCATGCTCTTATTGCAAGCAAATATTCTAGAAATTATAACTGTATTCACACCTGAATATTTGTTGAAATACTCAATAGCGAATAATATAAATGGATTTATGAATTTATAAATATTGAAAGGAACAAGCTAAAAAATGCAAAAATGGAATATTCCTCACATGACTTTCATAGCTTTCAATGCAATATCATCTTTCCTATCTGGAAAGAAGCTTTACGAACACATGAATGTGCCCACGTTGTTGCGTCGGCGACGGCAACGTATCGATACTTTTAAAAAGATTAGATACTAGGCAAAGTGTATTCGAGCAGACACACGTCGATAGGCAAACCGTCGCGAGTCCACCACCACCATCGCCACTGCGCTATGCTGCCGCCGTCGCATTATCCTTTCCGACCGTGTGCCTGCTTCGAAATGCAAAGCAAAACAAAATTTCAATACATCTTAAGCGGTAAGTTGTCGCAGTTGTAAACGGTGCGGAAGTTTTCGATTCCACACAGCAAGAAACATCGTGTCGCAATGCGTCTTTCACCATTTCGCCATTTCACCACGAAAGAAACAAGGTTACTATGAGAAACCTTTTCTTTGTTTTTATAGTTCTTTTATATGAAAATATTACCTAATATTGGCAAAATATAAAAGAAGTAAAACCTGATAATAACGGAAATGTATGATTTCTTTTTTCATTATGGACATGGTGCAGTTAAATACAGATCAATAAAATTGAATAAGGGAGTAGTAAAAGGCAAGGTGGGCAAAAACACAAAAGCATAGAATATTCCGTAACAAGGGCCGCAAAACTACACATTACGCACGAACGTGAAAGCGTATTATGCTACTAATATGCTAACATACTATATTTTACCTACGACTCTTTTGTTTAGCTCATCTTTAAAATTCCGATCAAACAGGTTCCGTACGTCTTTGCCTCTTTACGCACGGCGCTGTGGTTTATTTAGACATCATGGCCAACTTTAAACTGTCCTTCCCTGTACTCTTTCGAATGAAAAATATCTACCAAAGACGGGCATTGTGCATATTTGCCCCTTTACGCACGGCGCCGTCCGAAGAGAGGCTAAAACGCATGGCACTGAATTGAAAAACGAATTAAACGAGCTTATTTTCCTACGAGTTCGAAAAAATCGAATAAAACACAAATTACTAATATTAGTAAGCAACCCCTACAGAGGTAGGCGTTTTCCAACACACAGGAAGCGGAACAAAACGGTGGCCACACGTATGCATTCGCGACAATGTTAGAATTTAATAACTGTTAAATAACATAAAACCTGCTATTGATTTTCCTCGCTGTAATGGAAATTATGGAAAGTACATGTTCCACTTTTAACACTATCACTAGATGTCGACTCTGCATAAAGTCGTCAATATTTAACAGCAAGTAGCATTGACATTTTCCACGTGTATATATATCAATATGTTTGTACATATCCAATGTATGTGTTTCAGAAAACTGCGCCACGTGTGCTCGTCGTAGTCGAAAGTGTATTAATAATTGTAATCGTATCGCGGCATGATTGACGGATGGCAGGCAGCGGTTTTCGCCTACAAATAGCGAAATGAGGCGGAACAAACGCATCAATCTTCCTCTGGCCCTCTAATGAAACCTGCCAATATTCGCGTATTCAATTTCAAGACGTTGTATAAACAAACGATTACACACTTTATTACGTCGCTTATATATATATATTTCATGTATTCTATGCGACAAGCTTGTAGCTTTCATGGCATTGACACGTTTTGTGCGTTCGCTGAAATATGTGTACATTTTCACAGTATATTGTAGCGAAATAGGGTAATCAACAGAAACAGTCGTGTCGAAAGCGATTTAACGATAATAGAACTTGATTTACTTAATATATTATTCACAGAGTCATTGTCGGTTCATTTGGGATTAAATATTATTAATTTGAAATTATATGATTTTAATTAGTTTATATCCTAATTATTCTTGGATTTATTTCGAAGTACTCCCAATTTCATAGAGTATTATTTCAGTTATATTTCAATATTTATACATTTAATCATGTATAATATTGCTAATGTTGCAAATAGCAGTAACAGAAGTAAAAGTAATTTGGTTTCATTATAAAATTTTATGTAAATGTTGAATAGGTTATTTACGAATTTAATTCTTGAATGGTGTTCAAGCACATTTTGAATGTGGCCTTTAGTGCCTCACCTTCTCTAACAATTGCAGTAAATACATATTTCGCACCAACAGAAATTACACTGCAATATGATGTTTTTGAGTGCGTAATATGCTGTTTGTGCACGATTAACGTGCGTCACCAAGACCACTTTAAAATTCGTGTTGTCTCGACTGCACCGCCAACTTTATTTACACCTCCGATCAAACAGGCGCTGTGCATTTTTGCACTTTAAGTAGGTTGTCGTGCGAACTGAGGCTAAAACCTACGGTGCCGAGCGAATAAAGGCAAAAAAGAAGCTTACTTGATCTGTTTACTATGCATTCTTTGTCGTTTTCGGTTGGAGTCATAGGTAAACATATTAACCGCACATTACGCATCTTGTTATCTACCAGGAAGCGCCCGTCATGCGCTGCTCTTTATCCCCTGAATAAGACTAAGAACTTGAATATAAACTGTCAGAGTTTCCGAAATAAATCAGATTCAAACTATCCTTGAGTCGTCGAGTCACTTGAATCTCACCAAAAGCCTAAGCACCTCGGAGTGTAATTTCTCCCACATAGATTTGCATCTTCCGCGGTTTTACTACCCTAGTTACAATTTCCATAGACCAAAATAAACGAACAAACGTTATCTAATAAACACCAATAATCATATAATCTTAACCTATTTTTTATTTAGCATCGGCTACTATGGTCTTTAACTTCATTCAATTCGTTTTTAATGTAATTCATTATATTATTTATTAAGACTATTATTCGTTGATAAAAAAGATGAATTAATTTTTGGTCTCTCGGTGTATGAACCGAGAATCGAACTCGGGACCTTATGGTCAGTAGTCATCGAATATACCTAAATGCCCTTTGGCTGGACTAACTTAATTTAAGCCAGCTTATTATAACAATGCCTAACACACCATCAACACATAATTTACTCTAAATTAAACTTAATCTAACCAAAATTAACCAAAAAAAAAACAAATCAAACAAATAAAATTAATCCTCAAATAAACATTATATATGGATAAAACTAAGCCAAAACCTAACACTCATCCAAATTAAATTAAAGCAAATACAATTTTTTCTATGCACAACCTACCGTAACTAATCTAATCTTATATAGATAATACATCGTAATTTTAAGTAAACTTAAAGAAGCATGAATATATATGTTTTCGATAGATTTCAAATATGATAAAAAGACATATAAATGAAGACGTTTTTCTTAATATAATATTTTTTTCGTTTTCGGCGGAAAAACCTTCAAATATATTTATTAAAAATATTATATTTGGTCCGTAGACCTGGCCATCAAGCACACTGCTCCTCTAGCCTGGTTTGTTGACAGTTTTTTATTACTATTTTTGTAATATATTGTGATTTGTAATGCGACGTTTTTGTTATTGATGTTGTTGTGTTGCGTATCAAGTTGATAGAAGTTCCTTGTTCTGTGTTGACTGCTTGGGTTGCGCTAATTTTGCGATTGGTGATGTATCCCGATGAGTAGATTTTTATAGACGTGAAAATTTTCTTAGGTGTGAATTTTTAATGTGATTTTTATGTGTGAATTAATTGTGAATATAATGATGGGTGCCCAGCCCGGGGACTTGAACCCCGTCCGACTTCGTGGTAGACCGATGCACTACCACCTAAGCTGCCCAGGTGGGCTATATTTACTATTATTCAATTTTTCGAAAACTTACCTCTGGCTGATAACTTCTTAGTGTTAATGATTTTGGCTGCAAATTCCAATCCAGTCGATTTCTGTACACATCGCTTAACTACCGAGAATGCACCTCTGTAAAAATAGAAAGAAAGAATATAAATTCAGTTGGAAATACTAGACGTCGTATTTATATCGGGCGCCCCCCTCCGACAAAGTAGGTGTAAAAGTTGGTCACATTCCGCAAACGTCCGAATTACTTACATTCGCGTGGGTAAAATTAGCGAAAACTAAACTGCACACATATTAATCCAGCGCGCTATTTTTAGCCGAGTGCGATTATATTCGTACCACGGCGTTCTAATTTTGAAACTTTAGGTGCAATGTGTTTTATATTTGCAAACACATTGCTCTCGTCGTAAACTACACCATAAAGTCGCTCCACGTATTTGTACAACTAACAAAACCCTTCACTACGACAACACCACGAGTCAATGGCGAGTAATTCATAATCGATAGTAATTCCATCCTAATTGTGTCATAAAATGCGCATATACCTCGTTGTCCGTTTAATAATCTAGTATTTTCCGGATGTTATGGTAGTTTATCGCCTTTAGTACAAAGGAAAGGTTGTAATGGTGGTTTGATTCGATAGAACGTTATATTTTGTTACAGTTTATTTTCAGGATATTTTGTGATTTTAGTCATTATGTGTTTTTGAAAATATCTAAAATTTAGTCAATTCTGGAGGCCAGCAACATCCTTCCTGTCCAAGTGACAGAATTGGCAATGACATTATTTGATACGAGAACTCTGCCTTTGTAAGGGAAGTTCAGAAAATGTGATTATCTCTATTAGTTTAACCGGAAAATGCGTTTTTCGAAAAGTCCTAAGGCCGTAAAGCCATTACTATAAGTATGGCAAATTACACGATGATATTCAATTCACAAACTCTTATTCTGTTAGCTTAAATTATGAAAAGTGTACTATCTCTAATAGTTTAGCTGGAAAATATTATTTTCAGATGTTTTTTTATAATTATTAATTTTCTTTCTATTTTAAAAATGTCGTCAACTTTGAAATGTCGTAGCGCCCTTGTGGCAGATTTGAAGAATATTTCAACGAAAACGTTTTATTTGGTTTCATTCGTTTTCAAGGTTTACGAAGTTAACAAACTTATTCTGCCCTAATTGAACATAGTCAAGTACTCGAAATTTATGTGTTGGGTATCGAGCTTGTTAGCGTCGGTATTATACTCGCATGTTTTGTTTAAATAAACAAGTTCATACACGCTGTTCATAAATAGTACAGCAACTTTGTTAATTACGAATTCTGTCTCTCGAAGCGAATTCAATTCAATTAATTCAGAGAGTAACCTAATTCGAATGAGTAAAAACGCAAAGTTAAAAGGCAATAATTCAATGTGGGAGCTTATAGCATTGTTATAATTATGTTAGCATTAACTTTTTACTAAATGAACTCTTAGTACAAGTAGATTAAATAATGTTTACAAAGTGGAATGATTTAGAATCTTACAGAATGGTATACTAATTAACTTTATAAAATTACGATATTGTTAGTTTCTAGTCTGTAATTCACTATATAAAATTATGATATCGTTAGTTTCTAGTGAGTAATATTGTCAGTAATAATATTTAAAAAATTCCAAAATTAGTCGAATTTGATAGGGTATAATGCCCTTAATACAAAAGTGGCAGATGCATGAACTCTTCGTCTATCAGATCAATTTGAGAACATTTTATATTATTTCCTAGATTAGCCGGAAAATGAGTTTCTCCGAAGCATGTCTTTCTTCAAGATTCAAAAATTTAACTTCATAAGCCCTAGCGCTCTTAGCACAAAAATTAGAGATGTTTTCAAATACATTCAAGCTTGAAGGGCAGTATCATTCTTCCTATGTGACAGAACCGACAATTAAACATTCATCAAACGAATACTTCGTCTTAAGTGACTGACTTCAAGGATAATAGGTTTTCATAAAAATAATTAATTTAATTTCCGAGAATCTTAAATTATTCGAAATAAATGTATCAGCTAACACAAATATGATAATAAACCAAAAGCTTGAGATTTATAGTTACATTTACAACCCTCTTAGACATCGTAGCAAGTGTCTTTACAATTAATTACGCCATAAAACGTGCAATTCAAAGGAAAACCACAAATCTGAAGTACATCGAATTAAAGCCACTCCACGACAAGTCGTTAATATCCTCAAGTAAGGTGGTTTCTTTGCAAATCAAACGTGCAGACCACCAGGACCACCAGGACCACCAACGAGTATTTGGGAGTGGAAGATAGGAGTATTCAGTTCCGTGCGCAAGTGGTAGGCAGCAGGATAGAGAGCGACCAGCCTCCCTCTCTCCTGCAGTATTGATCTCTGCAGCGGGGCGGCACTTTAATAAGCTCGGCAGGGCGACGGATGGCGCGGCGGCGGCGGCGGCGACGGAGCTTGCAAGCGCTTACACACATTTCGCGAATCCATCCTCGTAGACACAAAATTAATATGCCAACACGCGCAATCATATCGGCCTGCACGGCTTCAGGCAAGAAAAAAGCAGCTCGACTTCAACGAAGCTCTTTAGAGTTTCCGATGCAATTATCACTGGCTCCTGCGACAAGCTGCTTCTCGCCCGCCTACTTACATCTCGTTTCATAAGCGTACATATATTTATATCCTTTCTGCTATGTCTAGATGTGCACAACATATTTATTTCGATCTCAAAATGCGGCCTAAATTTAGATCTGGCGCTACGATAGTGGACAAATATGCGTCCTGTACACAAATATTATTTATTTACGTACAACTTGTGTTTATTACATCCTTTGATGTGTTACTTTACATGGTAATTCCGAAAAAAGGTAAATTGTGGGAGTTTTGAAGTACTTTATTTTTGCTTCAAAAATATTATTTTAATACTGCTGGCGCCATCTGTTGTGAAACATATGAACTATTTTTTTAATTATTTTAATATATTTTATATAAAGCTTGCAATTTCGTGAATATTATACACAGAATAATGCAATATTATGCGTTGATTATAGTGCCTCTAATATATTAATTATATCCTTATAAATTTTATAATAAATGTTTTATAAGCAAGATATTTAATGTTTTTGGTACTATCGTTCATACATTTCAAATTTATATTGTAGTTGTTTTGGGTTTATGTTCTTTCAAACATTTCGTATATTTTAATTAAAGTTACATTAGTTGCATTTTGTTTACTATTTAATACGAATGAAAATAATGATTTTTTTTTGTTTATTTTAAGGGGCAACGTATTTAATGAAACATAAATGAATTTCACGATATTATTTTTTTCAGGTACTCGAAACCTTTTGCACTTTGAAAGATAATTTAACATTGTGCTCATCAATTCATTCACATTTTTTACATTAAAGAATCGATATTAATGTGAAACATTAATGCCATTTACAACGCCTCGTTGAAGTTGCTCAACTTGGCACTCTACTCTCCTTAATAGCTCCCTTACTACAAAAGCGATAGATTCGGTGATGGTATTTCGATACACGAACTCATCTTTTATCTGCTCAAGTTGAGAAATCTATATTATCTTATATATTTTAGCCTGAAGACCCACTATCCGTCGATGGTTTTCTTTTAATTTTCCAAAGGTCGTCAATTTTCAACTGCCTTAACGCTCGAAAATATGACAGACTATTCACTGATAACATTGGAAACACGAACTCTTCTTCTATCTGACCAATTTAAGAAAAGGCTATTATCTCTATTTGTATAGCCAAGAAACGGTTTTTCTCAAGTGTATTTTTAAAATGTTTAAAAACACATCAACTTTGAATGGCTATAGCATACTTATTAGAAGAGCGATAAATATGGCGATAATATCCTTCGATGAATGAACTCTCTTCTTTTATTATAATTTTTGATTGTATTGTGAAATTTAAAAGTGACTACGTTTGATCCACAGGAGTGGCGGTCAGAAAGCGAATGATGTCATAAATATACTAACTTCTAATCTTATATATGTTTATATAGAATTGGCAATTTAGTGTGAAGTTCAATTACATATTTGAGAGCAAGTTGGTAGCGCGTTGGCCCGGTACGCCAAAGATTGTCGGTTCAAACCCGGTCGTCTTCAGATTTTCTCTTTCCGTGTTAAATTTCAATTTCAATTAATTAACTTCTTTGTAAATTCATTAATTGTGCTATATGATTACATGTTCTTCTTTGATATGTCAATGCTACCTAGTCTGGGGTCGTTCAAATAAGAGTGTATGATAGTAGTTGTGTGAATGAGCTAGGAAAAAAATATTACAAAGTTCTTGCTCTCAAATATGTGCAACTAATGTTTCTTATACGATAAGCCTATTGTCCCAGTCTTAAAATCAATCATCGTAATTACTGTTGTATCGGATTGTGAAAATAATGATTACAATAAGAATATGTATATTTTAACTTCAGTCGTTTGGTCAAAAACACACAAGTCTTTTCCATGGTTATATCATAAAAAGAGTTCCTAAAAAAATCAATAAAATATTAATACATTCTCCTTTCGGAATGTCTAAACCATTTAATAGTTCTAATTTTATGCCTTCCTTCAAAATAGCGACGGAAAAACGAAAGAACGTATCGATATTCAATAGCACTGGAAAATGTATTCACGTGGATCAATGACCATGAATAAAATATTCATGTAAAACACTCAAATCACGTTTATAACGTTAATAAACTTCGCATTAAACTTCGCATGCAACGAGAGAGTAAAGAGCTCAGGGCGCACACTGATTTAATATGACAGAATATATTTGGGCTAAGGCTGTGCTGGCTTGAGCTTTTGCAAGTCCAAGCTCATCTCCCCCCTCTCAGTATGTCAAAAACGAGGAAAGTTTGCGAAACATACACAACAATGCACCAACAGTCAGGATATGTGCATGCACACGTACTCATGTATTCGTAGATAAAAACGGCCGATTGCGTCGCATTGCTTCGCTCGGGTACGGACATGGGATGCAAACCGACGGAATTAAATTATCCAGTTATCCCCCAGCGCAGCGTGGAGGCAAACACAGCTTGGCACTTCGATGCAATTTATAAGCGCATAAGCGTCGCTGTGCATTGTCTGCAAGTCGGTTGTTGTCTCGTATCACTAGCTTCCGGGGAATATGTGTGCGATGTGTTGAGTTCGTGTGTGGGTCAACGGGTTAATAAGGGACGCGATATTGATTAACGGCTTAAGCGGAGAGAGCTCGTCAACTAGGAACGTTGGAAAACTATGTACGACGAAGGCATGCACATCGAAAATGCCACGGTTTGTATTCGCCGTAACCGGGGAATAAAAAAAAACGCTTCCAAGTTCTGATTGTTATGGGAATTGTGCTGCAGCGCCCCCCAAGAACTATATAGGAGAATGGGTTTATTGCATTTGTAACTCACGTTTTACTCGTTTTTTTTCTCATTTTAGAGAAGCGAAGGAAAATTAGATGAGGAAAATTTTATATAAACATGGAATATTTCAGTATTACATAAAATTTTATTTTGGATGCTTATTTATAGAGATTATTTTATTATATTCTAATTGAAAGAGAAATTGCATTTGAATTTCGTTAATCTGTATTTAGAAGAAACCCTTTTCAAAGTAAATTCATCATATTAGAAACTAGATAACAACTAATAAGTATATGATTTGTTTGCTCCTGCAAGGGGAGTGTCCGGATTGTCCGACACTGACTCGACTGAAATTCTTGTACGTGCAATATTACATAAAATTTTATTTTGGATGCTTATTTATAGAGATTATTTTATTATATTCTGATTGAAAGAGAAATGGCATTTGAATTTCATTTGTCTGTATTTAGAAGAAACTCTTTTCAATGTAAATTCATCATATTAGAAACTAGATAACAATTAATAAGCATATGATTTGTTTGCTCCTGCAAGGGGAGTGTCCGGATTGTCTGACACTGACTTGACTGAAATTCTTGCACGTGCAATATTACATAAAATTTTATTTTGGATGCTTATTTATAGAGATTATTTTATTATATTCTAATTGAAAGAGAAATTGCATTTGAATTTCGTTAATCTGTAATTAGAAGAAACTATTTTCAAAGTAAATTCATCATATTAGAAACTAATTAACAATTAATAAGCATATGATTTGTTTGCTCCTGCAAGGGGAGTGTCCGGATTGTCCGACACTGAATTGACTGAAATTATTGTACGTGCAGTATAAATGTTGCAATAATTTCCTCTAATGGTATTTTTCCCAGTATTGAGTCGTGTGGTTCGATAGCAAAAAAAAAAATCAGATTTTTCTTCTGATTATATAATATCCATTTACAACAATATTTTACGGCATTTTCAAATTATTTAACAACATTATCTAAAACAATACAAATATAGATGAATCTAAGGCAAACAATTCTTTTAAATATAAAAAGTTTATTTCGAAGTCACGTTTTATGAATTCTATTCCGTTTCATGATGAGCGAAGGAAAATTACATGACGAAAATTTTATAGTAACATAGAGTATTTCAATATTAAATGAGAATTTCAATTGTGTTATTTTTGTTTATTATTTATATGGATTTTGTCATTATATTCTAATTAAAAGAGAAATAACATCTAAATTTTGCTTATCTTCATTATTAAGTAACTTTTTTCAATGTAGTATTATAATCCAGATCATAATTGATAAGTATATGGTTGGATTTTTGCTCTTACTTGTCCAACGTTTATCGTGCCAATGCACTACTACTAGGTTGTCCAGGTGGGCCTTAACTCAATATAGTCAATGGGCTTTGCAAATAATATCAATTTTATTGCGATTCGCCCACCTGGACAACGGCGATAACGCTTCAATCTACCACGAAAGCAGACTGGTTCAAGTCCTGAATTAAATACATCAATGTAAAAAAAAATTATATTAAAAAAACTTACATGTATGCATTGTAAACAAAAACAAACAACAAAAATAAATAGAACATTTCAAAGTCGGAAAGACCCACAGAGGTCGATAGACGTTAAAATATGTGATATTATTATTATTATTGAAATGATCTAGAGACAAAAGGGAACTATAATATAAATAAAATAAATCCACAAAATTGGCTATAATAATTGAATAATTTAATTTAATGTGTATTTATTTATATTCTGAATTCATCACTTCCATTTCATAGTGTTAAAACATATTTGACACATTGACACATTCATATACATAGATTTTATTTTCTATCAGGTAGATCCTAAAGCAGTAATTCTCATCCACCGTGCTGCGGATTACAGGGTTATTTGTAGCAGAAGCATTCTAAAATATGTTAAGGTATAGTACTGCCATGGCCGCTCCTTCTGTGCCATTTCAAGTTGGGTCAACTGCTAAGGGACCAAATTTTCAATTTTGCTACAATGCGTGCCGACTTTTGATCTTTTCAATTTCATTAAAAGTACATGGAAACAGAACAAGTTTGAGATAATTATTTCCCTATAATTTAACATTTAACATTTATCATGAAATGTCTGTATCCAAAGAAGTATCTAGATATCCAACAATGAAATAAACATGAATTTGATTTGACATTTACGCAAATTCCAATCACAATACCTGACTGGTTAACAATCCGATATTCGCATTAGTGATGCTTTAACAGGTTCCGCCCTCCGATTCGACAGCGACGCGCTTATTAACACCTGGAGGAGGCTGCGCACCCTGTGCCCGCCGTTGGCGGAGGCGCTACCTCCTCCCCCACCGCCGGCGGCACCTGCCGTTAGCAACGTGACCGCATTATTGTAAGCAAATCGAGGAAGCCACGCGCGCCACACGGACGCCCTGGCGGGTTATATCATTTATCGATTGGAATTGCCAACATTTGGGGCGACGTTTCTATTAATAGCCCGCCCGCCACCGCCGCTACCAGCCGCCTCCACAGCCGTCGTTTTAAGAATCATCGTACCACCACCGGCAGCGTACTCTGCCAAGCGAACGAGCGCACGCTCCCCGACTACCATCGCCGTTGCCAAGTTTTAATAGCCGTGACGACGACACGCTGTCGAGCTTTTCGGAGGCGGCGGCGCGGAGGGTAGTGGCGCTTTTTGCGCACATATACACAAACTTGCTGAAAATTCATGTCAGACGCACGCATACATAGTATACCTAGCCTGACACCTGCGGACGAGTGGGCTTCTTCTTCGAACGGTGGTGATGGTGGCGGTGGCGACGATGGCGGTGCTCGTATTGTGACTGTGACAGACGGGGATATATTATTCGGTGGTGGTGAGTCGATAAAGATCGAAAACTTTCCGTCCACCACCGTGCAATCGTGCGTTTCGGCGAACTTTTCTATTTTATTTTACTTCCGAGTCTTATTGAGTTGATATTTGTTCGCAATTTAAGGACGTACAGTCAAATTAGAAGTCTTTGTGTTATTGTTCTTCAGATATACTTTTATTAAGATATTCTTTCTAGAACTTAAAAACTTGTATAGAAGATCTTAAGAGAGAAGGTCTTAAAAATCATTAAAAACTTGTATAGAAGAAAATTCAATAAAAGTATATTTAAATTGTTTTTTTTTTAAGAAATTCAGAATTATTTACGAAATTACTAATTGAAACGAAGAGAATTAGTCTATATAATACATTGAATTATTTACCGTGTTTACCGGCATCTGATTAATTGCAAGTCATATGAGTGAGAAATGTGAATTTCATGCATGTTGGACACCATTCCTACCACTATTACGATATGAACATATTTCCTAAGTGACATTCCCCGAACTACGTGTTTCATCAGTTCGGAAATGAAATTAAGGAGGATAAGTATGCCATTTCGAAATGAAAAACTACACTGAAATGTGCTCATTGTTCAACAAAATTAGAAGAACCCCTTTACAGTACAGCCCTCGGCCAATTTCTGCTCTGGTGAGTTTGTCGTGTTCGAAATCGCGTGCTAGCGTCACTTCCAGACGATAATGTTAGCACGCCAATCGAGTTTGGTTTACTAAAACTCTAGATCATGTGAATTCATTCTATAGTAGACATTATTATTATTCTAGATTTGAAGCTGAATATCATCAAAAGTGTATCTTGAATGATAAAATTAACGACTGCTTTCTGTTCTGGAATTATATTGCTACCGATATTTATATTTTATAAATATACAGGAAAAGTAACAAGAAAAAAATATATTAAAAAGAAGAGAAGCGTAAATACTAGACTTCAGTTTGAAGAAATTGATCAGTAGGTAATTTCGCTACAAACAACTTGTGTTTTACTACCATTAATGTAATTTACGAATAATCAGCTGTTTGTACTACCTCTTCAAAGACATTTATCATACATTCGAGCAATTTACCTAATTATTCTACGATAGAAAACATGACAACTGTTGCTACGCCTATCTATATATCCCATCAACACAATTAATTTTCCTTGTAATTCATCACAGTTTAATTATCCTGTCATAAACTTACAAAACGACTACAAATAAAACGAATATAGATATTAAAAATACGATTAAATAGAATATATCCATACAATTTATATTGAGCTTTTAAATATAGGATTTAAAGCGGAATTCCAGGGAATAATAAGCGACTTTTTTAAAGCAGATTTCCGAAAGCGTAATTCTGATAAAATTATAAAAAAGCATTAAAATAAAAAGATATTGAAAATCAATATCGAAGCCAATAAGCTTCAAGCGCACGTTTAATTATCATCGACGTATTTTTAGCCACTTGAAGGAATAATTAAGGGAGGTATTAATTTTAATTTGGCCTCCACTCCGATTCTCACTCTCGCACACACGTACAAGAGTGCGGAATGGAGGAGTTTATCGCCGCCTCTCTCACAGCGACTCGAGCCTGTCACGTGCAGATTTCGACCGATACGCATCGGTTGGCCGCCTCTTTGGCCCCGCCATTTGCAAGATAATTCACTATTTAATGCATGCGCGTCGCCTGCGTTTTCAGGCTTTATAAAATTTGCAAGTATTTCGTCTGGGGTGGATGAAGGCCCCAATGGTGAATGGTAGGAGGAGGAGATGGAAGAGGAGCATGAAGAGAGGCGGTTGGCTGATCTAGGGCGACAGTCGACGGCGTCGCTCCGGCTACGCGCTTCGTAATTCCACCAGCCCCCCGAACGACTACCCTTGGATACTTACACAAACGCGTGTGGAGCCACAACCGCCACTGCCGCCAGCGTGGCCCGAAATGTGGGTCATCCAACTCGTCAGCTATTCACCCTCGCAACGAGTGGACCCACACTCCTTCCACCCATTGGGGTTTTATCTGAGAGTCTCACCACCCCCACACGCACTCATACACACACATATGCACATATATGCACATATATACGCACTCTAAACCCACACTCAAATATAGTATGAGCTTAAATAAACCAAACCCCAATTCTTGATACAAACAAAGCTTGGCGATGTGCCCCATATATTTACGTTCATCTATTCCAAAATTTATAAAAAATAGTTGGTTATATTGCTGTCAGTAGTAGTTTTATGTAGATTTATTTGTCGGGATATTTTTGTTTTGTCGTCTTAGTATGCTCAATTTTCACTGATCCTGAGTGAATTTAGCCATATAACATATTCCGTTATATTCAAACATTTCATTTCGATTCTGCGTTAGACAGGTTCCGCATACTACACGTCAAATTCTGCGGTTAGGGTTAGGGTTACTACTCCTAACTTAGCCTTTCAAAAAATCTTACGTATTAGATTCCCCATGTAGTAAACACTGACCTAATGCCCCGATACAATATTTATGGTAAACTGTACCCTCCCCTGCTCCTGCGAGACATCGGTGTCCCCCTTCGTATAATACCATCAAAAATGAGGAGATGATCCATGTTGATTGAGGCATTGGTCGAGACAATACAGTATAACGAAAATTGAAACATTGGAAGGAAAGGGCGAAAAGAAAAAACGACAGGAAGCTTGAAAACTACTGAACTGAATAATCAATGGGCATCAATACATACCTATCGTTACCTTCAATACCTATAAGTATCAATAAATATGCAAAAGAATCGATAAATATCGACAAGTATCGAATGAAAGTATCGATACTTATACCGACACCAATACTTTCTTGACAACCCTAACTTATATGGGAAGATTTGCCTGAAAATTAGTAGACCTGTAGGATAAGACTGGTGATGCAACTCTCAAGCGTTGTCCTTAAAAGGGACTTTGAAAATCTAAGATGTCAAGACCGAAGCCAACCCTTGTTAGTAAAAACTGAAATTTAATGAAAAAATGTCCAAACCTAACTGCAACATTGTATAATACTAAAAAATATATATATCATCCTCTATTTGCTTTTTTTAACTATGTTTATTCTTATAAAAAATATGTGACAATTTTTGCGCTCGGTAGTTTTATGTAGGTATACCTTGCGAAATTGCGATTAGTAGGTCTTGGCGGAAGCATATTTGGTCCGGTTTTTTACGATAACACTGGCTGCTAATGCTCAAACATGTAGCGCGTGCAGAAAATTTAATTAATTCCCTCGAGATAACCGCCCACACATAGACATACGAATGAACGCCACTCCGCTGCTGTGCTGGTGCGTTTGGTGTATTTGTGCGTTTGCACATTGATATATCTGTGTCTGTAGTTGCGTGTGTGGATACGAGTGTCGCCGCCCTTCCGGCAGGCCGCACGTACACGCCATTCGTCTACGCCGCCGCCCCTCGACAATGCGAGTGGACTGACAATCTTCGCTTTCCATCTACGGCCCCCGCATAATGGGATAATGCATGGTGTACATGCTTCGTAGCCTCCGGATAAATGTGTTGCTAGTCGTAGCACTCACATGTTTAATATTATTACACACAGAGCGCACCCCTCCGTCCGATCCGCGTCCTCGAAGCGAGTCTTTATCATTTTCATTCGCAAACTCGCAAACTTCAAAAACGCCCTTCAATAATATCTATTTTATTTGTGCAACTTCTTGATGTTTACAGCATTTTCAGTTATTTAGGATGATGTTTAATATTCTCTCTAAAGAGTAACAGTTATACTATACACAGTTATACTATACAGTTAAACTATACACAATTTCAAGGTTAAAAAAAGGTTAAAATATCAAATAGAAAATAAAAAAAATATTGCCTCAGACTGGGTTTGAATCGACAACATCGGTGTGACTAGAATTACTGATGTCTAGTGCGAGGTTACCAGTTCAAATCCGATCGAGCGTATCAACTTTTAAATTTTATTTGGATAAAAGTAGAAACGTACAGATGATTTTAAAACTATTGGAAGAAGGCTTTATTTTCATAAGTTGTAATGCAAACGTACAATCGATGTTTTAATACTGGTTGCTGTAAATATTTCGGTGGAAATGTTTTAAGGTAAACTATCAGGTTGAATTGAAGATGTAACAATTTAAATTTTGAAAAATAAAAAAAGATAATGTTTTGCCAGTTCAAATCCAGCTGAAAATATTATATTCACTCGTTTTTAATTTTTATTTCATTGATTTGGAAGGTCAATTGTAGTTTGGCCACCGACATTCTAGTTGACAATCTGATGCAGATGGGTTATTGAGAAATGTCTAAATTTTTCAATTCTAAATTACACAAAATATATTTTCAAAAAAAAAATCCCCCCTAAATGCAATATCCCCAAAGGTTAACAAGCTAACGAGACTCTCGTATTTTATTGTGACGCTTATTAAATTAAAGTAGTGACATTTCCAAACCGCAATTTTCCATCGTTTTTCTTCCGTGAAAAAGAGCATGCGGATTGCTATGAGATTTACCTGACAAAAGCCAGTAGATTACAGTCTTTATTAATGATCGTATAAAATCACCGTAGCCGCCGGCGCCAGCCCCGTGTCGTCATATAAGAGAAATTTATTAAAATCAAATCTTTTGATGATGCATTTTTTTTAAATTTATAATATGTACACCACCACTTTTATTTAATATTTAATAAGAACGTCAGAAACAAGTAAAATTAATATGGAATATGTTTATGTCTCCAGTAGGGAGTATCATATTTTCAAAATGACTCAATCGCACTTTTTTGTTTTTTTCAAAAATTTTTAAAATATAGATACTTTTTGATATTGGAATAATGGAAACTGACACTACCAGTACTTACATATCAATACTTGCTAATAGAAGCAAAATAGCTGCTGGTATCATTTATTATCAGTGTGTGTAAAATTATGAAATAATTCATTTGCTTTTTGAGTATATTATTATTAGATAAAATTAAAAGTTTTCAGAGGGATGTGTTTGTTCAATGTGCTTTATGTTGTGAACTTTGTAATAGGAAAACTTGTGAATGTTCTGCTACGGATATGGTGATGTCAAAAGTATAGAAATCAATGGTATCGATAAATTCGATTGTTTGAGGCAATATTTGGCCTTCCGGTCATGTCTGTACAAGTCCATTATTTTTGTAGAATTAGTCTAGGTATAACATATTTGTGTATTTCTTGTCTCAGCATATTGTAAACTCTCGGTCGTTGGGGACAATAAAACATGTGCGACCCAAACCCAGCGATTTGAGAGTGGTAGGCCACCATGGGGTGAGTGCGTGGTACCATTGTATATCACGCTGGCGAGAGAGAGAGAGAGAGAGAAGAGAAAGTGTCATTGCGGTACTGACCCTTGTAGCTTAAGTTAGTTTTGAAGTTGTCAAAATAAAGCAGTCTCAAACTAGAATCCGAAGTGAACACACTACTCTACCACACAATCCTCAACTTCCTTCGGCTAGTATCGCTCTTGGGGCTCACCAGCAGTCCTGAGTTTCTCTTGCGTCACCTTCTACAAGAAGTGCAAGACTCTCGTGATTGCAAATTTTACATCGATATTTATCAATATATAGATAGATATCCATTAATCGAAGTATCGATACATATCAATGCGCTAATACAGTGCAATTTTCAAGATAAGAGACATTCACAGACAGCACTAAGAAACACGCGTGACAAATATGTCCTGAGGAAAAAGAATTGCAAGCGGCTGATTTTCAAATTTTATCCATCATAAGTCATTTTCTTCAAAATTGGCCGTTTGAGGATCATATACATTCATTTTTGTGGACGAAAACTGCGTATCGTGGACCTCCACTCTACTATATTTAGTTATATTTCATTTTGAAAAGCAGTGCAAATTATTTTTATAATCTTTGATTCTTTCTAATTTTAAGTTATATCACCTTTAACCTTGTGGCGTACTGAACATTAACGTTTCATAGAATGAAATAGTTCGCAAACTTATAAACTAGGTTACGAACTGATTACTTATTTAATTTCCAAAATTGAATTACCGACACCTTAGAACATACCGTAGCACGTCGATCGATACGAACAATAATGAAATGCCCTGCATCCTGCGTCCCAGGGGCAGGTAAACCGAAAACAACCCAGTGAGACAGTAATAATGCTGAAATTCATATTGCATGATCCACGATTGCGCCTCATTATTATTAATTATAAAGTTGGCTCGTAGTTGCCGCCAAGGGAGAGATGATATTTTCTTGGTCTCATGCTCGTATCAATATTATTTACACCCCTGCGAGCTTTTACTTAAATATACACAAAAAGCACGAAATAAGAGCAAAGATGTGTCTAAATGGAAATTTTTACTGACAAACACGCCAGAAGCGAGAATAAAAGACTAGAAAGACTGAAAAAGATCTGTAAAAGCCAGATCAGTAAAAGAGACATGACATGAAATTAAAAAAGGATAAAACTCGTCTAAAATTTTATTTTAAGTAGACTTCCGTTACCAATTTGCTCCCAAAAAAACCTCTAAAGGCATTCTGGGGCTGAGGTCAGTTTCGTAGATTACAGAAATCAAATTTGTTATACATTAGGGCATTAACATAATGAGGACAGACGATCGTGGAATTTCCACAGTTTTTCTTTTGGAGCTGAAAGCACTGGGACTGGAGATATTCTGGAAAAGTTACATCTCTTTTCGACGTTTTCGAGGAGCCAACTTCTCAGGAAGCTTTCGGTTGTGCCAAGTTACGTTCCTCCCAACGAAAGTATACGGTAATGGACTAGGCAATAAAGAATGATCTGAGGATGATTTCCGTCCGACGTATAAATCATCAGAACCCCCTTGGGGGACAGACTATTGGAACATTTGAAATTCCACCCACTTGATAAGCGTCCCCAATTTGAGAGTGGGGAAAGTCTCCCCTGAAACATAGAGCGTTCAGTGCTCATCGTTGCGCAATGCTCGTACTGCGAGAGCCAAAATATCGCCTCCATTATTAAAGGGGGGCCGCGTCGTCCTCGGAAATATGAGCAACTTGTTAAATTATAAATCTTTATTTCGGCGTCACCCGTGGAACTTGCATGCTTGAGTTTCAACTAGTTTCAGCGAGCGTTGGATGGAAAATTGCGAACTATACGGAGTCGAACAATCCAATTAATCTTGAAGGTTTCCACATATAGAGAGAGAATGAGGCTCCCAAGGCGCTCTTTTTGTTTTTTCAATTCACTACCGTTTTGGAGTCAATACGACTTTGTTTTTAGAATTGCACAAACAATTGTACGAATCGAATCTATTATTGTGCGAGTGACCTCAAAATAACTCGGAGTATTTATCATGAACTAAATAGTTGATGACGTCAAACAAATTCATGAATGTGTTCCTACATTGTTATTAACTATTTTTTTTTGCAATTTAAATATGTTTATATGTACATTTATACATTTTCCATATTTACATGGAATATAATTTTTAATTAACATTCGAGATAAAATATGATTATAAAAGAAGCGTAGGAGACGAACACAAGAGGACAGAAAGATGCAGGCGTAAATGAGGAAACGATTGAAAGCTGTCCAAAAGAAGGAGACAAAAAAGAGCCTCTCCCGTTTTTTTGGGAGAGTTCAATATTTTCTGTAAATCTTCTCCACCCTTGTGGTACAATCAGTATAGTGGTCAGTATAGTTTCTTTATCAAGAAATGCCATACATTTTTTACAGATTCTTATTTCCGAGAGTGCGGGAATGTGGTCATAGTTCTATACACTGCACTACCACGGTGTCATTCCGTAATATATACTAGATGATGATGTAGTTGATCTGAGATATCTACTTTGCCTCATTTTTCAATTTGTCACTTTTGCTGCTAATCTTACGAGTTGTACCATATACTATTGCATTTATATTTTTCATCCTAAATAATCATTTTCAAAGCACAAACAAAATAATATCATGAATTTTTGAGGCAAAACTTTTATTTATTTAACATATTTTAACTGCAATTCTATGCTTAAAATTAGATCATGGAGTTTGGGCCAACTTGGAACAAAATAGGAGATGCTAATGAACATGCCGGATTGAGCGCTTTCGAAGCATAACTGATAATATGGAGATTGCATGTTCCGATCCGGTCGGGGACATTATCTCTTTTCATCTTCTGTGGCATTTAAAATTGAATTGTTGTTCTCACCTATAGCACTAGTCTCTACTATTACGATTTACATTGAAAGGTATTGCATAGAGTTATTCACCACAGAGTAGCCGAGATGTTCGGTAAAATCAAACAAACAATGCGTGATCAATCATTAATTGCAATCAATGCAAATAACAATATGACCGTAATGTGTTCGAGCAAATAAACAAATAATCTCTAAAATATTTATTTTATAGATATCTCTTATATGAGATTTACCATATATAATTATACAGACAAATATTATATTGCATTTTTTTTCATATTTACAGACATTTTCAGGTCTGCAAATATGAAAACTGAACCAAACTAAAAATAAAAAAATGATCTTCAACAACATATATAACCAGATCAAACAAGAATAGCAAATTAACAGTTTACAAAATACAAAATTTATTATGTAAATATTCTAAGAAAAAAGTGGTGATACGTTTAATTTCATAAACTTAAGAATCACATTACACTATGAATCGCTATGAATACGAAATGATCTCATCATAAAGTCATCTCAAAAGCCTCTCACTGCCCCTGTAAACACACTCAACCGCAAGACAACGCATGATCCGTCTCAACGTATAATTTATTGCAAAACATGAACTTTTTGTTGAATTGACATTCGTCAATTCCCAGTCAGTATATCCATATTTGCAAATAGGTACCATACAAGTGGCACTTTCGTATGTTTGCCAAGCCCTCGAGTTAATTGGCGCTTTGTACAAGACTCGTAGACATTCCTGGGGGCCAGAGCTTAATTAATTCCTCAGATTGTTGGCGATTTGCGTGCGACGAGCGACATTCTTGCGTCGCGGCAACAACATTTCTAATCGCACGAGGCGCGCACAAAGGATAACTGCCCAATTTATTTATACAACGCCGCGGTTTATTTTCGCCCATCAAACGCACGCCGAATACCACTGGTGGCGGTGTTATTAATATGTATTATCGTCGCCGTCGCCGGCCGGCGGTTTGGTGCGAGAAAAACCGATGGAAAAAGCGTCGTCGCATGGAGTGAAGTTCAACATGTGCCACGGCCGTACAAGAAGTGAAATGTGTTGCCGAAATGTATACGTGTGTGTGTGGGGTGGACGTATGGGTATGTGTAGATGTGTTGTCGAGCTTTTAAACATTCTCGACGATGCGCAATCGCTGTTAACGTACACGAACACCGGCTGGCTGCACGGTTGGGTGGCGAGCGAGCTGTATAAAAATAAGTGACATAATATAGGACAAAGTGTAACGTATGTAACGCGTATGTTGATGTTCAAATTCGGGCGCAAATAGTCGCGCTGCTGGCATGCGATATTTTCGTGGCAATAAATTAAGGCTTGCCTACTTGTAATGATTGGCGAATTGTTGGTGGATGCTTTATGGGGGTTCATAAATCAAAATTGTTCACAGTGGTAAAAGTATAAAAAGGTGTGGTGGTAATATTTTCTCTTTAATGTTGGTCATAAAATAATGACATATTAGGAGTAAACCGAGGTTATTTAAAATGAGTCGGTTGGGGGAAATTAGATTTATTAGTAAATATTTAACCTCTTTTTTTCAGTTATCACCCTTAAATGAAAACTATAATAAAAAGGGATGCTTATTTCTGATCAGTTGTATATTATATCAAAGGAGTGGAAAGAAAACGAATAGAAAATGTCTGTCCAGCCAAGTGGCGCAGTGGTATAGTTGATAACTACTGCCCACGAGGTCCCGGGTTCAATTCTCGGTGGGGATACATAGTAAAGTGAATTCTCCTTCTTATCAATAGTATTAGCCTCTAATATGATTAATTACATTGAACAAGAATTGAATAGAGCTAATGACCATAGCGACCGCTGTTCGGTAAATCAAAGAAAAAAAATCTGTTGTAGATAAGTGTACGTATGAAATGCCAATGAAGGTATACTTCTACTACTATTTCTCGAACGTTCTACTAACATCATATTGTCATTCCGTATGACTGCAGCGAAGCTGCCTTTGACTTATCATATATAAAAAAGATGGCACTGCTGTGTAATATTCTTAGGTATTCATATTAGTGAAATCTGGTAAAATTTTCATTTATAGCTCGAGCTCGTAATGTTGCTCATATTTCTCATACCCCTGAAGAAAGAGAAAGAGGTTAGGTTAGGTTAGGTTCATTCTCGAAAATTGACAAAAAATATTGTCAAGTGCAGATAGTAGTCACCCTTCAAAGTTATCTGTTTTGATGACTTTCTATTTATCAAACACGATTTTCATGTTTGATCAGTATTTGTTCATGGATTTAACAATTTATACATTAAATGGTTACAAGTAGTTAGGAAATAATTCTAAATTTCATTTTGTCTTATTTTGTTATTATTGTTTATTGTTTTTTATAATC
>JAODAC010000018.1:84531-124951 GCA_027575185.1 Mimaenictus wilsoni | reverse complement strand
GTGGAACAGTCTGTCAGGGAACCACTTAAGAATAGCTATTATGAGCTATCTGATCAGGGAATTATTGAGTTCTAAATAGAACTCCTCTTTCAATGACTCCAGAATGACTTTTATGAACCGATATATTCAGGGATGCATTCACTCTTACTCCAAAACGTATAACCTAAGAACGATCAAAACAGGGAAGCATGGAAACCAGACAATGCAATACCTGTTAATATTAATGGGAATTGTTAATGTTAAATAATCTGATCAGGGTATCGTTGTCGTTACCTCAGATAATATGAAATAATCTAATCCTGGAACCACAGAATCATATTTCAAGATTTCTCCCCAAATAATCTAAGAACAAGTAAGATGGGAAACCACCGAATCCCAAATCGACATTGCTTCATCAATGACCTAAGAATAGCTATTATGAGCTATCGGATCAGGGAATTGCTGAGTCCTAGAGCAGAACTCCTCTTCCATTGACTTGAAAACAGCTATTATGCACCAATATATTCAGGGAATTCACATATCAAGGCTCTTCCTTCAGAACATCTGAAATTATCTTACATCATGATTCCTGCTTCAATGACCCAAGAATTTCTCAGCAGGAAATCCCTGAAAACTATATCCTCCTGCAATGACCAAAGAACGGCTATTGTGAAACAATCTATCAGGGAATAGATCATCCTTCAAAAGTTCTAATTTAGGATCATGGAATAATTGAAATAGGGAACCACTCTTGATATAGAATTCAAGACTCATCATTCAATGACCTAAAACTGTTAATGCGAATTTGATTTGATCAGGGAATTACTGAATAATATATAAAAACGTAGTCTTCTTTGAACTTAGCACAGATAATGTGAAACAATCTGTCTGAAACTATTGAATCATACATCACAGCTTCTCCTTCAATAAGCTACGCATATCCAATGTGAATCAATCTAATCAAGGAACTACCGAAAACTATCATTACTCCTCCTTCAACAACTTAATTACAACAAATGATAAATAATCTGATTATGAAAGTACTGAATCGGTAATCACTTGGAATATGGGATCTCCTTTCGCAATCCTAGAAGATTTCAGACAACGTTTCATTCAGATTGACTTAACATAAGAAAATGCGGTATTAAATCTGAGGGAGCTGGCCGGATTATGGCGCACTCTGGGCGACTTAAGATGTATCATCATCTCAGTTGTCGATGGTGCAACGAAAGTGAAGAAGGAGATACCACGCTACCTATTACGGAATGCTGAATACTTAGAGAATTAAGGATGGCATTCCAAGATAGGCCTGGAGACGGATATGGTAAAAGAGGGACACAGTATAAAAGGTGCTGCCGTAATGCTATGTACAAAGACAGTCCCTCTCTGAAAATCAGCAAATCTACTGTCAATGGAAGTCGTTACCTGAGTGTATGACGAAATGCAGTGTCAACTGCTCCTTTCGCTTGAAGGCCTTGAGGCACACGGTGCAAACGTATGGCCGCTCCGGGTTGTGCGACTGCTTGTGTCGGGTGAGATGGTCTTTGCGCTTGAGACCGGCGCCACAGATGTCGCATACGAAGCGCCGTTCCAGCGTGTGCCCGACCAGGTGCTGTTCGAGCAACTCCTTTTCCGGATACGCCATGTGACACTCGGGGCAGCAGTACAGCGTGCTGCCATCAAGTGCAGTTGTCAGGCGAATCTCGCCCGGCTTCGGTCGCGGCTTCTTCTCCTTCTCCACCTTCTTCTTTTTCTTCTTTTTGGCAGTGGTGGTGGTGGCGGCGGCAGGCGCGGGTGGCGCCGGCGCTGGATTGAGGTTGCCGAGCGTGCCCAGCGTGTTGATGGACTGCGCGCCTAGCAGGCCGTTCGGCGGGCTGGCGAGCGTGTTGCTCAGCGGATTCGCGTTGCCGTGCAGCAGGTTGATATCGTTCGGAACGCTCAGTTGCTGCTGGCCACCGGCGGACGTCTCCTTTTTGATCGTCTCCGCCGAGTACTTGAGGAAGTGGTGCAGGCTGAGAGGCAGCGTGGAGGCGGGCAGGTGCGACAGATAGTCGGCAACTGTGGACCCGGGGGTCGCCAGCGACTGCCACGTGGAGGGCATGGCATTCTGTTGCGTCAGCTGATGGCCGCGCGGCTCCTCCTTGCCGGGCTTATCGCCTCCCCCGCCGGCACCACCCGCACCACCCTTATCCGGCTGGTTCTGCATGGCAGCACATAGTTCTTGCGCCAACTCTTGATGGTCGTACCGCTTGTCCTGCTGGCGCACGTTCTGATGGGAGTATACCGCCTGATTCAGATAGTTCGCCGCTTGGTACTTGTTGTTGACCATATGCTGCTGGGACGGCGTCGCCGGATGATGCTGTGTAAACGACGGCACCCCATTCGCCGTGTATCTATTGCTATTGGTTTCCTGATTGCAGAGAGCATTGTTCGCGGTGGTATCGTGCGTGAACTTCGCCGCAAATTGGTGAATTGTCGGTATCGTCGTCGAGAAGTGACCGCCGAAGGGTGAAAAATTCATGATGCGAAATAAAATTGACTCGAAGTCAAATTATTGCCTGCAAAGTACCATAATACATGTTTACGCGCACACACTTTTCTTACGACAAATTACAACAATTACATAGATATAAAAATTGCACAAGTTCTCCAAAGGATACGAAACAAGGTGTAACCTGACTCGAGTGCGAAAGCGCAAAATTTTCATGACCTTGAATGACTCATAACGATGACCTTCAACTGACAAACAAATTTTCACTCTCCGATGGGGACAGGGAAAAAGGTACCAAAAAAAAAAAACGAAACGGTACCAATTTCCGCCAAGAATAAGCACACGACTCAGGGACAAACATGCATGAGGCGCTTACCGCCGAAGGCAACACACAGCAGGAATTCCTGCGACTATCCCCAAAATACTTAACCGCACAAAACTATTGATTTTCCATTTGTGAAACGCCAGCTTACCATATTTAAAATCCCAGAAAGTCAGTGTTATTCCCGTTGGGGCGGCCTGCCTAGTCGAGTGGACACCAACGCGCACGAATTACAATTTTTTTTGCGCAAAAAACTTTGCCTCCCTTTCGGTGCGTCCGGCCACCGCAATAAAACTCACTGCTACTGTTTACCTGCTCGCCATATCTGTGTTTCGACTGCGATTCGGCTTGCGCGGCGCATTATCAGCGCAAGGAGCAGAAGCGCAAGGGTGCCGCGCAGTACGCGATCCAGCAGCGATGGTAGGGGGTTGTGAGTGCGCCTGTGTGCGTGCGTGTGCACGTCCATGCGTGTATCGCTGAGAGTGTGTAATTCGCCCGGCTCCAGGGGGGAAGAAAACGCGCGATGCGCGCTGCTCTCACCCCCAAGGGCGCCGCGCACGCAGCGACGCACACACATACACACACCCCGGCGCGAAAAAGGGTTGGCACTCTCGCAGAACTGGACCCGGCGCGTGCGATTGCGAATGCGGAGAGACAGCGCCGGCAACGACGACGACACCCCTTTTCGCGCTGGTCACATCATCATACGTTTTTTTTCGCTCTCGTGGCCCCAGCACCGCAAATCTGCGCATTGTTCGCGAACGGCCAAACAGGTTCCCCGCGCGTCGTAACAATTCGCGAAACGTGCGTGCGCGCCTCACCCCTCACCGATGCTGGTCAACCAGGTGCGAAATAAAAGCGACCAAGACAAAAGGCAAGAAAATCAGATCTCGCGCGCGCTCGGGGTCTACAAGGGGATGTAACAAACGCACCGCGATTTTACGCGCCACATGCTGGGGGAGCGCCGTTTAATCAGATCGAATGCGCATCTCAAGACGCTCGCTCGGATACCGACGAGATGAAATCAATTTGCATAGCGCAAAACTTTCAATGAAACTAGTACGTGAGAAACAAAACGAACTTTTCTAGATTGGACTACCCTGAACAGGTTTCCAAATTATTTGCATTTTACGCAACTAATTACTACTAGTAACCTTGTTACATTATACTAGGAATAACTTTGTGGTAAGAAAATCTTGCTAAAATTGAACCATTTTCTCAATGGTTCTGGAATATGCGTCAGAATTTTTAAAGTTGATAACCTTTGTTGCTAAAAACAACCAATATCACATAATCGACATAATAGATTTAGTATTTGTTCAGAATACATGTTTACACGCAAAAATTTCCTCTTATTACATGTCTTACTATCAATTATAACAATGTGAAGTAAAATGTGTGATTCCCCTATATGGTAATCAAACATTTTACCCCCCGATTCAAATCTGTAGAAGTCGCTATAGAAGTCTTCTTCGCCTCTTGAGCATGGCCAGAACACCAGAACAAACCTGGAAGAAAGGCATGCACATTGTCTATGATCAATCAGCACCTATGCGGGTAAAAGAAGAAGTTACAACAATTACCCAGTTGCAAACAATTATACAGGTACCTCACAGATAAAATATAGTTTAACCTGCCTCGAGCGTGAAAGAGCAAAATGTACATGAACTTCAATGACTCATAACAATGGTCTTCAACTGACAAACAAATTTTCACTCTCCGAAGGGAACAGGGAAAAGATACATAAAATAGAATAGGTGACAAAGCCAAGATATCCGATATCCTAGAAAGGCATACCATACAAGGTTAAACATGCATGAGGCAACACTGCAGGAATTCCTGAGTTTATCAGCTAAATACTTACCAGCACAACACTTGAATTGACACAATAATCAACTACCGCAAGTCAAGGACCATAGCTTTCCCTCTTAAATAACAACAAATAAATAAAGAATAATGATATCTGCTATGTTGAAGTCAAATTATTGTCTGTAAAGTCTCATAATATATGTTTACAAGCGTTCCTTATTGCAAATTACAACAATTACACAGTTGTAAACAATTATACAGGATATGAAACAAGGTTTAATCAGACTCGAGTGCAAAGACGTGAAATTTCCTTGTAGATAACCTTAAGTAACAACAAAAAAATCTGAATACATGCTATACAGAAGGCAAATTATTCCCTGCTTAGTACCACATGTACTTAATTTAAGTACTTCATGTTTACTAGAATTTGCTTTTTATTATATTTCTTACTATAAATTGTAAACATTTGCACTGGGACACACTGGATACGAAACAAGATATAACTTGACTCGTGTTCGAATGCAAAATATTTTCATGACCTGAAATAACACATAATGATGATCTTCAGCTCAAAAACAAAGTTTCACTCTCCATTGATGATGGGATTAAATGTACCAAAATAATCGATTCGGTACCAAAACAATTTCCACCAAAAATTAGCATAAAACCCTTACCATCAAAGGCAGCACTGAAGACATTTCTCCGACTATCCGCTAACATCACAAAACTTGAAGTGATACAACGTTCCACCAAAAGTCCTGAATCGTACCTTTTCATCTGAAGCAACATACTTGAATTTTCGTTATTTTTTAAGCAGATTGTTGCCTGCAAACTACACAACTACATAACCAGTGGCAGATTACGGTCGTCTAGGGCATTTTATGTTGGGATACCGCCCACAAAGTTAATTGATATCCTGTGATTGACATATTTCAAGTCTCAAGGTGGACTCCTGTGTTTGAGACGACGTAAGTTCTCTGTACCGGCGCAACACATGATAATAAATGCATTATAGATTGCAACGATTACTCAATTGTTAAATTATATTATTAAGCAGGGTCCCTTCAGAATAGGACACAGGGCTAACATGCCTCGAAAGCGCACAATTTTCATGTCCTTGCAAGATTCATACCGATCACATTCACATGGTAAACAAATAGCGTACCAATATAGTTTTCCGGCAAAGAAAAACGGACAGCACGGGGACCATCTCCCGTGAGGCCCTTACCACCGATGGAAACAGTAGAAATTCCTGCAACTATTCTATTCCTGCAATTCCTACGAATGTTATACGATGTTGAACTAATGCCAATAATATCGTATCTCATTTGGAGATTTCTTACTAAATTTTATTATTCCCACCACGGTTTGCGAGGTTTGCGATCATTTAGATTCCCTTCCTAAATCATTTTTGACGAATGACATATGTAGTTTGATATGGGAAAGTGTGCCAAAAATTATAAGGTTATCATTTGAATTTGAATTTGTGAAAATCTACAAAATATACATGTAATCCCTCCCCGGGGTGGGCACCCCACAATCACTTACAAATTTACAAAATTAAAATTCACATAATTAAATTCACACATTGAAAATTCACACTCAACAATTACTTAATACCACTGAACAATCGCAATGTGCAACCCATCAAATAACAACCAACACACAACAAGGAAGCACTGAATTGAACACTACCTTCGCAATACCACTCCACAACAAGAATCAATATCAACAACACAACAGTAACAACAACATCACATTACGATAAAAACATGTATTTCCAGTCTGATGCAGCGGTATGGACGATGGCCAAATTTATTTATTATACATATAATTAGCAATAAAATAATGTGTTGTAATATTTAAACACCTACCAAACTGAACTTACCAATTATAGACAACACCGAGAAGAGAAAAATTCGGAGTTTGTCAATACAAATCATACGGATGGAATCGCTATAAAATCAGAAGCAGGAAGAAAACCAAACCAAAGATTCCATAAGCAGGGTATACCGTATGATGGATGGTTCCTGGTTTTCAAAATATTCTCTTCCAAATCAGCCAATTCCACCAGCTGTGTTGGATAGTTTCAACTTCAACAATCTATAACATTTACTCTAGACAATTAATCGGAATGGTTCTTTCACTAGTTAATTACGAATTTAATTCTGAATCGATTAATATATGATTTGTATACATAGATATTTGGCAAATGTAAATAAAAGTGAGATCGAAGAAGTCTTTACAAGTAATTTTTTTGGCAACGAAAGTGTCATCGTTTTTAGGTTCAACTTTTGTGACTTCTAACATCAGGTTCTAAGTTATTAATTGAAACATTATCTCAGGAGTTTAAAGCAATTACCATGCTGAATCGATTAGTGCATGATTTATACTTCTAGAAATAATGGAAATGTGAATAAAAATGGCCAACTCATTTCTGCGATCGGCAAGTAAACTTCAATGATATATAATATGATTTCTAAATATGTTATCAAAAAAAAACTGTTGCCTGAAAGTGTGGCAAATTTCATTCTAAGTCTAATGGTATATAATTTGTTGGGGGCAGGTAAAAATAGATAAAAGTGAAATTTTAGATGAAGTAAGTCCAAGTCATTTTTCTGTCTGTGAAATGGTCACCGTCCCAGGAGATTGAAGATATATTCCCACTGAATCGATTGGGGCATGATTTATATCGATATAATCGACATTTCTCGTAAAATGGGTATTCTATAAAATGCAGATAAGAAAATTTTTTAGAAGAAAGTTTGAATTTCACGTTTTAGTTCCTCATTGTGCCGCTACATGGTGCCGGTCAAGGGGCGTCCTCATAAGTAACAATCAAAAATAGAATATTCTTAGGAAATTCTGTAACTAAATCATTCCTACAAACAACTAACACCCACGTATGTAAATCGATGTATTGTGACTCCTTTTATACTTTGTTTTACTGAAATAGTCATTAGCGAGAATTCTTTAAAAAGTTTCCAAAAACACATAACATAAACATAGTTTCGTACTGTTAGTTCCATCTATTGTCAATCTATAGAACTGATGCTATGTTTATTTTAACCTCTTCATGTTTGAAATAAGCATTCAAATAATTTTTAGGTATACAATTATTTATTATTTTAGTTTATGGGTTGAGCAACGATGGAAACACCCTCGGAGGTATCCCATTCGAAACTGACAATCGTCATCCACCCTGGTTCGTTAAATCTACGGATGGGAAGAGCTGCAGATCTGAATCCCATCAATGTTTTGCACGCAATTGCAAGAAAACGCCTGCCCAGAGGCACGGCACACGTGGATCCATTCCTACCACCAAGAGTGGAACTCCAAAATGCACAAGAAATCGAAGACGCTCGTCTTAGCGTCTCGTACACACTGCAATCCTGCCTACAGTCAGATGGCCGACGACGATATGCAACCCCACCTCAGCAAATCGCAGCATTCAACCGAAGAAGTCAACCTGAAGTCCTGACAACTGCGCCAGATGAATGGCTCGATACAAAGGACGACATCGTCGTCGGTAACGATGTACTACGCCTAAACCCAGATGATGATTACAATATTCATTTTCCTTTTAAACGTGGCGATTTGAACGTGCACAGTGGACCTGGTGGCTCACTAACAACTGTAATCGCCAATATACAAACGATTTGGACGCGTATCCTCGAAACACAATTCAGTATCAACCCAAGTGATTATCAATACTATAAAGCAGTGCTTATTATTCCGGATGTATACAATCGCACGTATTTGCGTGAATTATGTGCGATGCTCCTGCTGAAGATCGGTTTCGGTGGGTGTTTTATCGTGCAGGACCATGTCGCAGCTACATTCGGTTCGGGGTTGAGCTACGCGTGTGTGGTAGACGTAGGCGATCAGAAAACATCGGTGTCATGCGTCGAGGATGGGATTTGTCACCCGAATACACGGGTGCGGTTGGACTATGGTGGTGCGGATATCACTCAGACGTTCTTCTGGTTGCTGCAGAAATGTGCATTTCCGTATAAAGCTTGCAGTGAACGCAATAAGCTGGACACGTTGTTATTGCGGCAGCTGAAAGAGGAGTTTTGTCATGTGAATCTCGATATTTGCGGTTCGCAGGAGAAGACGTTCTGCGTGCGTCTACCCGAACAACCCGTGCAGCAGTATACAATTCAAGTAGGCGACGAGTGCATAGTCGCAGCGCTTAGTTTGTTTACGCCTGAATTGCTCGGCGTAACAGGATTAAAAGTGGTTCATACACAACATCGGAATATGGGTGATCCTGAAGATCCACATGATGAAAACTATCTTCGAGAAATTCGACGAAAAGGTTGGTTGCATTATTATACTCCTAAAAACACTGGGCAACTTTATTTGATTCTTCGTTAAATAGTCAAAAATAGATTATATAGTCTAATAATTGTAGATGGTGTTTCAGTACTTATCTCAGGACTTCAATTAATATAGTATAGTTTATTTGCATTACTTGTCAGCTATAAAAACCTACAAGTTCAGAACAGGTCAATTTGTCAAATTTATATACTCGTTTACTCTTGGGCATTCCGTTATGTTACACCTATTTTTACAATGTTCTTCGCAATATCTACAGACACAGCTGGTTTTCCAGTGGTGGAATTGGGTGTTTTGGTAGAAAATATGGTGAAAGCCGTGAACGGTCATACGGCATAGCCTGCTTCTGTTTCTTTGGTTTGGTTTTCTCCTTGAAAGCGATTCCATCCGTATAATTTTTATTGACGAACTCTTCATTATTCTCTTCTCGGTGTTGTCTATATTTGGTAAGCTCAGTTTGTCAGATGTTATCGCACTCCTCTGCAAGATCCCAGGGTAGGTCATCCGATCAGGTTATAGCAGAGGGTGTTTGAGGTTGATTTGTACACCCCCATCATTTTTTTTTAATGAACTGGGCTTTTATTTTGTCGAGTTCTTGGAGGTCGATCAACCGGAGTTTGTGTGAGACTTCTTTTAGTGCGTATGTCGCGATAGGTTTAATTTTCTGCCTGTACAGAACCTTGGCGCATTCCACTGTCATTCGATGCAGATTTTTGAGAATGTTAATTGCTCGTGTCGCCATTATTCTTCTCTTTTGTTTTGCGCTGTTTGTCTTACAAGGAGAGTGTTCCAATTGTCCAAGACCAAATTGAATGAAACTTTTTGTACGTGTGGTACATGTATAGAAATAATTTGTGTTAACGGGATTTTATGACGTTTTGAGCCGTTTGCCCAAAAACAATTTTCAAAGTTTGGGCATAAGAATACTATATATTTACAACTTCATTTTGTGAGATATAACTTCGTAAATAATGCACCTATCGACAAAATAAAAGAGGTTTCTCCTTTAAGCATCAGTGTTCTTTAATAATCGTGTGATCAAGCGAATTATTGGAAATTTGATAAACCGAAATCAGTGCTTGTCAAAATATATCGCTGGAGACTCGTTGTAAGTTCATTATTATTTCATGTATTTATTTTTCTAAATCGCTTTTAGGTTTCAAAGATAACTTAGAAACAGCGAACGAGAATGAACCATATTTAGAACAGATCAAGAATCCGGAGATTAACACAGAAGATGACATTGTCGTGGACGCAATCGACCCCCCACCGACTACCGCAGACAAGGAGTTCGTCGTCAATCCCGGCCAGATCCTCGGCCTCGATCAGGCCGTGCTGCAGAGTATCGACCGTTGTCCCAGCGAGGACCTGAAGCGCAAGATGTACGGCTGCATCCTTGTCGTCGGTGGCGGTATGAAATTCGCGGGTATCGGTACGTGGCTGCAGAATCGCATTAGCCTGCAGATACCGTACCACTACCGCGCAGAACAGTTGGACATCATTACGAACGCGCGCGATATGGATCCGGCGATGGTCGCCTGGAAAGGCGCTGCGATAATGTCCTGTCTAGAGACGGCCCAAGAGCTGTGGATCACTCCCACCGAATGGGAGCGTATGGGTGTACGGGTGCTGCGCGAACGTGCCCCGTTCACCTGGTGAAGCTTTTTTAAGGCGTACGTTATTATTCTCAACTACTGACTAATATCGATTTACATTTGCAAACTCGTTAAATAAAAGTAATATTTAAAAATATATAAAAACGAAGGTGTACTATTTTCTGAATAGATCGTAACGTTAGTCTATTTTCCGTGTTTCTTGGGCGTGCAACGTCGCCTTCCGTTTCTAAAATGTAACGACTTCTTGAATGGGTCCCCACTTGAAGACGTGGGACCCGCCATTTGAGATACGATACTTTTTTTATCACCTTTGTATACAACATACCGCTTCTCCTTAAACGTAGGAAACCTACCTATGGAAAATTCAGAAATAGTTTGGCATGTACCACTCCCTTGCGCCTCATCCGTAGCTCTCTGATTTGTCAGTATGAACCTGAATGATGGCGTCATTCGCCATTTACCTTCATCAAAGCATATACTTTGATAAAACTTTGTTTTAATTTAAGGTGAATACATTTATTCAATTTTACAGATAACTTAAATTTTCGGAAACAATGGTTTAAAGGTAAGATTCGTATTTATAGTCTTAAAAATTGTGAGTTCCAGGGATAGTGGTGAGTATTTCTAAATGTTCAATGAGGTTATGCAAAATATTCGTACCGATTTTTCTTAATATATACCAGAGCTAAAGTATACCAGAGTTCCGTGATAATTCATAAAGGGTGGTAATGTTGGGAGTGCGGGCTTTTAACAACATCGAGCTCCTACTTGACAAAGGTTTCTGTACTTCAGGTGCTTGAATGGGACAAATTAACCTTAATTGCTATAAGATTGTGGTAACTGGTCTGACAGACAAATATGATGCCAGAAACGGAAACAGAGCAGGAGAATCTATGGTGCGTGCAGACACCCAATTCCACGCTTACATGATTTTGCAGTTGAAAAAGAAACATATCCCTATCAACATAGTCATGAACTTCCAAGCCGAGGGTACTGGAAGTATCAGTAAAAAAGTCAAGTGGTGGCCAAGGTAAGCGTGGTGAAAACGAGGAACGGTACAGTATATATAGGGAAAATAGTAACTTATATGAAAAAATCCAACAATGTGTTTTGTTTTATTTTTTAATAATGAAAAATAACCTGTTCAACATTGTATAAAAAAGTACTTTGCTCGTCCTATTACATACATATATAATTCTTTAATTAATGCTTAAACAGAAAGAACTTTCCACATGTGAATAAATTTCGCAAGGTTCCAATCGTCCAGGGCGGTGCTGTTTTACAAGTATTTGGTAAATGAATGAAATAAAATGCATATAATAATTAATGATTTCAAATAAAATATAGATATAAATTAATCGATCTCATCATCGCGCGTGATTCATAATCAACCAAACTGCATTGCGCGTACCATCTAGTAGTTGATTTGGTCCAATTGTTTTCGAAGTTCCGTTTGCACGCCGGCTGCAAGTGTCCACACGTCGTATTATCGCCGCCAACGTCTTCACTTCCAACCTGCCGAACACAATAGTATTCGCTTATTTTGCAAACAACTCTGATGCGTGCACCACGCGCACCTGCGCAAAAATCAATAATTACGCTGCTCAAAAAATAACGTTGTCTTCTTGTGTCCAATAATACGCATACGCATATACGCTCCGTGTACATTAACGGTGTATAAAGTAAATGTAAATATTCTGCATCATTTTAAATCGGTACATCTCGATCATAGAATTAAAACAAAATGAATAAAAATAAATCTCGTCGTTTGTGGTGTTGTGCTCGGCATTTCTCCACCGTGCGCGCAAATTCGTAACAATTTCGTGACAAGACGTTGGATTGCTTATCGTTTCTCGTTTCGTTTCGCTGTTATTAGGTTTTCGGAACCTAGCCATGGCATGTATACGTGCGATTAGCTAGAGATGGGTTTGTTTCACCATTGTTTGTGTCTGTTTCGCCATTTTCTACGATTTCAGGCGTGAAAAAGGCTAACCGAACGAAATCAACGCTTGCAGCTTGCGCGCGTTTGCTTATTAATTATATGGGGGTGTAACAAAAAACGAGCGCACAATACTAGATTTTTACACGCTTCACCTCTTCATTTTCCTGTGCAAAATACAAATGTATAAAACCAACTGCCGTTGATTTTCGTGATAGTTTTGCATGTTATCCACAGGCGGAAACATCTAAAACTACAGCGAAATCAAAGAATATCTCATTTTTTGCAATAACTTTCACGCATTTGAAAAAACGCATGATTTTATACAAACGCATTCAGCACTATCGTCATCAATTGCTCACACGCAAAATCACCACCCTCTTAATTACAATAAATTACTCTAAACAGTATATAACAATTATTAACAAGTAGTATAATAGAAATTATGTAAAATGTTTCGAATTTCGATTCGATTTGATTCAAGCGAAGCTCGCAAGCTGCTTGCCGGGCTCCTGATTGGCATTGTTCACATCATTTCTAGTGTGTTTGTCTCTTTTTGTTTTCCTGTGTCTGCACGTGTTATTCTCAATTGCTTCTTACGTTCTACAAATGTTATTTCCTATCAGCTAAGTAATTATACGCAAGGTTCTCTCGTGGTGGGCGCACGGCGACTGGCCCAACCAGCAGCCAGCCACCACCTCAGCAGCAAAACTCATGAGTGGTTCTCATTATTATCTTAAATACGTTTAGATTGGAAATAGCACCTTAGTAATTTCTACTATGTCGTACAGAATAGATGTATGTGTATGGTGTGGCATTGTTTGTTTGTGTACGTGTGGTTATGTGTGTAGGTATGTGGTGTGACCATCTGTATATTCCAATTCAGATTTAGAATGATCAACGTGTTCGAAAAAGGCGGTCCATCATCAATGATTCTGATCAAAATTACATGAGAACGCAGCAATCACGCCTCACATCAATCAAACAATTCTTCATTCAACACTAAAATGCTAGATTCTCTGCCATCATTTGTTTAAAAAATAAAAATAGCGCAATATATATACACTCTCTTTACAAGTACGCTTTCTTTGTTTTTTTTCAAATCAAGTGAATCAATCAGTAACGCGTTTTGTCGTGGTCGCTAATGGACAACAACTTGGGGGCGGCACCAATCCGCCGCATCTATTATGTCGTAATCGTCATCATTTTTTTGCAATTATTTGTGTTTTTGTATATAAATATATAGTATTATCTATGCGCTATTTACAAAATTTTATCAATCATCGTGGCAATCTACGTGCGCGCCGTTCGCAGCACGCGGCCGATGATGCGATGCACCGGCCGCCAGCGTCTAGTTAGCTGACGTGCGCCGCCGCCTCCTCAGTTCGCAACTACAACATGTCAACACCAAGAAAGTTTGCGACTGTTTGTCTCAGCACGGCTCTGATAGCTGACGAGCAATTAATCTGTGTGCGTGTACGCCATGTCGGGGGGGTTGTTTTTATTTGTGAGGAGAGGCTGAAGGTACAATGTGTTGGGCGATCCGTGAGTCTGTGTTAGTCGTGTTGGCGTGAACTCTGTGGATGGGGTTGGCTCGTGGGGGAGCTTGGTGAGGCTTGTGTCGCACGTGCTAGCTGTGGTTTGTTTCGGGATGCGTGAGGGGCGGTGGTGTTGGTCGGCTACTAATCGGGCAACACGGAGATGGCGTCCGGCGACGTCGGCAACACAACTGTACTTACTTGGCTGATCTCACCGTCGGCGTTCGTTACTTGCAGATGCTGCTGCGGCATTTGTATCTGCACGGGGATCTGAATCGGCGTTTGTGATGTTGGCACCTGCAGACAGACATATTATGTGTAGAACAGTTAAGATGTTGCATGTACAGATATACAGTACATGATTGAAAGAAATCAAAATATATGTCTTATTAGGTGTAAACTTCTCCCAGAACTCTGATCAATTTAGATCACGCGAAATAGATCGCCGTATTAATGTTCAGTAAGTTCTTTCTACACTTTCCCAACATTCACTTACGTTGAATAATTATATAGAAACAAGTACTCTTTCTACATTATCAGAGATAATCTATGATAAAAGAGACGGCTCATTATGAGCCTTCGTATCGAGATTACACCGTACATAATTACTGGGATTGCAGGTTCAATGTCTTGTCGGAAGCATTACTCATTTTCTCTTTCTAATTAATGTAATTCGTGATATGTCACAGGCTAATACGAGTGAGGAAAGGACATCCCATGCAAGTTGTACACGATACTTTGTCTACGATTATTATGTGTGAAAATAATCATTTCCGAAACAAAAGCGACACTGAAATGTTTACATTATACAACAGGAGTAGAAAAACAAACAAATCTCACCAAAGACTCGCTCGCTGCTCAATTCCGATGATTAATATTTAATTTCATGGTATTTTTGCATGCCATCCACATGCATAATTTCATGAAATCTATGCATATCTCAATTTCCATAATCTCAATTTTGAGTCCCCTTGGCCTTGTAATATGCGAAAACCTATGAGAAACAGTTGACCCCGTGCCTTTCCGTATGAGGCAGGTTTCATTGTACTCACTAACTCATAAACCTCACAAATTCGAAAATACGAATTAACGGGCATAAAGACTTTTGAAAGTGAGGAGTATGCGTCTCCATGCAGTTACCTAGCAATAGTGAACCATTCAAAAGCATGCGTAGGCCGGTAACTGACATTGAACCCCATGGGTACGGCCCAATCTCGAATACATTCGAGAGTGAACTTGTGACTATTTTTAAAGAGAGACGATTTGACTTTTGCAAAGGGCTCATCAATCGTAATTTGCGTGTCTTAATTATACCTGCAAACTATTTTTATAAGCGAAGAAACAGAAATCAATCCGAAGGAGCAAAACCTCTCCTTAAAAAATACGGCCGTATTACATTTATTTAACGATAAACATTTTAAAGGTTTACCTGACGAGGTAAAGTCAACAAGTTGACTCTCGATTGTTCCTAAATAAGTACTAAATAATAAATTTCAAATTTAATACTTTCTGATAACCATCTACCCTGACGGACCAAGTACTTTTGCGACAACTGTCTTAGCCCACATTAGGGATGTCACCTTTCACGAAGTACCGATAATTTTTGATATCGATACTTTTGAAACTTCGATCCTTTCAATACCTAAGTATCGAAGATAAGTATCGATACTTATATTTTCAAATTAGTTTTTATCCGTTTGAGTAATCTTCCAGTTTAGTATTGACCCAAGGTTTCTGATGTATTTACTATAAGGAAGTTTAATTATGCAAATGAACGCAGTAATTCCTAAACATTAAAATTAATGTTTCCGATTGGGTAAATTAAGGAATCGACGTCGAAGTAACGAAACTTGTTATTTATCAACTTTTAATACTTTAATAGCAACGATTTATAACTTTCCTCAAAATAACATTTTGGTGAATGCTTATTAAACTATTTTGAATTATTACATGTAAAGCATAATTGGGTCTTAATTTCCAAATTGCATTTCGTTTACGTTTACAAATCGAACATACATGTTCTTCCCATTCAAATCGTTGACTTGAAGAACTTAAAATAGACGCCATCTTTGTTCGTGTTAAGTATGATTAGAACGCTCATTTTTTTAAACAACACGATCAACTTACTGTTGTCAATTAATACAAAATCTAGATTTATAGAATATTCCTAGTGAACCCTTGCTAACAGCTGCTCTGAATTTTTATCAAAATGTGGCAAAATATAAATGAATATAACTGAATTGCAGTAAAGTATCGATACCAAACACTGGAGCAGATATCGAAAGAAAAGAGACCGATAATGAAAATTGTGAAAAAAAGGTTAATAAATGATTTTTTTTACAATTATTCAATATGAATTTTTAGGTATCGATACTTTTTTAATTCAAAGTACAAATCTCTCACCAAAGGCTCGCAGCTCAATTCCGATGATACATGCAAATTTTGCAAAATTTCATGAAATTCATGCATATCTCAATTTCTTTGTGATTGTACACAATTGATTTCTACAATATCATTTTTGTCTCTCCCCCTGCCACTTGTAATATGCGGAAACCTGTCAAAAACAGTTGACCTCGTGCATTTTCGTATGAGGCAGGTTTCACTGTACTCACTAGCTCATAAACCTCACAAACTCGAAGATCCGAATTAATGGGCATAGACTTTTGAAAGTGAGGAGAATTTTTATCAAAACGGGGAAAAATATAAATATAATTGAATTACAGTAAAGTATCGATACCAAACACCGGAACAGATATCGAAAAAGATTAATACATGTTTTTTAAATAATTATTCCCTATGAATTTTTAAGTATTGATACTTTGTTAATTCAAAGTATCATTCAAATTGATACTGTGGGGTTTCCTTTACTAAAATTTGAAAATTAAAGGGCGAACTTCACGTTATTTAAAATTAATTTAAAAATGAATCATCGGAATTGGGCTGCGAACATTTTGTTAGGTGTATACATTCTGGAGCGCAATGCTGCCATCATATTGTCATGAAATATGACTGCAGCGAAACTGCCTTTGACATATCAATATGAACAAATAATCATCGGAAGGCAATTTTTACGATGTTAATCACGATTTGCAATAATTAAAAAGAGAAAATGATGAATGCCTCCGACAGGATTTGAACCAGCAATCTGCGTATGTAATGTTAATTATTTAACTAAATAATTTACATAATTTGCAGTAATATATTTTTGGGTGATGTCTAACATTAGGCAATTTTTAGGATGTTAATCACGAATTGCAATAATTAGACAGAGAAACTGATGAATGACTAAAAATATCATTTTTAATTTTTTTAGCAACAAGTCGCACATTTGATATGAAAAGTGTATAATGACCATGTATTCAAGTGTATAATGAACCTTAAACGAAGTAATATGCTGTGGAACTTGTGAAGAGGAGACTCGTTAAGTTCTACTCTACATTTGATGATTTAACTCATGAATAAAACATGTCGTACAACAAACTACAACAAATGTACAGTTATTTCTGTTAAGGCACATTTTGATTTCTCACTCATACATCTCAAAGTAAGTTCATGCAAAGTGTACATATTGTATTTAAGTCGATTCTAAATTTTTTAAATATTTGTTTTTCCTTGCAATTATGGAATTTGACTAGATTTATATATTTAAAAAGAACCAGAACCGAATAATGTATCACCATGGCTGTGGTGAATGTGATTTACGTGTGTGCATGCAAAGTGTTTAATGTATTGGTCAGTATGAAAGAAGCCTGGATCATGAGTGAAAGATCGAAGCTCACCATCAGCTTCGCACGGACCTGAGCGATACTAAACTTTTACCTGAATGGTGACCTGCTGCGCCGCGTTGTCGACCGCCTGTTGCTTGGCGATCGCCTCCTGCGCTTGCAGCTGTGCCTGCTGTTCTTTGGCGCGCCGCGTCACATGGGACCGCGCGTGCTTGCGCAGATGGTCCTTGCGATAGAAGCCTTTGCCGCACTCCGTACACACCTCCGTCTTCTGGCCGGAGTGGATGACGAAGTGTAGATTGAGGTGCTCTTTCCGTTTGAAGCCCTTCGCACACACGCTGCATACGAACGGTCGCTCAGGATTATGGCCGAGCTTGTGGCGCTCGAGGTGCTCCTTGCGCTTAAGGCCAGCACCGCAGATGTCGCAGATGAAGCGTCGCTCGATCTTGTGCGTGACGAGGTGCTGCTCAAGCAGTTCCTTCTCAGGGTATGCCATGTGGCACTCAGGACAGCAGAAGAGCGTCGTACCATCGAGCGCCGTCGCGATATGTACCTGACCGGGCTTCGGCTTCTTTGGCTTCGGAGGCTTCTTCTTGTATTTCTTCTTTTTCTTGCTCTTGTCGTCCTCCTCGACGACTTCCTCCGGCTCCATCGGTGGCTCCTCGCCGTCCTGTACAACGTACTCCTCCGTCTGAATGGCGTCCGACTCGACGACGTGCACCGCTTCGATGACACCATCGTCGGTCATTTGCTCGCGCTTGATGTCGTTAAATTTGAGGAACTGCGTGAGGCTTTGTGCCTGCACGCGCTGCAGGTACTCTTGCACGTTTGTCGTCGCTTGGATATAGTTGCCCGGTATCGTCGTTACTGTGGTGCCATCGCCAGCATCTGACTCGTCCTTGTCTTCTTGTTTGATAATACTTATCGGTGCCATTTGCATCTCCTTCTTGTCTTCGGACGCAGCGAGGCCCTGTTGCTGTAGCATTTGTATGTCTGCAGGCTGGAGTGCCGCTATTACCGTCATACCATCGGGAATGTTTTGTCCGTCAACCTAAAAACGAGATAAGTTAGCAAAACAATTGAACACTATCTTTTCATACTGATGGACAAACAAATCAATGTTTTGTAAATCATTGGCCTCTATTGTTTTTGTAACTGACGAAACTATATTTAATTTATTTATCCACCAGTATAAAATTCTTTAATAAAGATTTTTTCCACGAAAATAGCTACAATGTTCAATATACCGAAAATTGAACCATAGCACAGAAAAACTCTGATAAATTTAGCATAAACATGACTTGAAAATTACGACATCATACGGATCATGAATTCACAAAACGTAATCATGCATGAAGATTAATGTACTTGTTGAATGAAAGCATGCACTAAAATAATATACAAATTCTTTGCTCTTAATGTAAAGTCTTAATGTAAATAAGAATCAAGTCGGCAAGATCACGACATTTTTAGATATGGCTTTGAAGGTGTCATAAACTGAAAAATTAGAATTTAATGCAAAAGCACTTACGATTTGAATGCCCTCCTGATTGGAGTTATACGCCACCGTCAACACGGTGGCACCTTGACCGAATGTTTGAATCGGTATCTGTGAGAGCTGGTATTTGGGTGACGTCGCCGAGCTGGTGACTGGCGCCGTGATGGTGGTAATCGGCGTCACCGGGTTGACAACTTGTATCTGTACCGTCTGCTGCGGATCGCCGGGCTTAGCGCCCGGCATTGTGATCGGCAGCGTGATGACGGTCTGCGTGGGCTGCTGCGCCTGCTGCTGGGCGGGCGCGAACGAAGACGCATCCAGCGGCCGGATGTAATGCACGCCGTTCTCACTGCCCTGCAGCACTCCGACCACCTGCCCGTTGGCGGTGGTCACGTTCTGCGTGAGCTTGCCGGAGAACTGCGTCGCCACCGGCACCGCCGAGATGGGCACGCTCACGCCGAACGGTGTGAAGTTCATCTCGGCTTCGTTTATCTGAAAAATGCATACCAGCTCGCCATGTGAATATAAATTCGTTACTATCGAAAAATTATGTTAAGGTTGTGTGTTATTGAAATTTAATTTTATTACAGTATGTTGAACTTTCGAAAAGCAAACAAAAAAGAAAACATCGACGGTCGATGAGGGGACGGGAAAAAGAAAAAGTTGTCTCCGCACGAACCTGGTTATGCATTTGACCCGAGACTGTCGTCGGCGATGATCTCGAATACTCCCGGCGGATGAACACAGCTGATGAACGGCACTCGGAAGCACGCGCACGACGGGGTAAGAGCCACCCACCCGCCACGGATCGGAAGCGCGCGCGCGTACTTTTTTTTTAATCTCCCGACCGATTCGTTCGTAGTACCCGCGCGATATTTTTCTTCTTTTTTGACACACGTGTCCTTGGGGATACCCCCGAATTAAATCGCCTTAGAGGGGATGAAATACACACGCGTGGAAGAGTGGAAGAGCGCGTCGCGAGCGTACATAACGGAGTGGTACATTGCGAACGGTAGTGTGGCGCAAGAAGGTAGGTAGCGATTGGAAAGTGGGGCCCCGCAATGGTACCATGGGGTACCACGTGACCTCCGGTGTGGCCGACCGTTGCCGTACACATCGACAACGGACGTCTCTCTCTGATGCGGCGCCGCGACGCACATCACCAGCTGGGCAGGTGTGCGAGAGTGAGACGGCATCCGTCCAAAGGCAAGCGAAGAGAAATCTAACTGTACCTGGGCCCAGGTGCGGATGGCGTGTGTACCGCCGCGTTGGGTACCTCGATTCGCCGCGATTGTCGGTGCTCGCTCGCGCGTCACGCCGCGCACCTTGAGCGTGAGCGAGAGCGCCGCAACGCACAGAGAGAAATCCACCAGCTAGAAGGACCCATTTACCTACTTTAACCTACTTTCACCAACATCGCCGGCCCGAGAGCTGCTCGGGTATATCATTTTTGTTCGATTCGATGTCTAACGCAAAGCGTTCTGCTGCCGCGGCTCGCCGGAGCATTCACTCGCGTACGTTCACCGCTGCCAATGGTGGGCATGGAGGCGCTTGGGAATGAAGTCACGACATCGCAGATGCCATGCTTGCCACCATAGCTATCCATGGCCGAAAACGAAAGTTTCCCAAATGCGCCCAGGTATGCGAGATAAACGTGCGTGGCGGAGAAAACTACTTGTTGCTTCTCACGCGCGTGCTTTGCATTTTAGTAACTATTGCTGCTTCAATTGCAGTTTGTTTACACTATTTGAGAGTTTGCCATCCAATATTCTATAGAAGCATGCCGGCATAGGAAGAGTCGTTGCCATTAAAAAAATGAGGAAACTACTTGCTGCTTACTGGCAGCAATGAAACAGCTATGGCACAAGAAGATATTGGAAGAGGGAGCGATAGAGCATTGCTCAACAACCGTCTTGCCATGGCGGCAGATGCATATTACGCGCGGGGAAACAATGCAGCACGAGGCCAATCAACTAACGGGCACACGCAATTCGTCGTGATTGCGTGCTGATTGTCGTGTTAGCGCGACGAGTCGCAGCGTCGAAGGTGCGACCAGGCTTCAACTTCTTTTGGCGGAAGCGCCAGGCATGCATGTGGAAGCGCGCTGTAGCTGCTCCGACGCAACGGACTGATCAACTCTCTATATACACGACGCGCGTTCACAACGCTGCTCTTCACTGTGGGAGCGATGGAAAACCAGCAAGAGGGGTGAATAAACTCGAGCCGGTAGCTGCTGTTACGTCGCGCATACCACGGGAGCGCGTCTCTTGTACGCCGCGCGTGGTTGTCGGAAACACGCGCAGTGCGCCATGTGTACGTGTCGTCGCGCAGCTGTCCCTCTTACTTCTACGTTCATTCAACCAGCAACGTGCGAGCCCGAACCATTCGAACTACCTAACTGCCGACAACAGTCAGACCAACATTCACAACCAGACGGACCCGAAACGCAGACAGATATTTACCGAATCGGGTTCTAATACTCATAACCTTGGGAGTATATATTGATTCTAACTAAAACAGCTCAGCAACTACCCAAATTTAGTTGTAAAAATACTAATTACGTATAAATCAACAAAAAAATCAATAGAACCAAAAACAAACAAGAATACAACAAAATCATTTCTGGTACGAACTATATTTTATTTGTTTCAATTTAAATAAATAAACAAAATACTATAAAGTCGTATAGTATCACTTATAAAAATAAAATAACAATGTAATTGTCAAATATCGCATATTTTACAATTTAAGGAAAAATATGTATTCAAATGCTGCATAAATGTGATAACAAAATAACCTCCTGGGTCTTGAAATTCGCCATGTTTGCCTTTAAAGTCGCACCCTACTTTTATGCCGTTTCGTAGTACTGTCATGTGTGGATGTAACCGGATACCTTGCTTTTAAAAAGCATAGACCACTTGAAGAGAATTGCTTTATAAAAATTCTTCCCACAAGCGTGTTCAATAAGAACACATAATTTTGTTTCAAATTGAAGTTATTGCCTGAAGTTATTTTATTTGAACATACATTGTTTGGTTTTATAGTTTTCAAAGTTAAAATAAGATTTTGATGAATTTGAGAGATTACATGTTTCTATCTGTTAATTGTGTAAAAATTAACATATATGGGAATGTAAATAAGTAAAGTTACTTATCGTATCGATCCAGGTATTAGTTCCTTAATGTAATAACTCAGGGTTGAGCAACCATTCTTATGTGCGGGCGAATGTTTCTAGACGGGATGCACAAGCAGATATGGGGATACCTTTTGGTGCAAATTTAGTTTTGAATTAAAATATGTACGGGGACGGTCCCCTTTGAGCCATTACATAACCCTCGGGCCGTACAAATATGTTTAGTGGGCCGCAAAGGAATCCGCCTTTCGAGACCTAGGCCGTATGAAGTAGACATTCAAATCCGTAGCATTATTATTATTATTATTAAATATAAGGCAAGAAATAATCATAATCCTCGACATCTGTATTTATCGATATTTTTGAGACACTTACAACCCATACCTTTAAATTTCATTACCAAAGCAGCATCGTTACTCTCAGAAATTTTGACGACCGCTAGTCGACATTCGTTTTTTTTAAGTCAGTAACCATTAATTAACTGTATCAAAGTTACAGAAGAAAAAGTATTGATTTGTTCCATACAAAAGTGAAAATGAAATTTGCTTTTCAAATTCAACTCCGAATATACGGAATTGTTGTACCGTTTTGAGTTTATGTAACCGGATGCTTTTAAAAACTATAAAACGCATTTTAGTTGAAAATTACTTCATAAAGGTATTGTCAGAAATGTATTATCATTGAAATATTCCAGTTTTGAAAAGGCGTAGAGAGCGTATTATAACAGTTTAAAACGGGGATGAGTAACCGGCAGTCTTCACATCTGTGCGACCCGCGAAGCATTCTTAGATCAAGAAGGAGATCTCTCCCCATTTAGGAAATGTGACGAACCCCCTGTTTAATACTGATATTTTCAATTTTCCGTTTATAAATATCAATTTAAACAATATAAACATATCGATATCATGATATTTACGAAATTAGCCATATAAAAATAACAAATAGTTTCGTACATCACAGGTCATAGTGACCCGTCAAATATGATCGAAATTAGCGATATTGATATTTATCGAAACCTAAATATCGACTTACAACTTCGATAAATCGATACATTTTTGACACGCCAAAAGAGACGTGGATCGATGAGCTGCCCGGAAGAAGGAACAACCTTTTTGCTAGCCCGCTAGTAAAACGGGTTGCTCATACCTGATATAAAGTCATGTGCTATTGTGTTCCTGATTCTTTAACACTTTTTGCTGATTTTAAATTCAAGAATTTGTTTATATTCAAAATATCTAGTAAATATCGACTTATTATTCGACTTAATATTCGCGCATGGAAACGAATATAAATGAAGCTACTAACGCATGCGCAGTTTTACTGCCTATAACCACGTTTAAATTATTTGGAAACTTTTAGAATTTGTTGAGCAATTTAGCTATTAAGATTGAAATAAGCCTTTGGGATGACTCATCCTTAGAGAGATTTACACAACGTAAAGCTATTAAGTTATTGACGCATGCGTAATTAGCTAAACTATCTGACCGTTAATACAATCTATCCCACATTATTGAAGTTGACACGGGGAAATTCACAATCCTAGAGAATTATAATATTAGAGAATTCCTAGACGAGAATTTGTCGCACTAATCCTTCGGCAATATAATTGTACGCTGATCCCCCATATTTCACCCGAAACGATGTAGATTACTGACGAAGTGGACATTCATTTGTAGGCGATAAGACGTCTGGGGCCAATTCGAACGTGTTATCACGGCGATAAGCGACGGGCCCGTGTGCCGTCGATTTTCGAGCATTGGCATCGCATTGTGTACGGCGTAACAATAACGACATAAAGGCAGCACACACAGTACAGTCGTGGCACAGTAGGGACGCAGGCAAACAAACAACGCAGGTATAATCAGCGGCAAAATCCATTGAGGCGATCAGAGCGGATGTGCGAGCGTACCAAGCCAAGCAACGCGCATCGTATCGTTTGTAACGAAACAGTAGCGCAATGCAATGCGCTGCGTATGCGGAATGGTGTGACGCTATGCGCTGTGCCAGCAGGCGACGTGCCATGACTAAATACGCCCGGCTCTCGCAGCAGATGAACTCGCACGGGCGCGGCGAAGGCACTAGGTCATTTCAACATGCATGACATTGATATTACAATGAGCGTTATTTCTTCAACCAGCGAATCGGTATTCTTCAGCCAGTTTCAGTGATTTGTACGCTGCGCTTCGCATTGTTGCGTAGAGCTGTGCCGTCGGGTGTTTGTGGCGTCGTCGTTCCTGCTGTCGCAGCGCCATGTTTCTCGCAAACGCACGCACACGCAATGTTCCAGCATCGTCGCGGACAGGATGTTGAAATGAACGGCACACAAAAACACATCGCCATAGCGAGTAGACGAACGCGTAGTACAGGCACGAAATGGGCGTGCGGACGCGAGATTTTAGCCAGGGACAGAACGCAGGCAAGGCAGGTAACGAGAGAGATTGGGGCACGGACGGCGCACGGTTTCGTTGTGGAGAGCGCCGCCGCTTGCCAGCGAACGCACATTCGGCGATGACGCCGTGGCCGTGGTAGGGAAGTGGTGGTCGTTGTGGTGGTGGTTTTTCGGAAGATTGTGGGGATGAATATATCCTACCAGAATACGCGACCGTACACCCCTTCCACAATTTCGCTACGCGAGCGGCGCGTGCGAGCTCCCTACCCCAAAACACCCGCGACCCGCGAAAAGATACGAGAAAACCGTCTGGATCGGCCGGCGGACGCGCTGTGTCGGCACCGCCGCGCGGCCCTTATCACCTGCAACGGCGGGCGGCCGGTGGCGGGAGCGACACACGCGTGTGCCACCATCGTCGGCGGCGGCAGGGCAGCCGAAAACAATCGCGTCACCGTGTTTCGCGCGCGCGCCCCGCCGCTGAACGGCACGCACCACCGCCACTCGGGCCTCCGCTGCCTGTCTTGCACACATACACACCACCCACGCACTCGCCACTCACCTGGGGACTCGCCTTCCGGAGGGGGTTTCCTCTCTCTCAACGACGGGCCGGGCCAACGGGCGCACACACGCACTGCCGCTCGCTGTTGCGGCGGACGACACAATGTCGGGATTGTCAGGCGGCGGGCGGGCGCGCGCGCTATAGCTACGGGGACGCGCACACACAACGCAACTGCAAACTGTCTCGATGCGCTCGTTGCCCAAGGTCCATCATACTCCTAGGGTTTTTCAGCTGCTATTGCTGGCAGTTGGCAGTACTTACGCGCGAATTTCAAATTCCATGTTGGGAATCGATGAAAATGAATTAATAAACGCCATAAAACTATCCAACATCTAACCACACTGCTTAAATATCATTTACCTATCTAACAACACCTAGAATAGTTTGAAGAAACCTTAATTTCAGCCTCAATCAACGATAATCCTATTGTTTTGCAACAATTGCCAATCCATCAAAAACATAACCCTAAAAGTTCATCAACGGAAAACCTTTAATAATCTGTGCCAGCGATTTTCACATTATTTTCACGTCTGTATTACATATTACATTAGTATTTTCAACCGATTTCAGTAAATATTATCATAAATAGTGAAAACAAAAGTGGTTATCATTCGTTTCAAAGTATATGTCTAGTAAACAAACGACGCTTAACCTAAATTTTCTTGGCTACTTTATCAACCTTTTATAATAGAGTATTGTTTTTTGGAAAACATAATTTCTAAGCATAGGACTAATCTGAAAATAGTTGGACTCAAATTGTTGATGCCGTCGAGCATTTGGTTTCTCACAAAAGATGTTATTAGTCACCAACGATTAATTCTCACCTTGGAAGAATCTTTATTAAAATCTGAAGACATTTCGGAAATAGTATAATTAATTAAGACTTATTCCAAAATAACTAGAATATTCTCTCAATATTTCAAGTTGGTAGCTGCTGTATTTAAAAAGTTATAGCACAATTGTAAATATATATTATGTATTCTCATTGTTTTTTACAACTAACAATAAGTTTTGTAAGTTTGATGGAAATTTAAAAAGAGCCTTCGCGGCCTGTTCCACGTAGCTAAACTAAAATGTGAAATTCCAACTTTATTCTAAAATATTTTCTAATCTAAATATTATAGAATGCCCAATATTATACGGATTGATTCACCATTAAATATAGTTTGTTTTGATATATACACGATTGCACCCAAAGGTTAGTTCATGATTGAGAAATACATCGTGTAAAAACGTCTGTTCCAACAAATTACGAGTTTTAGGTTTTTCATTTTTATTTACATTTCCCGTATATCTAGAAATATAAATCATGGACCAATCGATTCACCATGAAAATTTCTTTAAACACCGGGGACTGTTTTGCATTTTATTTATAACCGATATTATAACTCATGATTGTTGAGTCTTTTAACGACGACGTTTGCACTGTCAGAAAGTAGTTTTTTTTCTAAATATTTCACTTTTATTTATATTTACTTTCTTCTTATGTACACAACTTATATACAACTTATTATAATTTCGATTCAGAATGAAATTTAATACTATTTCGTGCAAAGGTATTTTGATTACATGTTTAGAAATCTTGTTATATATCGATGAAGTTGAGTCTAATACTGCCATCACTTTCGATCTCAAAAAATGACTTACTGAACATTCTATTTTTATTCACATTTCCCTTTTTTGTAGAAATATAAATTATGCACTAATCGATTCAGCTCGAAAATAGCTTTAAACTTCTGCGACCGTTTTTCATTTGATTTCCTAGAACCGATGTTAGAACTCATAAAAGTCTAACGATAATTTAACGACGATAATTTCACTGTCAGAAACATGATCTGAAATGATTTCTCCTAAAGATCACACTTTTATTTATATTTGCCACATTTTTATGTTTACAAATAACTTATTAATCGATTCAGAATTAAATTTTCCACTAATATACCGAAATATATAACACCAATAATATACCGAAACAGGTTTTCCGGTTAACTGCCTAGCGGAAATGTTATAGATTGTTAAAGTTCAGTCCGTTTATGAAGACATATGTAGAGGGATTTGTAAGCACAAAAATTTTAGCGCCTGCCGACACAAAACATTCATAATCAAGGCACTTTATTATTTTAAATATTAAATTTCATTATTTTATTGGTAACTATATGTATATTTTGTAGATTTTCACAAATCTAAATTATAAATGTTAACCCTATATTTTTCCAACAACTACGAATTAGAAGGGAATCGAAATGATTGCAATTCGTGGTGGTACTAATAAAACCTACCAAAATATGGTACAACGTTATTGTTGTTAGTATGTACATCGTACTAAATTTTGAGATTTCCCAGTAGGTTTTATTATCCCCACCATAAATTGCGATCATTTCCACCCCTTTCTAATTCCCTCTGGATATGTCTTTATAAACGGACTCTACTTAAACAATCTATAACATTTCCTCTAGCCAATTAATTAGAAAAACTGTTTCGACAGTTAGTGGCAAATTTGATTCTGAATCGATTAATATATGCTTTGTATACATAGATATGTGGCGAATAAGTGCAATCTTTAGGAGAACTTATTTCAAGGCATTTTTCTGACAGCGAAAATGTCGCGATTATTAGACTCAACTTTTATGAGTTCTAGCAACGGTTTTATGTAATCAAATAATAAACTATCCCAGAGGTTTGAAGAAATTTGCACGCAGAATCGATTGGTGCATGATTTATACCGCTAAAAATAAGGGAAATGTGAATAAAAATTAAATATTTAGGACAAGTCATTTTTTGTGATCGGCAATGTTGATGGAATTAAACTTCAACGATATATTACATGATTTCGAAACATGTAATCAAAAAACTGTTACAGGAGATAGTGGTAAATTCCATTCTGAATAGAATGGTATATGATTTATGTACATGGGAAGAAGGTAAATGTAAATAAAAGTTAAATATTTAGAAGAAGTAATTGAAAGTCATTTTTCTGACAGTGAAAACGTCGCCGTTAGTAGACTCAACTTTCATGAGTTCTAGTATCGTTTTTAAGTAATCGAATAAAAAAAAACTACCAGAAGTTTTCAAGCTGAAATAATTATAAATCATGCTAATCGATTTATAATTAGAAAAATAATTAAAAACTAAAAATAAATCTAAAACTTAGCGGCGACTTGCCGCGTTGTGAAGCTCTGATCCCTGCTGGTATGCAACGTCGGACGTAGCTACGCGTTGGATGGGTGACCACTTGGTCTTCCCACTCAACAAGCGGCTGTGGCGAACTCCTGACTTCGCGGTAAAAACGCGAGGTTGGGCGACTCCCTTGCAACGGTCCCCGGAGAAAACCACCCCATATGCACAAAGAGTTCAGGCAGTACCATCAGTAGCGAGACCGGATCGGGCCGGGAGAAAGTTACTAATCCCTTACACCACTAATGTGGTAGAAAAAGGTTGTTGATTAAAGAAGAAAGAAGTAAATCTAAAACTTGACAATTGTTGGCAAGGACGTTTTCTACCCGAATTAAACAGATATTTATGAACAAACGATAAACAATGTATAACTCATAGATCAACGCACATTGTGCTAATATTCTAGTATTTCAAGAAAGCACACTTTCTTCCGATCCATGGTTTTGGATATAAATATGTGATAAAATGAGAAATGAGAAAAGCTCAAGAAAAACTTAGGTAACTGTAAGATGCTTCGACAGCGGCATAAAGAAGTAACCTGTGGGAATATGACGAAGAATGCACGTGTCGCAAGCGCAGTAAACTGCGTGGGTCCTGTGCAGCGTCTCTCAGCGTATCTCAAATCAATCGCATGTCAGAGCACTCGTATCTTGAGTTACCACTGCACTATATATTCAAAACTCCGCTTAATGACCTATGACTTCGTTAATACTGCAGTTATCGGCTTGAACAGATCAAGGAATATTCTTGAATAGTTTAGCAATAGATTAAGACTGTTTCCAAAAAAACTTACTTACAATTAGCTGTACCGTTGTCTTGCCAGACAGTCCTTATGAATGCTGTCGCGCATGTTTGCTGTCATTTTTGATCGTGCAGAATGATAAATCGCGCACCACGGTTAGCAGATAAGATCAGAGTTTTGACCTGAGCAAAAGGGGAGTGCCTCAAGTCATAAGAGTTCACTATATTTTTTTCTACGACTATTATGTGTGAAAATACTAATTATTAGCTTTAGTTTTTATTTTTCCTAAGTATGAATTTTCTGAATGAAAGTTTCACAAATAATAAAATTAAAGTACTGAATTGACAAGTCTTGTTTGATTGTGTCATCCATGGCCTACCACTTTTATTTTGTCGCATCCTCGCTGAATGGACTTCGGCACGCATTTGATGCATAGAAATTCAACTTTGCATTATTATAGGAAAATAACCGCGTTGTTTGCTTAGCAAACAAGTAAGCCATGAAAATGTTTGACATATGTTTCGACATTTTGTAGTCAAAAACAATACTGAAATGTATTCATCTACCAGCATTGTTATGATCAGCAGTCGATCTCTCTAAGCTCATTAGATCCTTCAGGAACCATCCTTGCTCTCTTTCCAGACATTAGATTAATAAATAGCAAAGAATAGTATATTTTACAACGCGCAAGGCATATGAGTGAATAATGTGCATTACATACGAGTTGTAGATTATACTTTTCTACTACTCTTCATTTTGTTTAATTTAATTGATTCATTCATTTAATTCTTTTTCAATGTAATTAATCATATTAGAGGCTAACACTATTGATAAGAATTCCCTTTATTATGCATGCCCACCGAGAATCGAACCCATTCCTACTACTATCATGCGTGAAAATAATAATGATTAGCTTTAGTTTTATTTTCTGAACGAAAGTTACACAAATAGTAAAATTAAAGTATTGAATTGACATGTCTTGTTCGATTGTTTCAACCATGGCCCACCACTTTTATTTCGTTGCAGATACGCCGAGAAGGATTTCGGCACGGACTTGATGCAAAGCAATGCAACGCAGCATTATTATAGGATCATTACTGCATTATTTGCTCAGTTAACAAGTAGTCCATGCAATTTTAAGAAATGTGGGGCAATTCTTAATTAAAAACAATACTGAAATGAATTCATCTACTATTAAGATCAGCAGCAGGTTGTGTATATCATTACATAATCAAAATCGTTAATATAATGTGCATATTATAAAACAGGAGTAGAAAATAGTATATTGTACAACGAGCATGTAATGCTTTTCAACGACTATATGTGAAAATAATAATTGGTCGATTTAGTTTTATGCAATCGATGTGCCTGTCCACACTTACAGGTCAAGTGCAGTCGCTCTACGAAGTACGCACGGCATAGGCCGTGAGTTCTGGGGGCATTCCAGTGCGGCGAACGCTTCAGCTATGAAACTATGAACCCATTATATATCTTGCTTATGTTGTTATGATCAGTCGTAGGTTGTGTACATCAGAAACTAAATCAAAATTGTTAATATAATAAGCATATAAAACAGGCGTAGAAAAAAATCAATAGTTTTCCCATGTGACAAAATGATTCCTACCGCCGCCATAGAACCATTTTATTTTGAACATATGTAACATGTAAGAAAAGTGTTAGTTAACCTGAAACAAATATACTCCCCAATTGATCACTTGAAATGATGCACTTTTCACTATAATCACACATTTAATTTATAAATATTCAAGAACAATTTGTTTATAAACAACCCACAAGTCAATCAAAACGCACAATTTAAAAATCAAGACATTGTCAGCTCCATAATTCTATTAGTCATTTGTCGTGCATCTCGTTGCGCAAAGAAGATGCAATCAAAATCTGTAGAAAATTTTAATAAATATATGAATACATTTTCTTTATTTTCGTGTGTATCAATTACAAATCTCCTCTCATCATTTGCCCGAAGGAAATCCCAGGATAAAACAAGCGAGACGATTTTGGTTTAATTGTGGCTAGTCAGGTACAAGTTACAGATTTCACTCCTTCAACCACATACATGATTCATGATAAACGGGCACAATTCTGCCTGGTGAGTGTCTCAGTGCACGAGAATTTCGTCGAGCACGTTGTGAAATACTGCAAAAGCATGGCAAAATAACCGGAGATAAACATTCGCAGCGAACACCACTGGTTTAGTGTTTTAGTCGACACGTTCGCGTTCAGATCGACGAAAATAATTTCAAAATAAAATGCAAAAGAAACACAGTATAAATATGAAATCGGCGAATCACAGCGTTCAGACACAGCTGGTCGCGGTAAGCTTAATGAGTTGTTTTTTTGCGACGGCGGCGCACGCCGCCCCCACGACACATCACATTTGAGACGAACTATAGTATCCGTGAAGATTGTTTGTTTGTTACTGGCTGCTGCGCTCCAATCGCGCTACGTACATCTCGTAGAGTAACTTGTTGCTGTTGTAGTAGAAGGGATTCTGCGCTTCCGTGAGTTCGGGATTGTAGAGAGCCGGCGTCGAATTCCACTCGACGCTCTGCACGGACGAGGGTGGTGAATCAGGCAGCAGCGGCGCTTGTCCGGCGGCACTCGGTTGGAAGCCGCCCCAGGCGGCGTTTACCAGCACGGCGGTGGGTTGGTCAAGGAGGCCGTTGTGGATGTGCATGGCTTTCTTCGACAGTGGTATATCCTCGTCATCACTGTCACGGCTACGTTTTCTGAAAATATATCAATATAAGTGATAATCTGGTTGTACCGAGGATAATTCGCGAGTTTCTATGGGAAATTTCGTCTTCAAAATAAAGTTTTAAATCAAAGATAATACATTTGTTATGATATACCAAATATAAAATCTTTATCATGACGCTGAAAAGATTGATTTCTAATTATAAATATGATTTCCATATGATTTACATGTATAACAACCTTGTTACATTTTGGATAAGTAATAAAAATAACTTTCCAATAAAATCGTATGTTACCTATGAAGCTGTAATTATCAATATGATAAATTTCGTCTTCAAACTTCAGATACGGCCATATTTGTTAATAAATCACAACAAACCTACTATAATTCAGAAAATATCAGAGCCATCTTTATGAATATTTTTGTTGGACATAAATGAGGGGTCGATTTGTATTTTTCATTAATTTAATTATTCATACTTATAAATATCGAACTTAACTTGTACCACTTAGCATGTAAGAGTTATACGATGGTAACATGTTGGTAAATTGTAAGTCATTGTTTCAAAATGACTTCTTTAGCTTTATGCATATCTGACGTGGTTTTTTTCAACTTGATATTATAACATACTTTTGATGTCATGAATCTTAACAGCATAATAAGGGAGATATGCGACATCGAGGACATCGTCAGCTGGAGCAAGACGAGAAGAAGGAAGTGGTCCGAATATGTGGAACGAATACCCAACCATCGGCTCCAAAAATAGATATGAAAAACCTGCCAGTAGGGGGAAGAAGAAGGAGAGGAAGACCCCGTAAGTATGGAAAAGCAGTTGGGCGTCAACTTTAGTAGACGATTAGAACCGAAGGTAAACAAGTGCCTATGAAAAAGAAGAATAAAATTTCTCTACCGCCAATATATAAGTCATGGATATATCTATCAAATAAAAGCATATGATGATAAATCATTCGAAGTATATCATCATTTAAATTAATCAAATATTTGATAGTGAATTTCAAGCCATCGTTATGAATATGATTAAATTTTCTTACATGTATCATACGAATTGTGTGGTCTTTGTAATTTAAGATTTGAACATATTTTTGATAGTAAGAATCAATGTTCCCAATGAATTAAAGATGATTCATAGATACACCTTCCAGATAAGGGCATTTGTTTCTTATTAAGGTATAACCTGAATGACAATTTTCGTATCCAACAGAGCAATGAGGCCTATCTGCCAATTATTTATGGTAAACCTCTTGAATAATATTGGGTGTCTTTGTAATGTAACATTATAACATATTTTGGATATGAAGAAAAAGTTGCTCGTTGGATTATAGATAATTCATGGATATATTTTCCAAGCTAAAATCATATGTTCCTTATATTAATCTGACAATAAATAATAATAAACATCGAGAATATCAGCGGAGGTTCGGATAATGTATGATTTTGATAGCAGGAATCCATATTCTAGACGTATTATATATATATAATAATTCTAATTATAGATAATTCCAAATCGACCGACACCGAACGGTGTTTCCAAATATGTTCCTTATGAATTATAATTAATTTCTATTATTTTCAAATATATATCTTTCTTTCTAATATATTCTAATATATTTCAAATATATTTGGACATATCTGCCAATTATTGCTGGTAAACCTCGTGAATATCAGTAGTTTGCAATTTAATATCTTAACGTAAATTTGATGTCAAGAAACGGTTTTCTGATTGGATTATAGATAATTGTTGGATATAATTTCCAAAGTAAAATGATATGTTTCTTATGAAGATGTAATTATCAATCAATTGCAACTTTCGTAATTTTTCGTCTCCAAAAGTGTGATGAAATTAAAATATGGGTATATCTTCCAATAGATGATGGCAAAATCGTGAATATCAGTAGCGGTGTTGGATAACGTATATTTTAGACATCAGGACTCCTGAAAGGAAATTTTGTCTCCAAAAGGGCAATGAAGTTAAGATAAGAGCATGTATGCCAATATTTCAAAGTAAACCTCGCGAATATTTTTGGAGGTCTTTGCAATTTAACATTCTAACACATTTTGGATTCGAAGAATCAATTTTCTCGTTGGATTATAGATAACTCATTTCAAAAGAAAGTCATATGTTTCATGTCGAATTATATGGATCAATCTGAATGGTAATTTTCTTTTCTAAAAGTGTAATGAAGTTAAGATAAGCGTATATCTGAAAATGTTAATGATAAACCTCGTGAACATTAGTGGAGATGCTTGCAATTTAACATCTTAATGTACATGATACCAAACAACAATTTTCTCGTTGGATTATGCATTCATGTATATATTATCCAAAATAAAGTGATATGTACTTGTGAGAGCACAATTGTCAATATAAATGGTAAACTTCGTCTTCAAAGAAGTGAAGTTAATAATTCAAAGCAAACATTTGTTTTGAATGTAAAAATGCTGTGTTCTTCAAGAGTTCTCTTGTCAATTGAACAGTTCTTTCCGTTTTACAGAAGGGAAAATAATAGAACGATTTTGAAAAGTGACATGCATGAATATTCCTGGTTTTTTCCGATTAATTTCAAATGCAAAATAATCACGTACCTGTTTGGCGTCATCGCTGACCTAGACTGCACGCATGCTGGCCGTGCGGCAGCACGTAGCGACTGCGGGGACGTCGTGGCGACGTGAGCGACAGGGCCGCACGACCTCCTAGAGCTGGTTGATGTTCGTGCCCCTCCTGGGGATTGTGTGCGTACGAGGCCGTCCGTTTAACGACACAGCTGAGCGTTGTCGTCAAGGGCCCAATGCATGCCAGCACTGCCTGCGGGTGGTTAGGCTCGTGGAGCTGGTGCAGCACGCTGGCGACGGCAGCGACGAATCGCCGCCAGCGAAACAAAAGGCAGCAGGCAGCGACGTGTATGTGCACGGAAGTTGCTAGCGTGTGTGTTCGTGAGCCTGCCTGAATGTGCACGTTTACTCGTTGTTGTACGCGTATGTGTGTATGTCAACGTGCACGCACTTTGTTGTTGTTTCTGCGACGGCTGCTGCACAGATTACGGGCAGCTAGCTGGCTGCGTACGGCGCATGGGGACCGACTCGCGGCGCTGTCTAATGAACAGCTGCGAGTTGCGCTTAACTTGATCACCGCCAGATTACGCCACACACATGACTTGTACAAATTCCGTTGTTTTTGTTTTGTTTTTCATAGGATTCAATTGATTACCTTGACTCTAGGAAAACAATCTATCATGTTTCCAGCACTATTTTAAAGCTATATTTGTAGCCGTTCATGAATTTTAAATAGCTTCGTTCAGATCTAGAGCATGCGACAAATCGCCGACCGTTGGGATGCGCGCCTTATTTACACTTATGTAAGTGCATAAGAAAGCGTATAAATTGCACGATTTTATTACTAGATATCGGATTTGTAAACAAACGAACGTGATAAAATGTGATTCGTGTTGACATCTTGAGTTGCCGGTTCTTGATGAGGTCGATGCAAACAATTGTACCTTTTTCATAATGAATGCAATCATATTTCGTTATCGAATTTTATATCAATTGACGGTGAATTTATTAAAAATACATTCAAACCTACCGATTAGAAGTTGCCGTGACCCTTCCAGTAATGAATTAAAACAATATCACTTAAAAAGCAAAGTAATTTGGGATGTTCATTTGTGTGGGATGATTTTCCAGATTATATGCGTTACCAAAAGTTCATAAAACAGGTAAGGCTATGAGACCCGTAGTTTCTTGCTTAAATTCACCACCTTACTATATGTCCAAATGGTTGGTCAGTGAGTTCAAAAACTTAAAATTTATATCTAACAAGGAGAGGTCCACCTCGTGTCCGCTGGGATTTAAATTAAATTTGGTAGTCGTGTAGAGTAGGCTTAACAATAATTCCTGTTAAAGCGAGACGCACTATTCAGGCATTATCCTTTAAAAGGAGTTTGAATATATCCATTCAATTTTATATACCTTATCGGTGACAGTCCTATAAGAAGACAGCGTGGTTCGGTCGGTAGTGCGCATGGCTTGCAAATCTGTAGGACAACGGGGCGAAGCTTGCTTTTCGAAAGATTTTTATTCGATTTTTAAATATTTTAATAACTCTTACCATCCAATTCAACATAAACTAGCTGCATTCAATTACCTGATACACCGTCTCTTGACATATCCTCTGTACAAAATCCGATTTCAATATGAGCTTAAAAATATCAAAAAGATTGTTGTTGACCATGGGTATACCCCAATTCTAGTTGACCGCTTGTTCAATAAAATGCGAACAAAATTATCGGTCAAAAGTAGCACAACCCTGCAGGAACCAACACCAAATGAATATGTGGTGATACCATATAATATAATCACCACGGGCCTTGAACAAATATTAAAAAATATGATTTAAGAATCGCATACACAAATACAACCATACAAGACATTCTGAGTAGTCCCAAGGACAAGATTGATATTTTACAACAATCGGGAATTTACAAGATTGGTTGTGACGACTGCGACAAAATTTATATTGGTCAAACCAAACGGTCAATTGTCAAAATATGGCACGTTTTAAAAACAAAAGGTTCGAAGAATCTGCAGTCGCACACCACTTACATGAAACGGGTCATACAATTTCCCGTGATAAGCTAGTGGTCGTCAGGCCAGTTGGCAAGTCCAAACAGCTTTTAACATACGAGGCCATTCACCAATTCCGAGAAAAAGACAGGCTAATGAACTTCTACCCTGTATCAACTTTTATAAACATTTTTGGTATATGAGTGCCTCTAACGGAGGAAGGAACACCAATGCCTGAAGATGATTGCCTTGCAATCGAAATGCGCATGGCTGTCGCAAAACAAAAATTGTGAGTGCGGGTTACAATTTAATAACGTCAGTTACTCCTCACAGTGCAATATGTGTAATTTACCGTTTAAAAGTTAGTCGTGATCCTTCCAGTAATGTAATAATAATAATATCACATATTTTAATGTCTATCGACCTCTGTGGGTCTTTCCGACATGGATATGTTTTTTATTTTATTTTGTATGTTTTTTGTATTGTTGTTATTTACAAGTATTTTTTTGTGTTTATACAATTGTTTGTTGGTTGAGTTGTTGATGTATATGTTGTTGTTGTGGTTGAGAGTAGTTCTCGCAGTGAATTTCAGGTGTCAATAGAGAGTGAAGTTGAATGTTTGAAGTTGGATGTTGTGTTTGAAGTTGAGAATTTGGAGTAGTGTGTTTGTATGTTTGCATATGTGTGTGTGTATGTGGGTGAAGTTGTTGTATGAAAAATAATCACACTGTGTAATGTCCGCCCCGAGGACTCGAACCTCGACCGCTAGCGTGATAATGAATTAAAACAGTACCATTTAAAAAGCAAAGCAATTTGGGATTTTGATTTGAAACGGATGATTTTCTAATGTATCATAGTGTTGGGTGTCCAACGTTCCTGAACATCGGAGTCTTCTACTTCGTGAAACACTTAGCAACACGACGAAGAATTGGGGTACTTTAATTTAACTTAACGTTGAAGTTAAATTTCGAACTACAAATTTTAGCCCAACCAAAATCAACCAAGTTACGACTAAGACTTTCGTCTAGCTGGTTTAGGCCAAGACTTGCTTCTTTCAAGTTGTGATCGAGGCTGACTTTGTTTTTTAAAAATCCAGAACAAGCTTACAAAAATTCCTACTCTATACTCGTGTGCATGTGGCATCGATGCAATAACTTGAAGAGTTTTATCTTGTGTACAAAAAATCAGTATGAGAGACAGCGATAATAAGATAAATACATGTTCTCAAAAGCAACTCTTATCTAAACATTACCATGATGTCATCAAACTCTTAACTTTTTGCCCTAATATGAATACAAAAATCAGATCTATTCACAATAAAAAGCCTACATAAAATGATAAAAAATATTTGGGAATCGGAAGCAATACCGGAGGATTGGAAAACGGCTTTGATCCACCCAATACTCAAAAATGGAGATAAAACTGATCCCAATAACTATAGAGGAATTTCACTCCTACAAGTTTCCTATAAGATCCTATCGAAAGCACTACAAACCAGATTGGAGACCCAACTAGACCCACAATTAGGCGACTACCAGGGAGGATTTAGGAAAGGAAGATCATGTGCGAAACTGACATTAAAATAGAAATTCATAATAAAATACAGGAGATTGAGAGCTAAGGACGTGCACGTGACATTTGTGGACTCATTAAAGAAACGTTCACAGCTACGAGGGCTAGAGTAAATTCTATGGGAGAGAGGTTGTCCCCTCTGCCCTTAAACTGTGTACTGGAGAAGGCAATGAGGGAATGGCGGAAAAGAATGAAAGAGGAAGGAATACCTAAAATAGAACTGACTGACCAGCATTCCAGTTGACAAAAAATATATACAATAAGATGTCCATATCTGTAAATGCAAAGCTAAGGCACTACAATACCGTTAGTAAACCAGTGGGCCTATATGCCTTACATTAAACACAGCCAGACAGTTTGGGGAGGTAGAAAAAGAAAAATTACACGGAAAATCCTGGAATCGAAGTATGAAAAGGGAACATGGAAACTGAGAAGCAATAGAGAGATCTACACAATATCAGACACGATGAGAAAAAGAAGAGTAACTTTCTACAGACACATCAAACGAATGAACGAAGGAAGACTGACAAAGAAACTATTCAATTACTTCGCAACTATTTCACGTGGTCCTTAGTCGGCCTAAATCAAAATCACATTTAAAACATTTCATTTTGAATTCACATCATAATTAAAGATGTGAATTATAATTATACGAGCATATTTGAAGTTATTGTTAAATGTATCTAGTTATATTGTGACTACTTAGAATTGTCGAATAACGTATCACTATCAAACTTATAGGAAAACAAAGGAAACCAGCAACTTCTGAAATGCCGGTTTCCCTTTTCATAGACAACTTATAAGTACATATGTATAAAATTTATTTTTTTGCTGATATTTCAATACTTGTGATGACAATTTCAATACAAACTCACTGTGAGATTCTAGGTACAGAGTAAGCGTGACTTATTTGCGTTTTTTGCTGGATTGCACACTGGCCACTTGCGGTGGAGCGGCATAAACTTTCTGGGAATGGATGTTGATGTAGTACAGAGCAATTATGGAAAAGAGAAGACTGAAAAACAACCATTACATATACAGTAAAGTTAAAAACTAATAAAGCAAAGGTTATGCTCACCAAGTTGTGGCAGAGACTCGGTGTATTGTTCCTGAGCAAACCACAGATAGGGATAGGCAGAATCCGACTAAAAAATTCTTGGGTTAGAAGCATGAAATTGGTGTATTCAAAGCGTTTTCCACATACTTTCTGGGAACAGCTTCACTTGCATTGACCTTCCGAAGAGCATCGTCTCCAGATTACCGCACGCCGTCATCAAGAAGACGAAGAATAAGGAACCGAGGTAGCCGCCGAGTATCGTATGCATTTGCGTTGAAATCAGCCACGGTTTGTACATCTGCATTCCGGAAAAGATAAGGATTGCGCTGATCAGCGCCAGCACGAACGATGTGCCGCTGGATGAGGCTGCGAAATTGTCGGAAATTTAAAGCAATTAAGTAAAAACACTTGAAAACAGGCGTTGATTTTGCTTGGAACGGTTTTGTTTACCCATTTTTTGGTGTAACGGCGCGCAGGAACGTCAGCAGTTTACTTGACAGGCCGGTACGCCGGCAGATGGACACGAAGCATTCGAGAGGGCGTTGTTCACCACATATACCATTTCTTCCAACTTAACAGGCTACATAAGTCGATTTAGGCAACTTGTGATGCCTTGGATTAAGTTAAAAGTACTAATTTTATAATTAAATAATTTCGTTATCAGGTGCATGAAATATTGATAAATCGTTCGGATAATGCACAGAATAACTTGTAGATGTTTACTCTCTATTTGACTTGATTCTTTATAGCGTAATAAGGCTGAATGGAAGAATATAACAGGACATGAAGGGGAAAAGAAATATCTCAAAATTTATACAACCTAGATACATAGAAAAAACTGCTAAAAATACTATATTAAATCTGCTAGAACGTCTCGTTGGGAATTTGTTATTGATGATAGATAAGTGGGGCAAAAAACATAATAGCTTTTGAAATTATCAAGTTCAAGGATTTTGCATTGTTTTTGTGGAATAGTTTTAATAAGATGCACGAGATAATCCTTTTTAATGATTATTAGCTAAAAAACATCTTAAAAAATGTGAATATTTGAGCTGAAAAATCTTTTCGCTCTCTGTTAATAAAACCCTCCGTATGGTAGTGGTACCTAATGGAAATATTCAGTACTTGCACCAACACATGATCACTTGGAATGTATGGACGGGCTGTACTGCATGGTATACACCACAGAGAGACGCAAATGTCTGCTTTCTTTGTTTCTCACAATCCGTCTCTCAC
>JAODAC010000018.1:17299-78728 GCA_027575185.1 Mimaenictus wilsoni | reverse complement strand
TGTGTGTGTGTGTATGTTTGTGTGTGTGTGTGTGTAAGTTTGTGTGTGTGTGTGTGTGTAAGATTGTGTGTGTGTGTGTGTAAGATTGTGTGTGTGTGTAAAATTGTGTGTGTCTAAGATTGTGTGTGTAAGATTGTCTCTTCTAAACATTTACAACTTTCCAATATTAATATCCCTAATAAAATTACATCCTCATCTGATCGAATGTTGGGCGAATATATTGAATTATGTAAGTAAGAGATGTAAACTTTGAGTGCCCGCTCGCGTAGAAATACCACGCTAAGTAAATTAATTACAGTATGCAAATTTCCTATTTGCCATCGTCAAAACTTCTAGCAGACCCCCCACCCCAAGCTTTCAATTATAACTAATCTTGTAGAATGTTATAGAATCCTATAAATAATATTTAGCCACACATCAGGAAATTTACACAGCAAAGGTTGCTCACTCCTGATTTAAACGATTGGAAGTTTACACGTCAAGTGTGAGAAATTATCATTATTATTAAAAAAAAGTATTTTCTTTATACTTGATTAACCGCGGGACTTGTTTTGTGCGTGTCAATTAGGTGTATAATCAAGAATAAGTTAATTAAAAGCGTCTTGAACATTGAGATGTCTTTAGAAATACATTTCAAAAAATATATAGTAATAGAGCGAATAAGAAACGACTTATTCGCAATAACGACTCGATTTACAAACAATATTTCGATTTACATATAGACAAATCGTTTAAAACATTTCTCAATCAGCTGAATATGCATGTCCATCATATTAGTGCGTGTGGGACTTTCAAAGAGTGTATGACCGTCCGGGAGCAAATTCTACATTTTTACTGGCCTGCTGATGAAAAACGTTGCTCATTCCTGACATAAAATACTACTAATATTTATATAAATAAAATTAACCTTCATGCACCGTTTGATTCGACTTACAAACATTTCCATTAACGAACCGACTGAAATTTACCAACTTTTTCCACATAAAAATAAAATTGTACTGCGATTTATCCTCGCTAAACAATATTCCAAGAAAATCTTAAAAACATCGACAATACAAACCAACATATACGTCTTTCAATATTTCATTGTTTGAAAATAAAACATTGTTAGATACCATACGCAAAATCTGCGCGTCCTCTGTGCGTTTCTCACATTACCAAGAACGCTCCTCATTAAGCAAATTATTCGTCTGACGTAGATAAAACGCACAGAAAACAAAAACATTAGGAAAGAAGGATGCGTGCCAACCAAGTGGCGCTTGTTGGCCGATTACTGCATTGCGCCACCGTTATTGACATAGCATGGGAAGAGTTTGGCGCGCCAGCAAGCAGATAGTGCCACAATGTATGTGCGGTGCGGGCACGTATGAATGAAATTACGCGCGAGATGCAGATGAGAACCACGAACAGCAAAACACTCCGGCATGTGTTGCAAATGCGATCATACCGCCGAAAACTTCGCGAACGTAGAAGAGAGATAAATGTGCGAGCGACGCTGACGTCGCGTCAGCGAAAAGCGAAAACTTCAAGAAAACAAGTTTAAATAAAGGATGAAAGCATCCATCACTCACTGATGCGACAGTAACCCGCGTGCAAAATGCGTTAGCACTGCAAATCCCCCACAGGGAAAACTTTCGCTGAAAACCAACCAATAATTACGCATAAACTAAGGAAAAATGTTTGAAAAAACTTGTAGCAAAGAAATTAGGTGAATGAAGATAATTTATCTTTGCACAAATTGTGCTCATACTCAATTCAATTTATGTTCGTTTAACTTCGCTACCGATTATTGCATTTGATAATTTGATTAAGTATCCATTTATACAAATCATCAATTCACTGGTAAATTCTTTTGCTAAACTACTGCAATTTTCATCAAAATCTGAAACGGACAATTGAGATACTCCCCTCGTTAGAACTTGAGTAATTCGTACGCGTAAGAGAAGCAATTGAAAGTCAATTACATTGCTTTAGATTTGAAGTTGATGTAACACTTTCAAATAAAACACAAATTGATTTAAATAACTAAAAGTTGCAGAAGACTTGCTGTAATTCGTAAACAAACAAGTGCAAAAAGAATAGCAATTCACTGCGGATTGAATGCTAAACAAGCTGGAAAACATTAACATTCCAAACAGGTGTTTTTTAGGCATTACAAGACTTATCACCTCATGGTGGGTGTTAACATGAGTGGCGTTATTCTTTCATTTGGGATATACAATATCCCGACGATGAATGCTTTTAATTGAATCCAAACAAATGATTTGAAAATAAATTTTGATGATTCGGTTTTATGCAATCAAACAGAATCATTGTTTTTTCCTGTCGGTTTTTCCTGGTCTACCAAGGATTAATTCAATTTGGAATGAAGTTAATATAAAGTGTGTGGCTTCGCTGTATGTAGCACCTTAATGAGATGTTTATTTTGATACCAAAGTCAATGTATTATATCTTTATTTAACCTTTTCTCCTTCTCAGCACCGACTCGATCTTAAATTTTTTGACATCGGCATATTCCTATCTGATTTTGCAACATTTTTGGTTAGAACAACTTGTGGCACCCTTTTCTTGTTTCGGAGATAATTGAGTGCATATATCCTATTATGGGACTGATGCATTGAAAATTACAAACTTTTTAGGGCACTTGCATCGAGTGAAAAAAAAATGGGATCGAAACAAAGGAATATGCTAATGTCAAAAATTAATCATCGGGTCGGTGTTGATAGGAGAAAGGGTTAAATAAAGATATAATATATTGAGTTTGGTATCAAAATAAACAACTCGGTACATTTATGAATATAGCCAGGGTCTTTAAAATATTAACGCCTTGAGACGATTATATGATGTTTATATGATCTCCAAATTTTCTAGATGATCGTTTTCCATACTACGCCAAATTGGAAGAAATAACTTTCAATTGAACTAAATTTCTGCAATCAATAACTTGCAAACTAAATTAAAAGCAATATTGATTAAAACGTGTTGAAATCATTTACGTATTACAGCTTCAACATTTTTCTATTCCTCTCTTGGATATTCTCTAGTAATTCAAAATTCCAATTATATTACTACAAAAAAAAAAAAACAAATTTACAACCATACTAAACTACCTCCGCTCATCGCCATGACTGTCAATTACAAAATCTCCAACAAATTTACACCACGCGCTATGCATCATTACCATTTTCCCCGCCACGCCGCCATAATCCCATTAATTAATATAATAATACTAAACATTATAGACCACGAGGAAGTATTAATAGCCAGCCAGTCATTAAAATACTTAAAAAATACTACAAACATCCGTTTGTCTACTCGTAGACAAGTCTACCAATTGTAAATTAAACTTGCCTACTTCTAAACATTTTCGTTACTTAATCATCATTAAAGAAATTTTATTACCGCATTGAATTTCAGTCTTCAAAGCGCAACAAGTTCAGAGGATACGATACAGAGGATTCGGAAGTAACGCGTGTTGCTGCCAAACTAACCAAATTTACGACCTCAACAAGATGCAGGAAAAAATCGACTTTCTTTTCGGTATTTTGTAATCGTAGAGCAATATTTGAGTAACACCTGCACGTTGAGTTTTACGTGAAATTCTCTTCAGTAACCTCAAATTACGTTTTATAACGTTTACTATTTAAATCACATGTGACGAAATGACTATTTCTCTTGGTAAACTAAATTTCTATAGGCAAACAACTTTGAAGTTGTTAAAGTTGTTATAGATAGTTATAAAGACGCAAATATTTTCGAAATTTTCAATATTTTTATTTCGACAGCCCACCTGGGTTGCTTAGTGGTTCGAGTCCTCGAGGCGGGCACCTCTTTGTGTGTGAATTATTCACACACATACACACATGTTACAAACACACTCACCCACATATACAACTCTACACCCTCAACTCTACATATAACAAACTCAACATTCAACTCTGCAATGCAACATATAACACAACACCCAACAATACAACAAGAACACCAATTCCAACAACACAAGAACATACAATAACAAAGTTAAAGAAACCTGTAAACAAAAATATATGTAAATCCAGTCGTAAAGACCTCAATAACTTACGTTTTATCAACGATATTTCGATACAAACTATAAAATAACGATGCTTCAACTGACATCTAACGGTTAAATCGAAATAGTTAAATTAATATATTGCGAAAACGTCTTCCCCCCAAACGAAAATCACGGCATAAATCATCCTCCGATCTGATCAGAAGTTGACCAGACATAATATCGATAAACGCACGCTCTCAAAGCCGCGACGTCGACGAAACGTTCACTTTGAAGCACAATTTGCTGCGCGCACACGCATGCTGCTTTCAAATGAAAGTAAAACCAATTTTACTCTGAATATTACGACGTAAATTTATTACAACTTACTTCATACGGCATCCCAGAGCAGCATTGCACTAATAAATTTAATAACTTTTCGCATTGACTGACGCGCGCTGCAGTAATTACTCAAAATCGTGCTTGCGATGTGTATAATTACGCACGAGTGTTGTAATTACAAGCGAGATAATTGGAATGGATGCCTTTTTCGTTGTTCTTTGAATGAGTTCATTATGTAGAAAAGGTGATAAATTGTCATAAATCTAAAGAATCGTAATACAACAGAAAGTGGCTACAATTAATTGAGTCATTTATATTTCGAAAAATCAAAGTTGGTGTTGAAGGAATCCTAATGAGGAGGATTTATATTCACAGATGTCTTTTTTGAATATTCGACAGTACGTTTATTAAAACGAATCCCCCTCCTAGCATCTTGTAATTTTTTATTTATTTAATCGCAATGCGCACTGATAAAAGCAACATTTTTGTCCCCACTAACTAGGGATGTCAAGAAATAATCGAAATCGATTATTATCGCTTACAAGCGATAGTAACCGCGATAATGGCGATAGTAACCGCTAACAACGGTGATCCTGACGATTATTTTAACCCCATATTAAGCCCACATAACATTTGATTCTCTATAACGCGAAATTGTAAAACCGGCATGAAACGTAAACTTAATCAAGCATTAAACAAATTAATTTCTCCGCATATGCGCATGGCATAATAATTCCAAACTGATTTCGTGCGCGATTCGCCATTTACAACGAACGGCAAAGCGCAGCAAAGCATGTAAGCGCATCGGCGAAATTTATCAGCCATTTCTCACAGGCGCATGCATAATTGGACTTTAACCGGTGCCTGCTTACGAGTTTGTTACCTGCTACGCACGTCAAATAAACGCATCTCGCAAGTTATACTTCGCTGCTAAACACATTACACATCTCTGTAGCAAAGCATCGATTTTTGCGCGCTTGCAAATTAAATTGCGCTAACTACGACCGAAATTGCTGCATATTTCGTCCGTGCGCGCGCCAGCACAACAACCCGCGCTAATTAGTTTGGGCAATTCGCTTTCAATTGCACCCGGGCGCTGGTGTTGGTGCTAGCAAAGTTCTAATTGGGGTGTAAAACAAGGTAAACATAAACTTACGACAAATGCATATCATGCGAGGGTTGGAGATCAAAGTTTGTGACTGGGTTGCACTGACCTGAAACAAGGAAACATATGTGTTAGAGAAAATCACTGAAATTAACATGAGCTAATGTAAAAACTGGTAATAACTTTAAATCTCCAAACATTTAATATTTTTTCAACAATCTTCATGCTGGTCGTACTGGTTGCAAGTTATTGACAATAACTACAATGTGTCAATTGTCCATCTCAGATTTTGATATAAAAATTTATACGTGTTATAGATATATAGATAAATATTCAAATAATTTCTGTTAATAGGACTGACGTTTGAAGAGAAACTGATAAAACCTACATCTTAATGAGCATTTTCCACCGCAAAATTAGCATAAAAGCCATAAAGTCATAAAGTCCTACCTCTGCCACTCGCTTTTCACTTCTAGAAATCCGTTAAATCTCGGAAAATTCCACAAAAAAAAAACGTCGAAATGAAAGCTTCTCTAATTACAGTCGTCTACCGTACATAGTCATATGCAAAGTAAGAAACATACTGTGAATAACAAAATCATTAAATTCTCCCAGTTTGATGAGATGAAAATGCCGGAAACGACAAATCCAAACTTGTCTCTACAATCATAGCCAAATCAATATTAAATACCCAAATATTCAAAGTTACAATGATGCTCAGTCTGCAACAAAAACAGTTAATTGCTAATAGTTCGCTGCTAAACTATTAAATCAAGATGAAAAGTGGTTGCATGAGAATATTAAAGCACGCGGGTGAAAGTATCGTAATTGAGATAATTCTCCAAAAAAATGTCTACAAGATGACTACAAGACATTCTATTATGATTACAGTTAACTTTTTTGTTTAATTTTGAATCTAGTAGACGTACTTGGATATTATTATATGTTCTTACTGAGAAATTCAATAGTTAAGGGTATAATCAACGAAACATCAGGCATCTAACAACAAAAAAAGTGTATGTTAATCATTCGACATAAGCAATGAATGGTAGGCGCAGTTGGAAGCGTGTTGGGTCGAAATTTCAATTAATTAATTTCTTTGTAATTTCATTAATTGTGCTAAATGATTACATGTTCTTCTTTGATATGCCAATGCTAGTTAGTCTGGGGTCGTTCAAATAAGACGGTATGATAGTAGTTGTGTGAATTTGCTGCGAAAAATTATTGCAAAGTACTTGCTTTAAAATATGTAAAAAAAAGTTTACTTTAGTCAATTAAAGATAGAAGCATAAACAGCTCAAAAAATGCTTCTTACAAATAGTATTAATTATTAGTATTCTGGAATAGATCAATTCTATCCTAGAATATTCTTTCAAAATTTCAGGACGATTTCTGCAGTAGATACAGCTCAAAAAAGTATACTATGTTTACCCAAATTTAGACGCGTTTTTTTTCCGTTTTGTGTATACGATTGAGGAAATTCTACCCAACTGATTTGCCTGAATGTCGACCCATTTTATAAATAGTTAAATTCTCTAGACTATCAAGCTTTTTTGAATTTAAAGCGAAAAAAGATCGATTCTTTTTGGGGAAATATGAATTTTAAGTTTAAATTTGCCCAAAACCATATAATTTTCAGTTTTTCTTCAAAATACTCAACGCCATATTCAAGCAAATTTAATCAAATTTGCTAAAACGTTCTTCGTTTTTGTAATAACTATAAATTGACCTAAGAAACAACACTAAAAACATGAAAAAATCAAAGCAAAACTCGGTGAAAGTGCGAAGAGCGAGAAATTGTAAATTGCAATTGCCTACATGTACACACGGGCGGTGTGCATGCCACCGCCTTGTGGTGAGGAGCCTCTTCCAAAGCCGCACTTTGTAGACGCAAAGAGCACAGGCAACCACAACCGAACCACGCGGATGTATAACGCTAAATTGCAGACGCGACACAGAAATATACACACTGTATCGTCGTATAGCCTTTCTTTTGCTTTCCTGCTCGATAAAGCGCGCGCTTGCGATGCGGTAAGCGGTGTTTTGCAGCAGGAAAAAAGCATGACATGTAATAATATAGTCATAAGACATGGGACGACCAACACGCAGCAAAAACCAGTAAAAACGCGCACTATTAAAAGCACATTAAATTAAATGCATTCAAAACGTAGAAACTCGACGTTTTGTGTACATAAAGTCTCTATTAATTTATTTCCACGTTTACGAACACACATTATGTTTAATTAATTTAATGTCAAACACATTTTATTTTAATTAAAGCTGTGTTTTTGTGGATTGGTGAATGATTGAAATAACTGTAAGAGTAAATTTGATTTGAATGCTGAATGTGTTGGTATAAATAATTATTTTGAATGCATTAAGTTTTTAAGAACATAAAGTTGACTTGAATTTAGGGTAACATCATTTATCAGTCTAAAAATACATGATTTTCACGATTTCTTTTTTCCTCCGGGAACTATAATTCAAAACGCATCGATCCTTATGAAAATTTAATGCTTAATCACTCGGGCAAGATTTTCAGCAATAAATTCCATTTGAATATTTTCAAAAATAAAAATAGCTAATTAGATAAGCTAATTTGATGAACAATACACATTTGAATTCGCCTTGAAATCAACAATCAGCATGTGAAAAAAAGTTATTAACATTTTTGTATTGTTCCACTTTCTTAAATGGGGATAATTTAATTTGCAATCACATATTTTCCGATAGTATGACTTGATCTGTCTTTAATTGTTAGCCACTGAACCCTCCCTCCACCTAACCAACTTTATCTGTATCGTCGCAATCATATCACATTTTAACACAAAACTGGGAAAAATCCACAAATAAATCTACATTTCATCAAACCACTTTCCTCTCAACGTTCATTCATTCCATCAATTTCCAACCAATCACAAAGAACATTCATTGCGCGTAAAAACAGCATTTGCTCAATCGTTCGAGCATATAAATGATCAACCGACAATTCCACTCTTCCATACGCATCCTGATGCATCATTAATCCCATATTAAATAACCATCTGCGATTTATATCTTTTTCTCGCACACCGGCACCGCCACCACTCTAGAGCGGGCAACCAAAGAGTTTCTTTGCCGCGTTGCAGACGAAAGTAGCATCATTAATCTGCGAACCGCAGTCTATAATTAATATTCTTTGGTTTTACAAAGCTACGAGTTAGTTTACGGCCGCCTGATCATCGATGAAATGCACTCATTGCGTATGCATTGACTTGTCCATCATTGCGCACCGCAATAAATCATGATTCGATCATAATCAGCACACATCATAATCAAACCAAATTTTATCTCATTTTCGACGGATATTAATTAGTTGCATATTGATAAATACCATAAACAATACGACAAAACACGGTACGGAATTGTTAATTGATTTTGGATTTGCAATGATTTCATTACTAGCCAATTGTCATGCAAAATGAAACGGAATGTTATTAACATTCTATTGATTTGTTTAATATTAAGCCAAAGTTTGGTAAAATCGGATTGATATTTGCTGGTTTTTTCAAATTTTGAAATCAATTTTTACCTGCCTTTCCTTAGTTTTGTTCACTATATATCGATAAATATCGATACCAATCATTTTTTGACATTTCAACCAAATTTTCAGTGATATATTATTACTTTACAATATCTGTATTTTTCAATATGCATTTCTTCATTATGAGATATTTTGTTATTTCTACAAGTTTCCTATAGATGGCGCCACTTGAATTGATGACTGCCGCTAGGCGCGCCGGTAGTCGAGTAGTGGGGGTATATTTAGAATCACCCTATTACATCTACAAATCTTTAACTTCAATATAGCGTAAGAATTCTTGCAGAAACTGCAATTTAGGACAAAATTAGCATCGCACTGAACATTTTAGTACGAATTAGAATTATTTTGAGTTAATTTAATTTAGGTTCTCATTAAATTAAACCACGATTTTGACATTGTATCCACAAAAAATATACGAAAAAAAAAACATAAAGCAAAACAAAAAATAATTTAATAAACACGTACATGTCCAAAAAGTTTAATAAAATGTACTTCCTACTTCCTTCCCGCTTGAAATACCGAACAACCAAGAAGAAGAAAAAACACAAACTCGCAAAACGAGTTCAGCGCCAAGTTCAAGGCTAAAATTTTAATTAAACATGAAGCGAAACATGAACTTTTTCCGTTACGTGTTTTCTCGTTATGTCGGTCGACGAAGCGCGCCAAAGAAGAAAACCTGTTACGTTTCACGCCGTCACCGCGCAACGAGGAAAATTGATTTCAACTTTTCCCTGCGAGTGCGCTGCATTCCATCAAGCTACTTTTTGGTTTTACAAGAACGTGAACGCGGATTAGCGTGCGTGTTCGTGTCAAAAGATGTGCGTTAGGGATTGTCATAATTCCGCGCAATTGCGGAGAGTACTAGTGTAAAATGTTTATACGTGTCGCACGGCGTGGATTATCGCAATTGCAAATGTTTAATCGACACCGGCACGGTGCGAGTTTATAGAGGGTATATGTCGCCAATGGGGGTGTGTAAATAATGTGGGAAGCGGAAGCACGTGCCGCAATGACGATTGGCCGATTTGTTATTATTGCTGCTGCTGTAGCAGGAGCAGCAGTAGCAGCAGCAGGCTAGAGCGAGTTGTGCGTGCACCAATTGCAATCGGAGTGCAAAGAGAGATTAGGTAATTGTGTGTCGCGTTGCGAATATCACGTTCGCGGTTTATATTGTTGTTTCATTGCTATTTATTTTACGAATATTATCGTGTATTTTAAGTTGGTTAAAAAAATTGATAATTAAATTCTCTTGAAATTCGATTCTTAAACAATGTGCACACACAAAATTTAACTAGGGGAGTGTATCTATTGATTTTTGTCGTTTTCATCAAGGCCAGATCAGTGATGTCCAACATTGGGGCCCTCCCCGATTCCTAGAATCTCTAAATTTCGTTTTTGGAGAGTCTCAATTATATAGTATATATTTTGAAGCAATGCCTGTAAACGGAATTTTCCACCGTTTTCATCAATGTCTAGTCCAGAGGTACCCAACCCGCGGGGGGTCTTCCCTGATTCATGGAATTACTCAATTTAAGCTCTTTTGCTGATTTGGTCTCAATTTTCTTGAAATTTATAAAATATATACATACAAAATTTGGCAAGGGAAGTATCTCAATTGTCCGCCTTTGATTCATTGAAAATTTCTGCAAATCAAGGCCTAGACCTTGCTAGACAGTTCTTGCAAATTTGGGAAGGTACCCACCTTCCCCGATTCATGGAATCTTTAAATTTCATTTTTTTGTGGTTTTATCGCAATTTTCTTGAAATTTGTAAAAATATGTACCAAGAAAATGTACCAACGGGAGTGTCTGACTTGTCCGTCTAAGATTTACATAAAAATTTTTGCACATATAGTACATATATTGAAATTTTTTTGCTTTGATTTTTCAAGCATCCACGTTCCACTTGGCAATTTGTCAAGAAATACCAAACTAGGTAAACAAACAAATTAACATATAAACTAACATCTCTTTAAAATACAACACAATTTTCAGAAAATAAACCCAATTAAATTGGTCCATAATTCAATTTGCATACATAACAGTCATAAATGTTATAAAAACACGTGTGAAACCTCGTGTTTCACATGTCTTCCGCCCAAGTACGCATGCCGTAAATACTTTAAGCTCAATTGCGACAATTGCTGTAAATTATAACACCGTATAAGTGCCAGAACCTCATTAACTCATTTCTCATCCTATAAATTTTATTGGAACGTTGTTGCACAACGATGTGTCGGCATGTCGGCATTGTTGTGCCAATCTCCGTTTTCGAAAACGTTTTAATAACTCGAAATGATAAACGTAAACCATTCGGCGTATAAATCGACATCACCATTAATAGTTTCCATTGTGATCGCGTGAAATTCAATCAGCAATCAATTTAGCACCGCCTTATCTGATCTTTATTTAATTGCAATTTAATGAAATATAGATATATAATAAAGAAACGAACCATAATGAATTACTTCGTAATACGTTCCAATAAATGAACAGCTTGAATTGGAAATTGAAAGTAAATTCTTTTGTCTGTTCGATTTTTTGGAGCATGCAGTCCGTCCGTACAACAGTTAAGTGGTGGGGGTAGTCTTAGAACCATGAAATTACCTCTACAAACCTTTAACTTCAAGTCATCAATACTTCCGTTATAAATGCTTTCAAAAATTGCAAATTTCATTCAAATATCACAAATGTGCAAATACAACACTCGTCGGCTAAAAACGAAAAAGAAAATTTAAACAAACTCTTTCCCAACAACAAAATATATGATGCCAAGCATGCGTGCAGACAAACAAAAGTACCGCGACATACGTAATGTGCAAACACTGTCCTAACAAACACTTACTTTTCCTATGACGTTTGTGTTCCGACTAGACGTTTGCAAGTCATCAAAAACGAACAATAATCAAGAACAGCGACACAACTGCCGGTTTATTCAGATTCGCATTGGTATTCTTCAACTTGCACCACTTTCCAATAGTTGGTGACCTTCACCAGACAAAACACACGCCGAATAACCGACGATACGCGCATTGCCGTCAGACACGCCGCAGCGTGTCGGCGCTGGAAAGTTCGCAAAGCAATTTATTGCACCATGCAAATGCGAAATGAGCTGGTGGAACAATGCGTGCCGCCAAGTTGCACAAATTCGTCTATGGCGACTGTCGCATCGGTCGCCGGCGAAGAATACAAAACGCCGTCAAAAGAAGAACGTTTAAAAATAAGCTTCTAACAAGACGACATACACAATATTTTCCCACATTACTTACTATATGACATGTTAATACTCATGGCCACCCACTTCAATGTTGTCAATTCAATTTCAGAAGTTATGCAAATAATGTAATAATTATAACTAGGTGACAACTACATCCTTTATGAATAATTGAACATTAATTAGGCGTAATGACAATGTATGCAAATTTATGCATATTTCTTGTAATCGTAGAAATAAGCTTGATTTAATTATTATTACTAATGATGTCAGTTTATTAGAAACGGATATTTAGACATTAAATTACGGAAATTAGCTTTGGTAATTTACAATTGTACTGATTTTAAAATCGGTAATTATTTAAAAATAATAACTCAAGAACTGCGAAAATACGTAAATGGAAGAGGCAAAATCCTACAGAACAAATAACAGTAGCGAAGGACGATGATTTTATGGAGGGAGTGAGATACGAATCGACTTATTATATCTTCTCTATACTACTTATATTAACCATTTCCACTCGCGACTCAGTCATTAAGTGCAACAGATAGAATTAGCGCAGCTAACGAAGAGAACGATAGTTGCGACTGAGAAGGGTCGTGCACGCATTGACCGACTTCGATTCTAATTAAAATTTTTGTACATGCAGTACAATTTCACATAGTGAAATTGTTTCTATTAATGTTTTTTGAGGTCCTATGAAACGTGAATCAAGTGGTGGGGGTAGGCTAGGAATTGATGTATTATATCTACTCAACACCTTCAGGAGAGTAAAAGCATCCTAATAATAAAATACGTCAATAAATCTATCCTAAAAATGCTAACAACACAAAACAAAATGAAAAAACACTAATTGAATTCAATTAGACTATCGTAAAAACGCTGCACCCCAAAAAATCGTTTCAATAAACTAAAATAAACCAACAAAAACAAATGTAAACCAGATACCGAACAATTGTTTGCATATGCTCATATAGCCAGAGGTGTGAGCAACAGGTCGTTTTACATACACCCAAAATCCGCCCACGACCGCCAGCCAGTCGACACTGCCAGCCCGCCATGGCTCGCAGCACTCGCCGCCACTGCCGCCCCCCGAGCGTAAATCAAACGCGCACCAACCCGCAAACACATTCCCATTATCCGCCAACAGCAGCAGTTAACCATCCGCTATGGAGATTTATAGAGAGGCGGACCACATCGCCAGCATCACTTCATTATTAACGCTTTGCGGAGTTTGTGTGTTATTTGCATCCACAGCAAACAGGCGCGCAAGTAGATATAATTTAATCCGCCGCTGTGAAATTGTAAACACAAATAGAAATCGCAAAACCCAAATTTCCACAACAAATGTAAGTTTAAAGCATTTTTAAAAGTACTGGTCAAGAGATGAAATGAGGAAAACTTGGACTTGGACGGCAAAAGTTGAAAAAAAAAGCGTTCCGCATTCGGCGCAGCGTACTTACTTTGATAACATCACACGAATTTATTATTGGCATCGATGCCAAACGGCAAAGTAAAAGTTTGTAAAGTTTACCGTATTAATACCTCAATAAAGCTAGTAAGTATAGGCTTCTACTTAAAATGAGTAAACCATCAATTAAGACATTGTATAAGCGAAAATTGTAGGTGATTGCATTTAGGCAGTTCAATTTCTAATTACAAGTAGATAAAAGAGGTATCTATTATGTTGTCTATATTGTTATTTAGGTTTTGCTGAATGCAAACTTTGAAAAGTAAACTGATTTAATAAAGATAGTGTTTGTTTGAAACGTTAGTTAGTAGTGGGGACAAAAAAAAAACGTGAAATTTGAAGGCCGATACCAGGAGTCAGTCGACTAAACCGGCCTTTATATACTGAACTTCTTGCGTGATCTTAAGAAAGATGGTTTTAGGCACAGTATCGTGCCGAAACAAGTAATAAAGACTGAACATATGAAATTCGATGGCCTATATCAGTGGTCTGCTGAATTATTTGAGCGTACTGATACTTTCAGTCAGCTAAAGAGGCTTTTATATACTAAAATTCTTGCGACATCTTAAGATTGATGGTTTTGGGCACACTATCGTGTCTAAACAAGTAGTAAAGTCTGAAAATGTGAAATTCGATGGCCCCTACCAGTAGTCTGCTGACTTATTTGAGAGTATTGATACTTTCAGTCATCTGAAGAGGCTTTTATATACTGAAATTCTTGCGACATCTTATGATAGATGGTTTTAGGCTCACTATCGTGCCTAAACAAGTAGTAAAGACTGAAAATGTGAAATTCGAAAGTTAATACCAGGGGTCTGTGAAATTCCAAAAAATTCATTCAGAGGGCCGAAGAGGCCTTTATATACTGATTTTTTTTGTAAAAATCCATCGCGGTCATTTCAGACACTCCCCTTGTTAGACAAAAATGAGTTTACATATTGAATTAAGCGTAATTTAATCTTAACATGAGATTAAACTTATAAGACATTTTCTGATAAACCACAACAAAAGAGAAAATCCCACCGATCGGTATTTCCTTGGCCTCGCTAAACCCGAACACGTTATCCGATCTTCAATCAAGATGAAAATCAAGCAAAAACGAAAATAAAACCGATAGACTCCACGCCCATGCCATGAAAACACACCCTGTCTCGTGCGTTTGCTTGCATTGCACAACCAGTCCACCGACCGATCGAATTACTTAATGTATTTTTGCGCATTTCCCACCGTTACCAATCAACCACCACAGTGGAATGCACGCATCCATTCAATTTAGAAGGCAGCATTTTATGACTAAATAACTCACAGGTCCGGGCCAAACCGCCGGGATTAATTACCGCGCTGAGCGTATGTATGCATGCCGCACGATGTGTCATTTGTAAACGCACATTATGCTTGTAATACAAAGCCGCTGTGCGCAAATTACTTGCACATGTTTTGACAGGCAAGTGATGCAAGTGCATCTCTCATGTGCACCACGCACCACACAGCACACACACAAACGTCCAACCATACCAACCAACTCTGCTGTATATTCAGGTAACAAATGTGTAAATTGATATACAATAACCGAGCCTAATCGTTTCATTTGCGTCGCAGCTGGGCAAATCCGCGCAAACACTCATTAATCATAAATACGTCGCGTTGTGGCGATCGTATCGAATTCGAGTTTGCACAGTTCCTGTGCAGCGTTGGAACGTGCCTGCCACGAATGCAGCGCGAATTTGCAAATATCATTATTTGAGAGGTTCTACGAAACGCTTTGTTCGGAGGAACATACAAAATACTTTCAGTCGACTGAAGGCCTTTATATACTGAAATTATTTCGTAATACTGCACACAATTTTAATGATATAGAACATAAAATCGCTTCTATTCGTTTCTATGTGCAATATTGTATGAATAAGACCAACATGCAATGGTGTAAAATACTGTCATTATTTGTGGGGGATCTTAACAAGGGAAACACATGCTTCAGAGGAACCAACAAGTCTCAAAACTTAAAAATATCCCGAGGAAAGTATCGCATAAAAGCACTAATACTTGCAATCAACTGATGGCCTTTATATACTGAAGTTCAATGATAATATTGCACTCTAATGAAATGAAGTCTTTAATCTCGCGTCTCTTTCCTCATGAAAATACATGTTTCAGGGGAACCACCAAGACAAAGCTGTACTAAAATTTTGAAAAGTAACAAAGTTTTCACTAACAAATATACGTAGGCGTTGCCCAAGTAAAAGGTTAAGCAAACCATTATTACCACACTCTACTAAAGATAACCATTGCACATGACACAAGATTAATTTCTTCCAACTATTTCTAGCCATTATATTCCACATAAACGTCACTCTCACCAACTTGTGATAAGTCATTGCAATCGCGCGAGCATTCACGATGGCAATCGTGCGATTGTAAATTCAAATTTCAGGCGCTCGTGTCCATAGTTTATTACAAACGCTCGCTTTATTTGCGCAGTTTTTCGTACGTTTTTATGCCAACAAAGAATGATCCGGTGGGCACGATCCTTTCTCTTCGGTTTCCTCGCAACAAGCGCGTGAATCAAGGAACAGAGGTAGGTGGTACACGCGCGAGAATATTGATACGAATGTATATAATATAGATATGCACGCCAAAAACGGTGTGCACAGTAAGAGATAACTGTGGAAATATTTGCTTAATAAGCGGTAGAATTGCAATTATGCGCGTTATATGGTGCTAGAACATGTAGCTAGTTGCGTGGCTTCGCAGAAAAACTTGAGGATATTTGAGTATACCACCATTTATGGGGATTTTCACGCTTGTTCAATACGCACCTGTTTAAGATTTATGGGACTTTCTTTTTTTGTGATTCAGGATTGTATTAATTGTGCATGATTGTAAGATGGAGAATTACTTAGATATCTTTAAACAAAGGCATAATATCAGGAAGAAGTTATGCAAACACTTTTAACACATTATTTGGCGACCGTGAAGGGTCTTGTTTGTTTGTTTGTACCTAGCATTTCTTAAGAGAGTTTTAGTCACTACGATAGTGCTTTTTGCTTATCGATGAATGTGTAGAACGATAATCATATTATTTATTATCTATACTCTATTGATGCATCTTCTACCCCTCATAAACCTTTACCTCGTAGTCACCAATCCGTTCTTTCCCAGTCATTAGAGTTTCCCGTCGAGGGTTAAGGTAAAACCCTCGAAACTCAACCTATGCCCATTTTAGATATTTTTAATGATATTCCGGTTAATACATGACGAGTATACCAAGTCAAAGTTCCAAATTTTAGAAATTCAGTATCAAAATAGAAATAAAAATGTCAAAAACAAGATGAAATAATCACTTGTAACTGTCTTTGACCGAAAGCAATAAACCTGTTCAGCCTTTTACTTGTGATTGCGTCTCTTCACCTACACATATCCGTAAAAGCCGCGAGGTGCTGCACTTTGTCAACCCACCAGCAATCATCATTCATTCCGTCTACGGAATAAATCGCGGAAATGCAAATCACCAGCCACCATCGCGGCATCAAACATGCCACATCTTTACATCTGACAAACACCCAGTTAAAAATACCCTCCTCCCCGCCGCACCGCCTCGGCAACATGGTATCGCGTTCGCGATCGCATTCGTATTTTGTGCGCGGTTGCATTTCGTATGCGACGTCCGTGAGCACAGGGCGCAAAATGCAAATACATCCAACGAGTAAAGCAAGCGGTTCGAAAGAAACCGAAACGAATGAAATCGAACGGAATGGCCGATTGCAAAACTTCAGAGTATGTCGTAAAATAGAAGCAATGCGGTCGGCGCGAGCGAGCTTGAAAGTAATGCGTAAGAAATTGGCGTCTCTTCGCCACTCGCTGATGGCAAGCAGCAGCGACAATTTTGCGAATGCGAGTTGTCTGTGTACGCATACAGGGAACCCGCCACCGGGCAACCGATTCAACAATGCGTGCAAGCAACTAACGAGTCTCTTGATTATCATAAAGATGCACTTTAATCAAGGTATAGTCTAGAATCTTCCAAATTCGAATATTTAGATGCAACCAGCATCTATATTACTTCAAACCATCGTGAAACTTGTAGATTTATTTGCAGAAGTCTTTAGTTTCCCGTATTTGTGATAGAAATGACGGAAATTGATCGGGGACAATTTATCGCGGTCAATTCATATTGGTCAAGTCATCGCGGTCAATTCATATTGGTCAAGTCAAAGGGGTCAGTCCTAGGTGTAAGTCATAGCGATAAAATCATAATGGGCAAGTCATAGCGGTCAATTAATCGCGGGCGGACATTTCATCGCAGACGACAAGATTTACTCAGTACAAACACGAATGAATTATATACAATAAAAAAATGAACCCTAAAGGTACATTTTCAAAACTTGGATCCTTATTTAGGAAAACAAGCATTTAAAATCACTATGTTCGCGCCGCGGTTCAATGTTACGATGCAAATTTCTTCTAGTACGTACCAATCCATAGAAAGTGAATTTACAATAAAATATTCAACAGCATTGCTCGCAATTCCAATTCAGCATAATGGCCGATAAATTTAATCGCCTTGCAGGGTTTCCCATTTTTCGTCTTTACGAACGCACGCCAAACATTTATTTACATGTTGAACGTTCGTGCCTGCTGTACATGCACAAAACGCCTTTTACAGTCATCTCTCGAACAAACCGTACCGACTGTACACTTTACGCAAAGAAACACAATGGGTAATGATTGTAAAAATCGTTAAACAAAAGCGAATAGTTGTCGAAAACTGAACAGCTACGCTCAACCGATAGATTAAATGTCAGGGATCTCGACGGAAATGTTACTCGCGTTTAAAACGAAACAACAAAAATGGCCCTAGATAAAATTTATGTGGGCACAATGACATTTTCCCCAATAGGTATTCGTTAATTAACGCTTCAGGTAATTATATAGCATAGTAATTACAACATAAGATTTCCCAACATTGCTTCCATGGTCTTATGTTCCAGTTGGAATTACTGCGTTATTTTATTCTTAGACATTAATTTCTCAATTTCCTTCTTTCAGATCTACATGTCGTAATTGGTATAACCACAACCCACCATGACAAACCGGAGGAGGCCCAACCCCTGCAAATGGCTCAAAAAATGCGTTCAGAAGATGGCTTCACAATTTCTTCTCCGCTTACAATCGCCGACCTTACAGCCAACACCAATGCCACTCACTTGGAGATGTCGGAACGACAAAAACGCCTCCTTCCCTATATGACCTTCTATTTGGAGCAGGATTTTAACCGTCCCCATGGACAACTGCCAGTTGCACCAACGAGCTATGCGACCACTGGTGCGGTTAAGCAACCGACGATCCTTCAGCAATACCACAATAAATTTACAGAGTTGACGAACGGTGTCAGTTACACGCAACCTCAAGGTCCTCTACAAACGGGAAAAATCACGTTCCCCAGTGAGAAAGGTCGGCTTACACCATTCTCACACACGAACGCCTTACCCGGACCTTTCCTCCCCATGCGAGGTCCACAACACCCTCAACTCCAACCCCAACTGCAACCACAACTACAACCGCCGACTAAACAACCTTCGAAGCAACCAAACTATAGTGCGATCTACGACAAGTTATCGCAATTAAAACTCCAACAACAATATCAGTTGGCGCAGACCTATACCAGGCAATATCCACCACAGGTCCTTCAGGTACAAGTGGCCCATCCCTTAAATTCGGCCCCGGCTTCACCGCCACCCGGACAACAGGAGAGGTACAGACCACCTCAGCCGCCGCAACAAGTCAGCTATATCCCCGTGCGTGACTACGTCCACATTCCACAAAGTAGACCCCAATCGCCGGCGAAGACAATCGTGCAGACCTACACGCCGGCCAGCATCGACATTCCCTCCGCGTCCGACGACAGTGATAACGACGTCGAAGTTGGCATCACGCATAATGGCGCTGTCAATGTCGAGGAGGATGACGAGTACGAACACGAGCAGGAGCAGCATGTGCATCCACTCCCCGTCCCGGTCAAAACTTATAATGATCCAGTCAAACAGTACGGCTACCGGCTGCCACCGCAATCGCAGCATGCCGAATTCGCCAAGTTTCCTGTTAACGACGTTAGGAAGCACGTCCTCAAACCGGTCATACTTGTCCGTCCAAAGGCGACCACCGCCAACGCGAATGGAAACAAACCCTATCTAATTCTCCAGCGCAAACCCACACAAAAGCCGTACGACATTGAGCTGCAACTTCCCGAAACGATTAATTTCCGACCGATCAAAATCAACCTGCCGGCGAAATATCAACCGCAGTCACACCATCAGGAGCAGGTGCAACCACATGTGCCAACACCTCAACACGTCAACCACGAAGAAGTTGGCAAGATTGTGGTCGAAAGTGTCACGCCGAAATACATCGACATCATTCCCAAATACGAAGTCAAACCCACAGTCTTGGCTTATCCAAATTATGGCAAACCATACAACAAGTACCAGCCCTATCCTGGTACCCTTACCGCCTTGGGGCCTTCAGAACCGGTCCGAGCTACTCTCCCACAGATCCATCAGGGTCATTCCGGGGATTTACCAAGGCTTCATCAACCTACAGTCCAACCTGCACCGTTGGCAACACCACGTCCTCATATACTTTACCAACGACCACTGAAGATCCCCAGACCACATCAACCAGATCATAATCCAGATTATATAGACACAGAAGATGTCAAATATCACAAACCCAAGTTCCAACCAACTGTTCAAGTGGAATACGCCGACAATGACGACGATGATGATGATGATGATGACATAGACGAAGCTCCAATCACAACAAGAGCTCCGGAGCCTGTCTATCAGCATCCTCAACGTGTTAACGTCCCTGTTGGAAAATACTCACACCCCCATGTAGATGTAGATCAGAAGGTCTTCGTCACCACTCCGACACCATATGCAAAAGTCCTATACGCCGCGGCAGCACCCACCAGAGCAACTCCCACTATAATACAACCACCAACAGTCACAGTTTCCGTATCTTCCGACATCTCGCAGGAACCCGAATACCAGGAAGGCACAAACTCTCTGAGCCTAATTCTGAAGAAGCTCCAGGACACTAATGCCCTCCCACAAACTCTCACACCCGAGAATATCGACAACAGTATCAGAACGTTGGTGAAAATTCTAAGTGGCTTAAAAAAGACACCCAAGTTTCAACGTCCTATCGTGGTACAGGAAGACTCTGGAGAATACGAAGGAAACAATGAAGCCGGTGTGAGTTTAGGTGAGGTACCCGGAACCGTAACGCAAATTTTCCCCGATCACACCCCGGAAGGTGGTACTCCCGGCACGCCGGGTGTAGATTACCCTGCCTTGTCCAGCATCCCACAGACCAGCTTCAATTGTAAGACGCAACGCTATAAAGGATTCTTCGGAGATCCAGATACTCACTGTCAGGTTAGACATTGTTCCTTAAGACTACTCTATAACAACTGATTTGCACCAATTAATTTATAAATATTTTGAAGGTGTGGCACTACTGTGATCTAAACGGAGGACAGGCCTCCTTCCTATGTCCGAACGGAACCATCTTCAGTCAAGTCGCTCTTACGTGCGACTGGTGGTACAACGTCAAGTGCTCAAACACTGCACAACTATATGTACTAAACGAACGTCTCTACAAATATATCCTGCCACTGTCGCCAAAGTTCCCTGAAGACTACAGTGGTCCCCTTGTGGATAGGTAACTTATATCTTCCAATCTCTGAATGGACTCCAAAGCCTAACCCTGAATTTACAGATATTTAGCATTAAAATTCCAAGAAATGGAGGAAAAAATGAAGAAGGAACGTAAGCCAAGCAAGGAGGGCATGTCAAACGAGTCATCTATGATGGCAGGGGATTCAACCGAATCAAGTGAAAAGAACCCTTCAGAGAATGAAACCATTCAGGACGATGCTGAAGAGTTACGCAAGGAGACGAATCGCCATGAAGCTTCTCTGAAATCAACTCCTCCTCCACCACAACCCATCGTCGTTCCAGACGACTCCAACGAGACGACAACGTCTACAGAACACGAGGACGTCTCCTAAAACTTTCCAAGGGGCCTCCCCTCTTCCTTCCCTCTCAGAAAAACCCGTATTTTCCCCGTAAAGACCAGCGCGAGCTAAATGTTAATCCTATCTTCAGATATTTATTTATTTTACTGTCTTTGCTTCTCGCAAGCAAGCAAGACATACTTATTTATTTTTCTCTACATTCGCTTATCGCTTTACCGCTACTTAATTTTAAGTTAAGTTTATTTCATAGCCATTATCAACGTTATTTTATATTAAAATAGTATTCTGTGACGTGCCGTCGCGTGCAATACTACCCAATGTCTCGAAATTGTCATTTTATAAATTGCAAAATATTGTAAAATGCCATAAATTTAAAAAATAATACTGATAGCACTAGTTTTAAGTGTCCCCGCAGAAAAGAGAGAACGTACTTGAAATGATTTTGAATTGAAAATTATTTTAAAAGGAAACCGATGCGCATATATATCTCTAGTCAAATGCATCCTGCGTTTTAAACATTCTGTATAAAACTGTTACTCTCATCAAGCTGTAGACTAGCAGCAATATTGTCAAATGTGTGTGTATATACAGATAAATATATCTATTTTTATCAGGAAATACCTTATGCGTATCCTGTAGTTTTTGTAGCTTCGTTTTGCAGTTGTCGAGCAGACTGGTGAACTTGTCTCTATCTTCCACCGCCTGGGGGAAAATTTATAATTTAGTAAACGGTATTTCCGGCATGCAATGGCACTTACCAGTTTGGTGACTTGCTTGTAACTATGCTCCATATGGGCATCGAGAATGCAGTACGAACAGAAGGACGCCGAGCATGTCGCACAATAGAAGTCCTGCGAATAGTTGCAGTGCATCGGACATTTTGGCAGTCGCGGAGGGGTAATTTCCGCGGATTCTTTTGGAGTTGATGCTAAAACGGGATTCATAAATAAATGCCTCAATTATCTTTAGATTTTGAGCATATTTAGCACTTTCATAATCGGTTCAATTCATTTTCAGTTAGAAATAGTTAAAATTCTACAGTATTCAGGATTTTTAAAGATCCGCGTAAATAATGTGTAGTTATTTTGTTCCTTAGTAGGAAGTATTCTGCCATTCGGGCATCGAATAAGTAATAGATCATTATATGAAACAAGTTTATCCATACCACTGCTAATATTCCTGAAATTTGAATATATGGGTCAATTTCAGAGTTTCAAGTTCTATTGATGGTGGATACCGTGAGAAAAGCGCGCCCGGTCTGAACAAGGATAATACCAACGAATAATACCAAGAAGAATTATAATTGAAAGTTTACAAAGCAACTTCACAGATTTTTGTGTCTCGAAATAGCTATATAAATGGCATTCATCTACCAAATAACGAGACCTTCGGTTACCCCGAAAACAGATCATTCCTAATCTACACAGATAGGGTATAGAACTGTATAAACTAGAAAAAAATCTGAAGTAGTGGTTGCAAACTCTGACTTGAGGAAATAAGTCAGAGTTTGCAACCACTACTTCTATCATCCGAACGAAAAACATTTTACTTACAGTTTTGCCGAGATTCTGCCTCCTTCATCGATGACTCTTGCGTCGAAAATTTCCCTCCAAACGTATTGCGATCCGAATATTTGTTCATATACAACTTCCCGACGAGATAATGGTTAACCGAAAAATGGTCGCGCAACTTCCATTCACTTTTCTGTTCCAACTCGACCGTTACACTCACGTTACACTCCGCGCAAGTCACTGAAATACTATTGTTGGTATACTTCTTTTTGATGCACTCCTCGCAGATCAGATGATTGCACTCTAATACTAGAGGAATCCTTGCTGTAAAGAAAAATTCCGAAATTTATCAAATCCAAAAGAAAACATTAGATTGAAGGAACTTACCTCCCAAATCAAAAGATCTTTTACAGCCCGTGCAGGAAATATTCAGTCTATTGCCCACATATCCCCCTGAACGTTTAGGACTACTCCGATTTCCACGTGAATTTATCCATGGCATTTTATGATCAGGGTAATGAAACTCTTCGGCGGACAACTGATAGGTTTTCGGCTGGACGTTCGCAATGGTTGCACCAGCCGGAGGTGGCAAGTCTGAGCTTTGATGGATATTTCGTATCCCTTGGTAGCCACTGTGTTGGTAACGAATTGAATTGATAGGGCGGGGGGAATAAGGAGAAGGCATTGCTGTAGGTACGTTATCAATTACAGGCGAGACGGTGGTTGGCATCCTGGGTTCTTGTTGCCCTGGAGATGTAGGCAGAACTGGAGAATCACCCAGTAGTCCATAGGTTTGGCAGCCAAGCGGAAGACATTCCTCACTGAAGCCGCGTCCGCGACTAGTAGGACGACGCGATGCCATCTTGATACCTTAATGTTGACTTCACTTTTGAATCTGCGAAAAACGTGAAGATGATTACTTTTTCTCACGTGGATCGGTCAAACACTAAATTCGTAGAACACAAACAAAACCAATTCGAATAATATAATAGTAACCAAAGTAAAACCGGTATTATCTTTGCTTAAACCGGATCAAACGAGAATGCAGTGCGCACACTTTTCACGAATGACAATGTTGAAATCGCAATGAAATTCCCCCAAAACTTCAGATAAAGAACAAACGGCCGGAACCTGAGGTGCTAAGTGTCAACCATGCTTCTTGTCAAAAACAAACACATAAACTAGCACACAAACACATACTTTCTACTCGATGAACATACCCCATTCCCGACCCTTACATGTCTGTCAAGTTTTACTGTTGCTCTGGGCGCGATCAGTTCCAAAGTTTCCACACCAACGAACTTCCCCATCCTCTCCTTCACCCCATTCGCCGCTACAACATCGGGCTTACATCCAAGCAATCTTAACCCCGCCGCCTCCAAACCCTCGGCATCACTGTAGTTATGCACGTCGAAATTGCAAACGCTGTGGGAGCAATCGAAGGAAATTTTCCGCGCGTCGCATTGCATTTTCTCCATGCCCGCGCACGACCCACGACACTCGTCGCTCGGTGCTATTATTGCAGGCAGGTCGGTCGCTAACCATCGAAATGAGGAAAAACGCATCCGTTCAACAAACCGCCACCAACCCGCTGCCGCCGTTGCCCACATGTAGCAACAGTATAAATTTCAGCCCTCTCGCAGCAGCGCTGCAATGCCGACGTGTTTCCCAGCAATCTTCACAGCTTAGGCTCGTTCGGGAAAATACACACACGGGAAAGTGGGGAAAACGCACTCGGGATAATTAAATGCTTTGCGTTTACCGACGCGGAAGCTAATTGACATTTGGAAAACTTTCCAAATGTAGGTAGGGACGAGAATTGATCGACTGCAATTCATCGTAGCACCGACCACGATGAATTGTCCGACATCGATGAATTAACCGCGATGAAAATCGCCGGCGGTAAAATAGACGTCAATGAATTAACCAATAATGCAAAAAGAGCCCTTCCAAATGTAAAGAAATTGTAATTGAATTTCGACGAAATAACAGATAAAACATCTAACAAAAGTCAAAAGAAGAAATATTCCGGCATATTCCCCTGACAAGAAGATCTTTTAATCCTCAAAAAGATTTCCACGGACCCGATTTTTCAAGAACAAAAACTTTCCAAATATCGCAAATGCAGTCCGTCAGAATGGGCACAATTTCGAATCTATAAGTCCCCCCCTCCCCCTTCCACTTTACAGAGTAACTCTACGAATGTCCAAAATGTACATAACCCAACCGGGAAACGCGGATCGGCGATATGCAGTGGAAGAAGAGCGGAAAACCCCAAACTAAATGCTCACATCCGTTGAGCACGCGCGGAAGTTACATGGATTATAGGCCCTTGGAAACAGTAGGCCGTCCGTCCGTTCGTTGCGGTAGTACTCGCTAGCGTGAACTTGAAATTGCAAGTGCAAGGACACGCTCCAGCTAATCGCTCCTCCCCGGAGCAAAATCCTCAATCATTTTATTTACTCCTCGACTCCATGCGGCGGCTCTCAGAGCCGCATTTCCCTTGAGAGGATGAGTTTGTTACGGAAAGATACCAGATACAAAACTAACCCAACAAGGTGACCAACTTGGTTACAATTTAGAGCACCTTAGTCATAATTTAGAAATGTTCTGATGAATTTAACATTTAAATATATGAAAATATACAGAATTCATTTGGGATATACGTTTGAATTTGAAGGACGGATTATCCGAGAATAAACTCGGTTAACTAAGCGGAAATAAACTCAAAAGTTGTGTCTTCCGTCTCTGTTTCTGTCTCTGTTTTCTTCTAGATTAAACTATACAAGACAGCATTTATATCTGTAATAACTTTGGCAGGAAAATAGGAATGATCAATGGAAGTATTAATAATATACAGTAGGCTCCGTTTAATCAGGACACTTGATAATAAATAAAAACGGAATCAAAACCCACGCAATAATGCGAATTTCTTCGCTTGAATGAAAACGCGATGAATTGACCGCCTGAGATGAATAAACCGCGATGAAGAAACGAAAAGGAGAAGAAAATACTGCAAAAGGTTTGAAACCGCTGAATTAAAGTCACTTCACATTAATGATTAAGTGACAATAAATGACAATTACCAAATATTCCTGGAAGTAGGTCAAAAAGTTAAGAAAATTTTCAGCCAAAACCCACCAAAAATTTCACTCCAACAGATTTACACATAGCCTACTAATCTACTTGCAAACACTAGCAACACACTTAAAACTCGTAATTTGGTAACCATGAAAATTCAATTACGAAATTACGAGATGCACAAAACACACGACGGTGTAAACCACATTTATTTACCGAGAGGGCGGCGCGGCGCACAGAGGGCGGCTAATGCTATTACTCTGCAACTCGCAAAAATTCGCCCTATTGACAATCATCGTCGCGCGCGCATATCCAGGTGAAACACAATTAACCACGCGCGCATAAAGTGGTGGAGGCAACCACCGCCACTCGGCTGCCGCTTCCGCCGCCACCGCCGCCAGCTTCTCCAATCAGCTGTGCTGGAGCAGGGGCGCACAGCGGTGGCTGTGAGCGAGGATCCCGCCGCCGCTGCCGCCGCAAATTGCATCTTCATTACGCCGATGCCGCCGCCACCGCTTCAGCCGAGTGGCAGTGGTGCGCGCGTCTGTCAGCTGTGCGATTTGCATCGTGGGGGCAGTTCTTCCGCCACCGGCCGGCATCTCCGCGTATTGCACATGCTCGTCGCCGGTCGAGCGCATGCAAGCAGGCGCCACCGAACGCATCCTGCATCCCTTCGTTGTCGCGTGTAAATCATAATTGCATTAGTACGTAACCGGCGGTTATACACATCGGATCGACGACCACCCCGTACGACTTCTTATCGGTATGAGATTGCAGCAGCACAATTCCACCGGATGCGAATAGATAGATCTTAATTGAATCTAAAGTTCAACGTTTCCAGCAATTTCAGCAAGTTATTAATGCAATAACAAGTGAAATAAGTGAAAATATATCAAATATAACGGAAAATATAAACGAAATAAGTAAAATTGAAACCAGTCGAGGTTAAATCTACTAAACTCAACCTTAAATGATTTTTGAAGGTTAACGTACCCTATGAAAAGTTAACCTAACTTTGAAAAATCAACGAATATTACAAATTTAACATTTCATAACCCAAACATATTAAACCCCAAATACCTTAATATAAGTCAGTCCTAAGAAAAGGCCAAAATAACAAATATCTCAAAATTTTGCAATAATAGCAAAACAAATCAAAAAATCACACCTCAAAGATTCCGAAAACCTAACCTAGAACCAAAATTATCAAAGATTCCGAAAACCTAATCAAACATTAAAAATAATCAAAGACTCCGAAAAATTGTGGTGAATGAACTATAAAATCCCCAAAATAGCAAAACAAGGGCAAAGGACATTCCGAAGGGCACAAGGGCGAACACACGCAAATTCACAGCACGTGCAACAGGTTCCCCCAGTCTAAAAACCGCCTTCGTCATCACCATCGTCCTCACCCGAACGTGCAAAGTGTTGGGCGAGGCGCCGCCGCCGGCCGCCAACCGTGATTGTGTCAGTATTTCCGTGTGTGAATCTGTGTTAGTGCTGTGCAACGAACCTCACCCATTCAGCGCGTGGAGGCGGCTGTGACGCAATCGCGCCGCTCGCCTGGAGGGGGCTTGACGCCGCCGCCGCTCAAGATCAAGGCCAACGCAGCGCAGCAACCGCGTGCCCCGACCAACCACCATCATCGCCGACACCCGCCGCCGCTTTTCAAGTTCAAGGTAAATTCGCTTTTCCTGCACGTCTCGCGCAAACACTCACCCCTCCCTGTTAACTTTTATCGTCAATTTTCCGAAGAGCTCTTTGTGTAAACGGAAATAAATTGCTAGGAAAGAGGGAAAGAAGCGTTAACGTCGAGAACGAAGTTGATGGGAAACGAAGCCGAACGCAGCAGGAATTTGAACCGAAAATGAATGCATGCAAAAGTTTAAGTTTTGCATGTTCAAAGTGATGGTAGAAAAAGGATTGCTTCACAAAAGCGATAAATATTGTTAAAAATTCATGCATGCCAATGAATTTTGTGCGTTTTTGCACTAAATGCCTAAATGTTTAAGAAACCATATTTTCATCATGCTAAATGTATGAATACCTAACCCCCAAATATGTACATTTGCAAATTTCGAAATAAAAGAACGAAAAACAATCAAGTCGTACATATAATGTTATTATGCTCACCCAACTAGTCCTTTGATGATTGATGGTTTTCTCAGTTGAATCACTTTTTAATCCCTCGGAATTCAGGAAAATCACGAGAATCGCAACGGTTTTTTAGACAACGTTGAAATGTTGAACTAAAAGCAAGAAAACCATAAATTGATAACGCCTACGTGTAGGCAACCCACATTACACTTTTTTTCTTAATTTAAAGATTTGGAAGAAACACATTAAATTAGAGATTAAGATAGAAATATAAATAGTGATGCATAAAAATTAATATGAAACAAACAGACACCAGCTAGAGGTTCAAAAACCCGTAGGTAAGTAAAAAAACGAAGTTGCAATAAACGGCAACGAAATCTAACCTCCAATTATGAACGTTTGCAAATTGCGAAACGAAACAACGAAACCCAATAAAGACTATATATAAAACTAATGCTATTATAATTACCAAAGTCGTTCTTTGATGATGGAATGTTTTCGCAGGTAAATCACTAGGAAACTAGAGAAAATTGCAACGTGCAACGTGCAACTTTTTCAGCACAACGGTTTTTTTAAGTCAACGGTTAAATTTTGAACTAAAATAGAACCATAAATTTATAACGCCTATGAGGAGGCAACCCACAATACACTGCTTTTGAAATTTAAAGTTTTAAAATTAAATAAATACATAAAACTATACAGATTAAGATGGAAATATAAATATTAGTGCTTAGAAATTAATATACAATAAACCGTCGCGAGATACCGGTACAAAAACCGGTAGGTAAGAAAGTAAAAAAGAAGTAGCAATAAGTGCGCAACAGACAACGCACATCTGTTGCTTAGGCAAAACGTGCGAAGCGCATCGTTCACATCTGTCGCGCGGTGCAATGCAGGTAACCAGCAGGTTTACATAAGCAGATACAGCTAGGTAATAATGCAGCAGTAACTATCATCAGACACGGGCATCATCTTATGGACCATTCGATACGTTTGTCAGCCGGCGTCGCCTTCGGAGTTGCGTGCGACGACCTTCCCGATTTTTCCTGCGAATCTTTTTATTCACCTGCTGGCGAATGCTTGCTACCCACAATCAGTATTTGCATGCTGATATATGGTGGTAATACGTTTAAGACGAGAGGGTCCGTGACCGGTACCACGTAACTGCAAAATTTTCGAACTAAAACGTGAAATTCAAACTTTGTTCTAATCTGCATGTTATGCGCATGAATGCGCATTCGTGTACGGATCGATTCTTTATTAAACGTAGATTGTTTTGATATACACATTTACGCCTAAATGTTGGGTAATTATTGAGATATATATCGTGTAAAAAACGTCTTCAAAAAAGTCGAATTTTTTCGTTTTTTTTATATTTACCGTACTTGCCGTAGGATTATAAATCATACACCAATCGATTCAGCATGAAAATATCTTCAACTGCCAGGGACAGTTTTTCATTTGATTACTTAGACCCGATATCACAACTCTTAAAAGTTGAGTCTAATAACGGCGATATTTTCACCGTCAGAAAAGTGACTTGAAATTACTTCTTCTAAAATTTTTACTTTTATTTATCTTTACCTTCTTTCCAGGAACACAAAGCATATACCATTTGATTCAGAATGAAATTTGCTACTATCTCCTGTAACAGTTTTTTTTGATTACATGTTTAGGAATCAAGTTATATATCGTTAAAGTTGAGACTAATAACGTCAGCATTGCCGATCTCAAAAAATGACTTGTCTTAAACATTCGATATTTACTCACAGTTTTCTTATTTCTAGATGTATAAATCATACACCAATCAAACCACTAGGACAGTTTTTCGTTTGAGTTCTTAGAACTGATGAACTGATGAACGGCGATGATTTCTTTGACTTGAAATTACTTGTTCTAAAATGTTACTTTTATTTATATTTACCTTCCCATATATATACCATTCGACTGAGAATGAAATTTGCCATCGATTCCTGCAACAGTTGTTTGGATGCAATGATGAGAAATCATGTTATATATCATTGAAACTCTCTACTCTAATACGGTCAACATTGTCGATTTCAAAGATGACTTGTCCTAAACATTGCATTTTTATTCACATTTTCCTTATTTCTCGAAGTATAAATCATACATCAAACGATTCAGTGTGAAAATTGTTTTAAAATCCTGGGACAATGTTTCATTTGATTACTTAGAAGCGATGTTTGAAGTCATAAAAGTTGAGTGTAATAACAGTGACATTTTCGCAGTCAGAAAAATGACTTGTAATGACTTCTTGCAAAGATCACATTTTACTTACGTTTGCCACATTTCTCTGTACACAACTCATATATTAGTTGATTCCTAATTAAATTTGTCATTAACTAGTGAAACAGCCATTCCGATTAATTGTCTAGAATAAATGTTGTAAATTGTTAAAGTTGAATCCATTTATTTAGGCATATCCAGAGGGTTTGCGAAGTAGAAAATCATGTAATTTAGCTTCTATCGACATAAAACATTCACAAACAAGGCACATTATTATTTTAAATATTAAAACACATTATTTAATTGTTAACTATTTGTATATTTTATAGATTTTCACAAATGTATATTATAAATAATCGTTGAAGATTCGAAAATTGAACATTCCTGCGAGATGGTAGTGTGCAGTGGGTGGCCTACATTCATTTAATCATATAGGTAAATTTTCAAATCAATTTTTTGTAACCTTGACTTCGGGTAAAAATCGACCGAAAAACTAGTATCCCTGCATACTGCTGCGTATTGCTTTTATGGGTATATGTAATTACGACAGCATCGGAATCCGGAGTGGCAGCAACAGTAGTAGCAGCGGCAGCAGCAGCAGGCGTTCGTGGTTCATGGAAAAAGAAGGGATTTCTAATAAGCGCGTTCCAAATGCACTCGTGTACGCTCGCCGATGTCGACATACAGCGCAACGCATACAAACGCGTGCGATTAGAACCTATGCGAGGTGTACGTACACGTCGGCGGGTCGTTGTGTACGTACGCCTGCTGCCAGCCTGCGGCCACGAACCGAGAGAAAAAGGATGCGAGCGGCGAGCGGAATCACAATGGCGGTGCGAGTACTATGAGCAGGAGTTGTTTGCGTTGCGTATTTTGGTCGTCGTCGTCGTCGTCGTCGTTGTTGAGTGTGTCGTTGCTGGGCCGAAGCGTGAGTGTGCGAGTGAGTGTGCTTGTTCTCCTGCTGCGTGTACGCACCCTTTGCGCGTAACATAGATAAGCAGGAGCGTTGAAGTTGAAGCAGGAGCAAGTGCAAGTGTGTGGATTGGCAAGTGCAGTTTTTACAAGGGTGAGCAAAGCAAAGAGAGTACGTCAAACATCAAGTCCAAAGGGCTTCTTCGCATCATCAGCCTGCTGCTGAGCGGCAAGGCGTTGTGTGTTTGTGAGTGTACGTGCGTGTTTTTCAACGTTCGCACACCCGAAAACGTGTGTGCGTGTTTGGTGCGAGTGTGCCGTGGTGCGTTGGCGTTTCGCTGCTCTCCGGCTTTGTGCGCGTGTTGGTGTACGCCTGCGGAATCGCACATGGTAAGTAGACAGCAGGAGAGACGCCCTAGGGCCCTCCCGATGTAGTGTGGTGGCCCGTCACGGCCTGCCTGCGAGGGCATCCACGCGCGGCGTAACAAATAGGCAAAGACGGGCGAAGGCAAGGGACGCGCAGGTATTCGACCTCTCTGTGCAGGCAGCAGGCAGGCAGGCAGGCCAGGCGAACCGTTCGCAGTCACTCACCGCGGCCGCGCGCTTGCTTCGTTCGCTCTCCAGCAGTCCGAACATCATAATGTAGATAACTGTATTTCGGCTCAATACAGTTTTAGGTCAACAACTCTATTTTCTCTAGGCCGTCTTCTATCGTGTAATGTAGCGTTTTTGAATGCCAGCAGCAGCAGCAGCCAGCAGTAACGCAGCAGCGGTGCTTCATCTGCTACGTGCGCGTCCGTATTGTATTTTTATCTTGATTCCTGCTGGTCGGTTATACTACTAAATATTTGATATTCGGACGAGGAGATTGTGACTCGAATTTTGTGCCTGTTGTTGTTGTTTTCCTGCGGCGAAACACACGTCGCCGACGCGCCGTCAAATGAAATGGCAGCATCGAATGTCGTTGCCGACGTCGACGTCGACGTCGCCGGTAATTGTTTATCAGTGTTGCCTGTCGGTTTTGTAGGTAATTAGAAGCGCGTCGCCGCCGCCAGCAGCAGCAGCAGTAGCAGCAGCAGCAACGACGCAATGGAGAGCGGCATGGATCAGCAGTTCCGGCTGCGCTGGAACAACCATCCGGACAACATGACCGACGTGTTGGTGAGCCTCTACCACAAGCAGCAGCTGTGCGACGTGACGCTGGCGTGCAAGGGCGAGCTGATACGCGCCCACCAGACGGTGCTCACCGCATGCAGCCCCTTCTTCGAAGACATGCTGCTCAATATCCAGCATCCACATCCGATCATCATCCTCGCCGACATCAATCTCGGCGAGCTCAAGGCGGTGCTCGAGTTCATGTACAAGGGCGAGGTGAACGTGTCGCAAAACCTCCTCTCCGTCTTCCTCAAGACGGCGGAGGTGCTGCGCGTCAAGGGCCTCACCGACAACAATCTGCTCAACGACAAGGAGCGCCAACAGCCTCCCGCCTCCGCCACAGTCGCCGCCAATCGACGTTCGCACTCGCCGGCGCCGCACGAGAAGCGGAAGCGGAAATCTAGCAACTGTGATACTAATTCAAACAGTGATAGTCGACATAATGATTCTCAGGTGGGCATCCATCCTATTTTTAACTCCATTCTTTCATTATAACATTTGTTGTCAAACACTTTTTGTTTTGCAAACACTGCTATAGTCGTATTAGACATTTCAGATGATCCAATGAGCAAATTCAATGTGGTGTAACAATAGGCAACCCAAACAGCATGACGTTCGTTTTATAAAGGGCAACAACGCAGTCCTAAGGCCAATGACCGCGAAATTTAAATTTTTAGCCTAATTTAGTGCGTGTCTCTAATTATTTTTGCTGATTCACATTTGCTAATTGTGTGGTATGAAGGTACACACCGAAATTCCTAAATTTCCACCAATATATTTTTGAAATTCAATTGATAACCCCAACAAAATTCACTTAAATAAAACAAAATTCATTGTGGTGTAACAATAGGCAACCTAAGCAGCATGATATTCGTTTTATAAAGGGCAAGTGCACGACCGCGATATTTAAATTTTAAATCTATTTACCCCAATTGTAGAGCATATCTTTAGTTATTTTTGCTAATTTTCATTTGCTAATTGTGTAATATGAAAGTACACACTGGAATTCCTAAATTTCCACTAATATATTTGTAAGTTCAATGGATAATCCCAACAAAATTCACAAAAATATACAAATAGGCAACCCAAACCGCATGACGTCCGTTTTATAAAGGGCAACACCGATGTGTCCCGACGAATAAAGGTTAATGACCGCGAAATTTAAATTTTAATCCTTATTTTACCAATTTTAGTGTGTGATTTGAATTATTTATGCTAATTATTTACTATGAAAGTACCTTATGAAACTGAAATTCCTAACTTATCTACCAATATATTTTTGAAACTCTGAAAAAATGTATATTGAACATTAAATAACAAAACCCAAACAGCGCCAAAACGTGAAAAAAGAGGGTTACCGAGAAACTTGAAATTTTCTAAATGCAGCTACATCCGTTTATTTATATTAAGCTCAAACCTCTGTGAAAGCTAACTAACCCCTTTTTAACACTCGTAAAATGTGTTACAACGTATACGTCTTAACTCTTTTGTCACGTTTTAAGTACTTAACATAAATAACTTCTACGTAACCTAAAAATCATTTTGCTACATACATATTAAATGCTTGTAATTTATTGTGGTAGGTTTATATCTATTTCTACTTGTATTGTTTTGTATTGTTTAATGATTGTGTTTTTAATGATTGCTGATATTTGCAGGCCACAAGCAATTATAAATCAATGCATTTACCAAAGTCTCAAAACGAAAGAGATGTGGGCAGTCCGGATGATATCATACAGTCACAAATAGTCAAGCAGGAACCTCAGCAGGGCAGCCCGCAGCACATTGATTCATATCACTCGATGTCGGAAGCACTGCAGACTGTGAGTGTTTGAAACTTTTTTTTTTGCTAAATTTTCTTCGTTATTTATGGATGTTGTAAGCACACAAGGTTGTTGTACATATTTCAAACTTATGGGTGGCATGATGCTTTTTCGATGGGTTAACAAATTGTATTGATTTGCTTTGAAATAAGTTTAGGTTATGTTAGATAGGTTATGTTTTGTATATTTAGGTTGTTAGGTTATGTATATTCATATAATCTAAGAAGGCTTATTTTTGTTAATTTGGCTTTGAATTGAATTTCACGTAATCGAACGTAGAAAATTTTGCATTATTGCAGTGATTGTACAACTTTTCCAAGTTCCTAACCTTAAGAAAAAATGTACATATAGGTTATGGAATTTTGATAAGTTTAAAATATCTAAAATCTCATTTGTTGGAAATAATGCCACATATACTAGAAACTAAAATGTTTTTAAACAACTTAAATATTGAACTGACTTTGTAAAATGTTGTAAAACTGACGATCAAAATCAAACATTGATGAGTTCGAGTGGCAAATGATTGATAAATTAAGACAGCTTGGTGCATTCTCCCTCCCTCCCTGCAAACAAAATGAAGGAAGAAGTTGAAGTTTCCATAAAATACGAACGAATTGACTTGGAAAATCGAATCGAATTCCAAATCGCATAAAAAAAAAAATAGAGACGGGTTCAAAATTTTCAAGCGCGTGAATATGGACACTTGACTGACACTTATTCCTTCTGTTAACAGACTCGGGGGAGGGAGCCGCCAGGGCACGAAACGAGTTGGTACGACGCGGGCGGCGGCGGAGGTGGCGGTGGTGTGTTGACCGTGAGCGGTGCTGGCGACGACGATGATGACGCCGATGACGATCACATCGACATGGGCCGCTTGCGTCTGCTGCATTTTAAAAGCGCGCGGGCGCATTCGCCGGCCGACGATGACGAAGGCCGCGTCGGTTCGATCGACCTCTACGACGAGGAGATGGATATCGAGGAGCGCATCGATGTGATTGGCCTCGATGGCGACGAGGACGGCGGTGGTGGTGGTGATTACGCCGGCACACCACCGCCAGCACTGCTGCCGCAAACGACCACCAGCGAGGAGCAGCGACGGCGGTCACGCAAACCGCTGCCGATGCCGCCCGAGCTGAACGCGTCCACGACGGCGGCGGGCAGGCGGGGTGCCGCGGTCGTCGGCGGGCCCAGCTCGAAACCGGGGAAGCGCGGCACGCGTTTTCGCAGCGTCTGGCTGCAGCAGTACGTGTGGCTGAAGTACGACGCGCAGGCGAATCTAATGTACTGTGTGTACTGTCGCAAGTGGAGCAAGACGATGCACGATCTACGGACGAGCTTCTCGGCCGGCAATTGCAACTTTCGGCTGGAGATTATCAACCATCACGATAAGTGCAAAGCCCATCAGACGTGCATTGCCAAGGAGACGGAATGCATGAAACGGAAGATTTTCTGATTTTTATTTTGTCTTTTTTGTTTCATTTTCCTCACGCTGACGACGAAAAAATGTTATATTTCCACACGTAATTTAATTACTTGTTATAGATCATATTTAGTTAGGTAGAAGTTACACAGTTGATATCATACTTGAAAAGCCACTATTGTTTTAGTCAATGGTCTAACTCTGTTGATGATAGCCTTGATTGCGTTTTTTTAAAATAATTCGACGTGAGCAATGTTTTGGGCTGTGATTGGTTCCGAAATTTACATTTGACAGTGTGAATATGTGCATTTAAACTTTATCAGATTAAGATTCGAATAATGCGAACTACAAGTCGTCGCTATTGATGATGATAATGACTTTCTGGACTATATCCAGTCGAAACAGTGAAAGGCTAGTGCTTTAATCGTACAGATTGCAACTATTTTTCACAAATATTTCTACAAATTTATACCTAGAGATAAATTTTTTCACGGGGCATGTTTCCCGAATTGCAGATGCAGAATAGAATGTTTATTGTTAAAAATTGAAAGAAAAGTTTAAAATTTGTTAAGATGAAAAGAAACTGCAGCTAGTTATTAAGTTTCATACATTTTTCGATGTTGGAGCAACGTGCAAGAATATTTTTACGAATAAAGATTTAAATTTACAGTTAAACATATTTCTCAAGTGTTTTAAACTCAAAGTTTCAATGAATTAACACCTACATACATTAACCCATTATATTTGAGGTTATATAAAACAATATATGTTCTTACAACTCCAAAAATGTACTTCTAGATCATCAATTTGTATTTTTATATTGTGGGAAGGTTCTAAAAATGACTTTACCCATGTGCAGCTAAACTCTCTTATACTAAACATTCGAATGACTCGATATTTATTGAACAAGAGTTAACACTATTGATGATGATAATATTTTCTAAACTATATCCAGTCGAAACAGTGAAAGGTTAGTGCTGTAATCGTACAGATTGAGTTTATTGTTAACAATTTCAAAGAATTGTTTAAATTTTGTTAATATGAAGAGGAAATACTAGTTATTAAGTTTCATACTTTTTTTGATGTTGGAGCAACGTGCAAGAATATTTTTACGAATAAAGTTTTAAATTTACAGTTTATTACACGTTTATCAAGTGTTTTAACCTCAAAGATTCAATGAATTAACAACTGCATGTATTTTATATTATTATATTTGAGGTTATATAAAATAACAAATGTGCCTAGAACGTCCAAAATGTCATTTTAGACTCCATCTGAGGTTATGTTAATAATTTTAGGTTATATAAACTAACAAAAGTGTTTACAACATTCATGATGCTTTTTGAGGTTCTCAATGCATGTTTTTGTATCGTTTAGAAGTGATAATTTGTCAATAATCAACTTATCTATGTGTTTAAGGGTGGAAGTCTAAGCGTACACCAGGACGACTTGCTCTCCAGCCACGCGCTGTCGGACCACAGCGAAGAAACCAAGCCGCTGATGCCGCCCATTGATCCAACGGACACAATCGATGGTGAGTACCGCAACCGTTTTTGGTTTTCTATTGTTTCAAACTTATTATTTCTGTATGTTTTTAACTGTATTTTGTCGTATGACTTTGGTTATGTTCTTCTTTCTCTACAAACGCATCATTCCTAACCTCCTAACCACTACCACTAACCTCACAAAATACCTAACGTAAGTTCATGTATATAAACTACTGTATATTTTATTTAGAAAGTTTTATCCCCATTCGATTAGTCGTAAGATAAAAGAGTAAAAAATGCGCCGACAAAAAGTTGAGACTTTTTGTTATAAAGACGAAGAAAATGTGGTTATATTCTGCATCTGCATGTGGTTTTTGGTTAGTTTTTTTTAAGTTCTTTTATTTTGGTTCTGTTTAGTTTGACTTTTTTGCGTTTTTTTTTTATTTGACTGCATTGATTTCTGATGTTTTTGATTTTCGTTTGGCTTGGTTTGCATTCGCTTTGTTTTGACATCAACAAATTTGCAGTGTTTCTGCCTTATCTTGTTATGAAAGTAATCGTTAAAAATGAAAGTAAACGAATTAAAAAGAAGAAAAGGCACATTTTGTGTTACCAAAAAAACCGGTGATAAAACGAAGAAAGTGTTGGAAATTCAGTGCAGTGTAGTTAGTTCTGTAAAATTGAAGTAAATTTTGGACCAATTCGATGGAGTCTCGGAAGTGAATAACGCAAACAACGTTTGAACGTCATTTTACAGTCTGATGCAAAACCCAGCTGGAGAGTGACCAAAAGAAGAAACGCGGATTTTTTTGCAGTTATCAACATAATAAAAGTGACTCAACATAAAGGCCTCAACATATTTTCTAAGACGAAGAGAACAACTATATAAGTTTTTGAGGTTAAGTATGTAGAGAGAGGTTAAACAACAAAAAATGTATATAATTGAAGGTTATCGGAAACAATTTAACCTAAAACATTCAACAGCCGGGATTCTGCCTTGATACTGTGGTTATTTGCCTAACTATCTTTTTGGGGGTGCACTGTCACTATTCTGCTGTCACTAATTAACACATTACACACTTATTAATTGTTTTTTTTTAATTTAATGATTTTTTTTAGTTGCGACAAAATTTCGAGTCGTTTTCTCTCTTTTTTTTTAAATTTCTCTGCATTAATTTCAACTTATTTTTTCCATTTTGTCTATATATTTTTTAAAAATGAATTTTCGATTTAAAAGTGATTTTTTTTTTAATTTAATTTTTATTATTTTTTTAATTTTTGTCTCTGAGGCGAGAGGTGTAGCGAAAAAAAAAACAGACATAACATAACGGTGTTTTGGTGTTGCAGGTTCAAAAGCCTGGCACATGCGGCTTACGTTCGACAAGCTGCCAGGCGGATGTAACCTGCACAGGTGTAAACTGTGCGGCAAAATAGTGACGCACATCCGCAACCACTATCACGTGCATTTCCCGGGCCGGTTCGAGTGCCCGCTGTGTCGGGCGACGTACACACGCAGCGACAATCTGCGCACGCACTGCAAATTCAAGCATCCCAGATACAATCCGGACACGAGGAAGTTTGACGGCGTGCCGCTTGCTGCTGCCGCCAGCGGGGGCGGTGGAAATGCGCCGACGACGGGGGCGGCAGGCGCTGCAGCGGCAGCAGCGGCCGCCACAGCCGACCTCAGCGCCGCCGACTGATTTGCAGCGCGCTCGCCGTCCCCGCCGGCGGCGACGACCATGCTGCCATGCCTGCAGGACTATTACACGATGGCCGCGACGGCGGCGGCGGCTCTCTACTGGAGGCGCGCGCAGGTCGCGCTGCTCTAAAACGAAAGAAACACAACTCGGAAAAAGCAAGCAAGCAAGCAAAAACAAAACAACCAACCACACATTATTATAAACGCAACATTATTGAACAACAGCAACAACACTATTGAAATGCGTACAACGAACGAACTTTTCTGGTGCTCATCGCGCATCAAATTACACGGTATGGCAACGCCGCCACACTGTCAACGAAGCAACATGCAAGCGCGCAGCGCTACGTAGTCCACGCTAGATATCTATATACGATACGCATATTTGTTTATTTAAATATTTTGTTTTTGATTATTATTTTTTTTTTGTTTGTTACTTGTTTAAGCGCATTTTTTGAGTACCTTACTAATTTTATTATTCGTTTATTTTTTGACTTTTTTAGTTTTGACTTTTCAAAGTTTACGCAATAAGTTTCTATTATTATTATTATCTTAATTTATCCTAATTTAACTCTTATTTTCGAGAAAAGATTTAAACAAGTCAGCAAATTTCCACGAAACGTTTGGGAAACAAAACGGTCGTCTTCTAAAGACGTTAAATAAACGAAACAATGTATACAGGGTCGTATACAAGTGATGTGATTGTAATCAAAATTTTCAAGAGAAGAAGGAAAAGGAAAAAGATGTGAACTATTTACACTCGTTTGTTATCTACGTAACGCATGTTTACGCATAGTACTCTTAGATTAATTACAGCATTAACGCAATTCTAATTATTGTTATAAAAGTGAAATGAAGAGAGACGGAGATAGAAAGAGAAAGGTTATTAATATATTTAAAACAGCAATCATTAGCAAAAAGTTTGTCTGGGTGGCGCTGAGGCAAATGTTTTGCAGAAAAAAATTTGCCTAAGTGGCGCTGAGGCAAATTTCCAACAAAAAAGTTTGCATAGGTGGCGCTGAGGCTTTTTTTTTCAAAAAAAGTTAGATGATGCAGAAAAAAAAGTATGCCCAATTTGACGCTGATGCAAATTCTTTGCAAAAAAGTTTGCCTAGGTGTCGCTGAAGCTAATTTTCAGCAAAAAAGTGTACCTGGCACTGTTGCAATTTATTCGGCCAAAAAAATGCCTAGGTGGCCGCTGATGCAATTTTTTTGCAAAAAGTTTTCCTTGTGTAGGTGGCCGCTGATGCGACACTTAAGAGAACACTTATGAATTATTGACGTGCAATTATTTACTCAAGTATCTAATTATTATTGCAATTGATAGAAAATATATTTAGTTGTAAAGTTGGTGATACATCGCTAACTAACAAAAAAAAAACGTAAACAAAAACTCACGGAGAGTTGATATTTTTCTAATTGAACTGGAACAAAATGGCCGCAGAGAGGCAGAGCGAATGCAACAAGATGGTGGCCGTGTACGTCGGTTAGGTGTAGACTAACAAACTAGATGTAGTTATTTACACGTGAAAAAGAGACAGACACATAACACACACACGAGTCAACGAATTTTTTGCGTTGTGGCGCAAACCGCGTAACTATTGCCAAACTAAATGCTAGATATTTATATACGTTATTATATGAATGTATTTTACATTATCTATCTATATACACGATGAGAGATTGGAAGTTTAGCGATTATGTGAGGTTAGGAGACGATGGAAGAGTATATAAATATACGGTTAAGAAATGTATATGGAAATAAACACATTAGGTTAATAATAATATATTAATACACTCACGAACACGACAAAAAGAAATGGACAAAAAATGCGAGGACGTACGATTAACAATTAGTATTAATAAGTATACTGTTTTGCGAGCGAAACAACGGCGGAGATGATGCGATGATAAAATTTACTTATTGTTGGAATAATAGCTGAGAAACAAACTTACGATAGTATATTTAATATTTTAACAAAAAAAGTGCGAAAATATTTATGTGGAAAAATACTTTGTACACGTTTTTAACCTAAAAGGAGTAAATGTTACTTAACCTATTCGGTGGTAGAGCTTCTTTTCTCAAGATTCTGATGCCAAACGTAAAATGTGTGCAAAGTATTCCATGAAAATAGATAAAATGTCGTGAAGAACAAGCGCAATTCATAATAAAGTGCAATTTTTTATTATAACATTAGTAATATGAGATGATATATGTGGATAATGCTTAGTTTCTTGTAAACGTAATCGGATAATAAGGTTTTTTTTGGATGGGGGATTGTTCTTCAATTCTCAAATCATTTCAAGTCTCTTATTTTTTGTTATGCAACACACAAACTTGTCAATTAAATTAAAGATACCTCATTTGTTTTCATCTTCATCTGTTGGAAGAGAGTATTTTTTGTTATGTTTTATATTGTCATTTTTAGAGATCTATTTCACTTTTAAGTTGTTGTTTGTTACGATCAGAAATCCACTATATAATATGAAACTATTGAAATTCAGAAGTCAACTTCTTTGGGGACTGTACAGAAAAAAAAGATTGAGATTATATTTCTACGTCGATTTCTTGACGCAAGAATGATTTAGCGAAAAGGCAAAAACAAAGTTTTATATCGAATGTTAATAGTGTTTAATCAAAAAAAAAGAAATTAGAGAATTTGCGGATGCAAAGCGTGAAAAGTCTGACGTTCATATTCATTTCTTCACAATGCCGTTGATTCTTGCGTTTTCTTGGAATTGTATAAATTGTTACTACATTTTTTCGTACCGTACTTAAGTTTATTACAATATGTGTATGAATACTTTGCATAGATTTTGATTTTTATAAGAAACATAGTTTTTACGGAATATTATTGTTGAAAAAAGTCGTGAAGACAAATTTAGAAATTTTGAAGGCTATGAGTGTTCATGTAGAACTTCTACATGTGAATTGTAACATTTCATTGAGCTAAGAACATAACCTAAACGTAAATTTAGAGTGATTTTACCTAAATTTGAGGTGTTAACCTATAAATATATGTATTCATTACCTAAGTTGAGGTTACGTATTTAGCGCACTAAAATGTAGACGTAAAAAGCTCTTAATTGTTAGTAATTTAATTAATTATTGTATTTGCAGGTGTTATTAATGACTTAGGCTGTTATTTATCACTTAAGGAGTCTGTTAATATACTTAAAGTCACTTTTCTCTTAAACGATAACAAAATTCTCAAAAACAAAACAAAATTGACAATTAAAAAATCGATTTTATGCAAAGTATTCTACAAAAACGCATTTATGTTTTCACTAACACGCTGCAAAACGTTTTAACTGACAAAAAATAGATATACATAACGGCCCAAATCGAACAATACTACAATATTGGATAATACTTAACATGAACTTAAGTATAATGAATTATTGATGAGTGTGAGCGAAATGCAAAAAAAAACGTGTTTACTTCTTTTAGCGTGTACTAAATAGATACTGATTGTGATATATAACGAGGGTGAAGAATGGTGCTACGAATCGTTTAAGTCGACTCAACGAAATTGAGAGCAAAATTGCGCCTGCGCAATACTTATTTACTAAACTTAAGGAAACAAAAAACTTTTGTTAACAAAACAAACTATTGATATTAACTATTTGAACGAATGCGAAATGTCGTTGATGAAAAACATCGCGTCGCACATGAGCGAAAAATTACAAATGAGCGAATACAAATTGATACATACATACATTTGGTTATGTTTTATTTTCGGTGCGTTTTTTCGTTAAGTTTCAAACACACACACACACACACAACTCTGCTCAACTAACTGCGACTTTGTTAACGCGCTGATGACGTGCTGATAGGTTAGGCATATAACATATTTTTCATGTCAATCGTTTGTATTTTTTAGTTGTAAAGTTTCACTGTAAAACGAACACCAAATGAGCGTTTTGCTTGGTTCTTCCTCGTTCATTTTTCTTTGCGGATGTAGGGCGTTGGGTGGATTGTTGTTGTTGATGATGATGGTGAATAAGAACAAAGCTGATTATTTTTATTTGTAAAGATGTGAAAATGATTTCATTTTATATGCAAGAGGAACATATTTAAATTATAAACAATGTACGTGGGTTTTCATGATATATTATGTCGGGTTTATTAGTGTTTAGTTGATTTTTTATATATATTTAATAAAATTAATTTAATATATACGGAAATAGGCCTCTCATGCTATTGATGCGAATATTTGATGCTAAGGACGATATTAAAATTCTAACACACAGAAAAATTAATAAATTAATATGTTATAAAAAAGTGTATTGCTTTTTATTGTTATTCCTTGCTGTTATATTCTGATTATAAATTATGCAATTGTATAGTTTGTAATCTTTCTACTCTGACATTAGCCCTCTGACTCTAATTCTGGTGAATATTTGCCAGCATTATAGAAATCGCGTGTTAATTTCAGAACCATGGCATCTATCATGTGTTCTCTCTCTCTCTCGATGTGTTTAAATGCATTTTTTCACGAAAATAAGTCGTTTGGGCACATCTGAATATGTTTTTCGCATATATTTTAGCGAATATTTGCCAAAACTGCAGAAATCTCGTGTAAATACCCGAACCGTGGCAGCTATCGATCTCTTGATGTGTTTAAACGCTTTTTTCACGAAAATAAGTCGTTTGGACACATCTAAATATGTTTTTCTCATATATTTAAACGAATATTTGCCAAAACTTCAGAAATCTCGTGTAAATTCCAGAATCGTGGCAGCTACCGATCTCTTAATGTATTTAAACTCATTTTTGCACGAAAATAAGTCGATTTTGCACATCTAAATATGTTTTTCTCAAATATTTTATCGAATTCTTGCCAAAACTGCAGAAATCTCGTCTAAATTCCCGAACCGTTGCAACTATCGATTTCTTGATGTGTTTAAACGCATTTTTTCATGGGAATAAGTCGTTTGGGCACATCTAAATGTGTTTTTCTCATATATTTTAGCGAATATTTGTCAAAGCTGCAGACATCTCACGTAAATTCCCGAACCGTGGCAGCTATCGATCTCTTGATGTTTTTAAACGCATTTTTTACGAAAATAAGTCGTTTGGACACATCTAAATATGTTATTCTCATATAATTTTGCGAATGTTTGACAAAAGTTCATAAATCCAATGTTAATTCCTGAACCATATTGTCGTATCGATGTGTTTAATCGCTATTTTTCACGAAAATAAGTCAATTCAGCACATCTAAACATGTTTTCTCATAACGCGTTAATTCCCGAACCATGGCTGTTATCGACTCTCGATGTGCTTCAGCCCATTTTTCACGAAAATAAGTCGTTTTAGCGCATTTTTCTGTATCCCTGACATTGCAGACGACTTTTCCACTTTATATACTTCTTTATGGTTTCTTCCTCCATTCACTTCCAGCTCTTTGTTTGGTCTCCTAATTAGTCTGCTATCCTTTTTTCTGGGTGCAGTGATACCTCCCACGCGATATTATCCATTAGGTACACTAAGGACGGTCCTAGAAGTTCCGATTTGGAAAGGACCCCCCCCACATGTATAGAAAGGGCCTCCTCGTAGACGTATTTAGGACAGGAAACAGGAGGGCCCTCATATGATTCACGTTTCAAAGAGAGGAGTGTAGGGAAGAAGAGATTAACGTCTCATACAAAATGTAAAATGGGCATTTTTTCACATTTGCTTGTCCTGTAAATTAATTCAAAGTACCAGACAGCTGCAGAGCTAATATAGTCTAATAATAAGACGGATCGTTAGAAAGTATTGTAAATTTTGTAGATTAAACATGTAGAATTCGAATTGTGTTTTGCGTTTGTTCCTGTAAACCTGCATTGATTGCGTTGATTTGTTGGCAACAACATTATTGCTGCTGCCTCTAATCCGAATGGGCGACCAACTGCTGCTCCTGCCTGCAGGTGGTAGAAATTCAGCCACGCTGGTGCTGGCTGGACCGCCAGTGGATCAAGTTAATTCAGCGTTTGTGTGTGTTTCAGATAGCAAATGCTACAAGGTGTCGCAGCTGTTTGAGCGCGTCGGGACGATGGACGAGCGACGGCGGTGCGTGCTGTGCGGCAAGATCGTCAGCAATACGCGCAATCACTATTACGTGCATTTTCCCGGCCAGTATTCGTGTTCGCAGTGTCCGGCCGTGTACACGCGCTCCGACACACTGCTACTGCACATGCGCACCAAGCATCCGATGGTTGCCTAGCTGCCAACAGCCGCGTGGTGATCGCCTACTGCTGAGAGGCTGTGCCACTCGGACGTGAAAAATACGGCAGGCGCCCTTCGAGGATGTTTCATCGGCTGCGACCAAGATCCATCGGTGCTATCTTTTCCTGTGGCGGCGGCCAGTAACTACTAGGTAAAATGAGGGTAAACAAAATATAAACTAATATGCTAGTGCGCATTTCCGCTACACTCCATGTGTGTCCACGTGCACAAAATGGCGAAACAAGATGGCGGCGTGCCGAATTCGGGGCCAGGTAAAATTTACTAATTTAAAGTGGGATTGCGAACAGAGTGGAAAGGCGCAAATTACAGCTAGTCGTAAACGAATTTGATACAATGAAACTGAACAATGAATTGCGAACACAACGCGAAGCACGTCAGCTTCGAGAGACCCAAAAAGGCTGCAACCAAACAAACAAAAACTACAAGAGAAACTAATAGAATTTATTACATACTAGACACTATTAGGTTTTAGGTAGATAGATTTGAAATATATAGATGGAACCTATCTAATTGCGTTGATCAAGCATATTTTAAAAGTTTAAGCATATTTTAATTATCCTAGAGGCTGGTAATATTTACGATAAGTCTAACTTTAATAAGTACCTACGTTTTAAGAGAGGAATGGTGGGTACAGATAGATATTTTTACGTATTTTTGAAAAAATTTAAAAAAACGGTGCGGTAGAATATATTATTACGTAATCTTATTGGAAGAATGCGAGTGACTGAGATAATGAATGAAGATATAATGATGAAGATGAAGACATTTGCAAAATTCTATTACCAATACAAAGAGTCACAAAGTGATTACATTATAATGTCTTGTTTTTATGTTTGATTTTGTAAAAAAATGGAAATATCTCGTTTATAGGAGATTTGAGAAGGCTTTATACGTTGCAACTAGGTGTGTATTACTTTTGGGACATTCTTTTTAAGAGTGTGAATTTCTAACATCGTTTCTGAGAGTCTATACTCCTAGTTTTGATTTAGTCAGCTGTGTAACAGACATTTAATTCATTATTTTTTGTACGACTAGAGTACAACATAGTCTTTTAAACTAAACACCACAGCCTATATTCTATAACTCATTGTCAGACAGGTGTATATCACTCGTGAATCATACATTTTTTAGTTAAGATTGATGTAACACACGTGGCACTTACCCTTTTAAAGTCTATATGCGAGTATCACGCGCACGCATTTCGGTAGTTCGGCTATGTATATATCACTCCAGATATACTCCCGGTCGTTGTATCATATGTGGTACATCACATTCTATAGTACATACATGTGTGTTCAACTCTTGGTATATATTTTTCTGTAGTTCAAATGAGTATCTCCGATATCTGCCTATCTTTAGTCCAGTTATGTTGCACACACACGTCACTCGTGGTATGTTTTCCTATAGTCTATTGATGAATCAGTGTAATACATACCTTTCTAAGGTTCATTTTGATGTACCATTTGTGGAACGTACCGTTCTTGGAATCCTCATAGTGGATATGTTTTATGGACCAGATATGTGTATGCCATATTTGGCACATATCTTGCAAGAATATATGTGAATCACTATTTCACATACATATCTATGGTATGGACACCTGTGTACCACTTGTGGTTCATGCCGTTCTAGATTTATAGGTCTATATTGGTATTCTGTAAGTGGTACATATCGTTTTAGGGTTCACATATATATGCCACGGCTGTTACATACATTTCAATGATCCTGATGCATCACCAGCGATATAGACTGTTCTAGACTTCAGGTTTGAGTATGTCACACTTAAGAGATGCTTTATGGTCCTGATATGTATACATTTCATGCTACATACCTTTGTAGAGTCCAAATTGGCATTCCACATCTGGTACATACCCTACTTGAGTCCATCAATGTGTGTATCACTCGTATCACATACTTGTCTATAATTCAGACATCTGTGTACTACTTGTGCCACATACCGTTCTAGAAGTCTTTACTACAAGTGGTAAATATCGTTCCAAAGTCCGCATATATGTGCCACTGCTGTTACATTCTTCTCTATGATCCAAATTGCTGCACCACTTGCGATACACACTGTTGTAGACGTTATATATGAGTATACCACTCTTAAAAGATGTTTTATGGTCCTGATATGTATACATTTTGTTGCATACCTTTGTAGAATTCCCTACTAGGATCCATCTATGTGTAACACAAACATTTCTATGAATCATACATGTACCATACCGTTTTTGGTACATGCCGTCCTAGATTATTATGCTACAAGTGGTATATATCCGTCTAGAGTCCATAAAAGAGTATGCCGCAGCTGTTATATACCTTTATTGGAGCCAAATTGGTGCACCAAACCGTTCTAACCATTATATATGAGTGTATTTAGGCTCCAGATATGTGTATGTCTTTTGACGTACGCACTTTCTGGAGTCTTGATTGATATACCACATTGCACGATATACCATGTTAAAATCTAGAGATATGAGTATCACTTATTTCACAATCCTTTCTATGCTTCATGCTCCTGGGAACCACTTGTGGTACGTACCATTCTAGATTGATATATTTCAAGAGGAACATTTCCATTTCGGCTCCACGTATGTGTAGCTATCACTTATAAATACCTTCATATGGTTTAGATTTGTGTGCCACACGCAATATCCCGTTTTAAATGGCACAAATATGTATATCCCTCATTACACTTATCTTATCATGGTTCAGTCATGTACCACTTGTGGTAAATACCTTTCTAAATTCCGATATTATAAGTCCTACATTTTCTTCTAGTGAGTGCCACTTCTGTTACATACCTTTATATAGTCCAAATTGTTGCACCTGTGGTACAGACCGTTCCACTTGTGGTACATTTTTCTCTGCACTACTGATATTAGTCTACCCTCGGGATCTTTTTTTGCAAATGCGGACCTAAAACAATGAGTACCACTTATGTTACATACCTTTATATCATCCAAATTATTACACCACTTGTAGTACCGACCGTTCCGGACTCTATATGAATGTACCACTCGTGGTACATATTTTTCTTTACACTCGGCATCTTTTTTTTGCAACTGTTCCTTTAAACCAAGTGGTACCCATTATGCAACATGTTACATAAGTTTACATACCTTTGTAACGTCCAAATTATTGCACCACTTGTGGTACCGACCGTTCCAGACTTCATGTATGTGTGTATCACTTGTTGTACAATCTTCTCTTCACTATAGATATTAGCCTACACTCGGTATTCTTTTCGCAAATTTCTTCCTAAAATAAAACGAGATATTTCTAAAATTTATAAAAACAAATGTTTAAAAGCCAAAAAAATTGCCAAATAGATTTAGTCAACATATAATTACGTACTCCCAGGCTTCATTATACAAAATCACTTTGTGCAAGATATCCACTTTTACGTTCTTATTTAATAATTCTGTCTTGCCAAATATGAAAATACAGATGGATGTGCCATAAAATTAGTGCAATACTAAAAGATCTCCCACATAAAACTAATTTTAAAAGCTCGCCAATAGGAAAAATAATGATGCGAATGAATTACTAAACAAGAAAATGTTACACATGTACATATAGTTTTACAAATATACGATAAAGGTATAAAATTAAATCATAATCAGGGTATACTATAATACAAGTTTCGTAACATTTCGTTCGTCTATGCTTTCAAAAGATTTTTACTTTGAAATTGAACGTGTACAAAGCTAACGATAAAGATAAGAAAGAACGAACAATGTACATTTTTTAAACTCCAAAGATTTGCCAAACTATTAGCGTTTAAGAAAAGAGAAAATATACCTGTCAACTTGTCTGAACGAACAATGAAAATAAAGATTAATTGTGTATCACCGTCTCTCAATTGATGCTCCTTGAATTGCTCCTTTAATCCAGTTGCCGTAACCAGTTTTTTTTTTCTTAAGTTTGTTTCTTCTTTTTTTTAGTATCGATGTTTTCGGTTGTAATTGCTGTGTGAAGGGAATAAAGATGGGTTTTGCTTGGAATTGTTGTAGAGAGCCGCATGCCGACGCAGCCGACGTCGCATCTCGCATACAACGACATGTTTGAGCAGTCGTTGACGAACTCTCTGTTGTGGAAGTGCCGCTCCTGCGCGAAGGAGGTGACCAACCGTTGGCACCACTTCCATTCGCACACGCCGCAGCGTTCGATTTGTCCGTATTGTCCGGCGACGTACAGTCGCATCGATACTTTGCGTTCGCATTTACGCTCCAAGCATATTTTCATGAAGCATCTACAGCTCTAAACACTTCGTTTTTTAAACGTGTTACCGGTTTGTTGCAGGTGTTTAACCTTTGTATATATATTTTTGTATCTGCAAAACGATTAAAATACGTTTACTTCGTTTCCCAATTATATGTTTTCGAAAACTGAAAATTTTCTTACATTAGTGGCGGTTACAAACGCATCCTTCTGTGAATACACTTTATATTTCATATTTTTACACTTTAAATATTTGCTCTTTGCATGTTTACACTGTATTTAATTATTTATCTTCAGATCTGCAGAGCACTATAACTCAAAGAAAGAAAGCTATCTGAAAATTTTAAAAACTAAATATTTAAATTGTGGTTGGTACCAAAAAACTTTCTCAATTTAGCCGCATGACGCGGGATCAACATTTATTAATTTAAAAAAACAAATTTCGCTTTAAAAGAAAGCAGAAAAATAAGACAACGAACATGTTTTTACTTGTATAATTAAATAGAAGTCATAATTATTATTCAATATCAGTTATAATTCGCATATTATTGCGTCAAATTGTTGCTAAAATTTAAAATGAAAATAGTTCGGCAAAAGCAACACAGATGTCAGTACAAGTATAATTTAAAATTTCCCACAAAAATATTCAAAAACAGTTAATATATGTCTGAAATAAAACAACTAAATGTACGTAATTGTTCTAAATATATCCCACAATGTCAATTAAGCCTAAATTTTCAAAGAAACCAAATGTTGAAAGAATTCAATGTCGACGTACCAAAAACGCATGAAAAAAGCTTGGATGTATTTTTGTATAGTGTAACAGGGTCAATTAATGAGAATAACGAAGAAATATTATGCTTTAAAACGTATTAATTCATTTATATCACCACAGTGTGAAGAAATAAGAAACAAATAGTAAAACATCATGGACTATATAGATGAAACCTAACCTTAAATGTTCAAAATAGATGTATTTACGATCCATGTGCTTAAATGTGAAACATATTAAACATAAACACTATTTACAGCTCACGAATAGCCATAATTCGTGTTTTATTTCACTGTTCTCAGTGTATTGTGTAAATGTTATACATAATCGAAGTATTATTGCATCAAGTTTGTTGCAAAGTGTTGTAAAAATATGAGTACAATTGTGAGGAATGTACCATCCTGGAAGCGATATTTACTGTGGTTTGCCCAAGAACATGTTGAATTTCGAAATGAGGCAAGATTATTTCATATAAGACTATATAAATGTAATTCATGTAGTTTGAATGGGTGAAATAAATGAAATAAATTGATTTTAGGAGATTCAGTCGTTACTCTCTATGTTTGGAATTCGAATGGAGTTTGTATCGAAGCCTGTTGCTGTGGTAAAGCTTTATTTTGTTATTATTCATAATTAATTATTAATGTTTTAATGTTATTAATGTTTTATTGTTGGAATTAAGCTTATTTAATGTTACTATTAATTTTAAAGCAAGTTCTAAGAGTACAGCTATGAAATTGGTTGCCTACTCAGTTGTGGATAATTTTTAGGAACCTTTTTGGATTGTTGAATTTCCTCACGAAAACGACGCGAAACTCTTAACAAGTCGCTCACTATCACTTCGTAGTTGTATAGAATTATACTCACATGCTAAAAGTATACCTGAACTTCATGAATGTATGAAAACATTTCCGGTAGAGAAATTGGAGGCATTTATAGGCGAAGAAACGAGTTTTAAAATTGACGTAGAGACTTTCTGCAAACATTTTTCACAGAAAGAAAAAGTTGATAAACTTGAGGTAATAACTTGAGCTCGTTTTTCTCTTTTAACTCTTTTTATGTATATAATCCATTTTTTTACTTAGGCTTTTGAATATTTGCCTTTCAAAGGACCTGTTCGCCTTAAAAATCCTGATGTAACGTTCTCATATATTGAATTTTATGGAACTGATCCAAAAAGTCCACCGGAAGAACCTCATGATGTGTTTTTCGGAAGATTGGTAATAATTTTCATATAATTTGATAATATTTTGTAATTTTATACCTCTTTTTATATGTTTATTTATTAATTTATGAAATAACGTGTATTTTTTGAAGATTGCAAGTGGTTTACGAAATTTAATACAAACACTCTCGTTGAAAACACGTAAATTTATTGGGAATACAAGCATGGATCCACAATTATCACTGTTAATGGCTAATCAAGCAAAGGTGAGAGATGGCGACTTGGTTCTGGATCCATTTGTGGGGACTGGATCATTGTTGGTGGCTGCTGCACAATTTGGTGGGCATGTAATTGGGACGGATATTGACTTCTTGATGTTACATGCAAGAACAAGGCCGTCACGGATTTCGCAGAAGGTTTTTAAGTCTTTTTTCTGGTTTTAATCTTTAAATTGTATTTTTGTTTATGTATAGAAAAGAGAAAAGGATGAAAGTGTAAAGTCTAACATGCAGCAATACAACATGGAAGGCAAATATGTCGATGTTTTAATCAATGACTTTGCGATGGTCTTCTGGAGAGATGGAATTGTTTTTGATTCTATTATCACTGATCGTAAGTCTTTTCTTGTTGAGTTTTTTTAACTCAACACAGCGAAACCTTCACTTTTTTCGCTCTTTATTTTGGATTGTTTAATTATTTATTGTTTATTCTGTTTATATATGTATGTATGTTGTTTATTAATTTAAGAAATAATAATATGTATTTTTATTCTATAGCACCTTATGGAATACGTGAAGCAACTGCACGTATAGGCACTCATAAAGAAAACTATATAATCGAGGAACGTCATTTAAAATCACACATTCCTGCGAAAATTGAATATGGCATTACGAAATTGTATAAGGACTTGCTGCTCTTCTCTGCAAAGCACCTGAAATTGAATGGGAGATTAGTATGCTGGTTTCCGGTCTTTCGGTAAGAATAAAAACGTTTTTTCCTTGTTTTTAATTGAAATTATTACTTCGTTGTGAATAACTGACGAAATCTTGAATCGGACTTGTGTGTTACCATTCAAGATTTCGTCTTATAATTAGTAATTCTAAATCAACAAATATTAACACTTAAATTTAATAAGTAACACCTAAAATTCAAAAACAAAAAAATAACAAAACCTATTTTAACCAAATCTAACCTCATCTAATTCTATCTTAACGTGAACTAACCTAATTTAACCTCTCTAGACTTATTCTGACTATACTAATTGTAAGTTTAACTAATTGTACTAACGGATTGGTGTAAAAGTTTAAATGATGAAATCTAAAAAGCACTTATCGTGCCAATTCCAACATTAGTATTTATTACAATATTACATATATTCTGTTAAAATAGAAAGGACTACACAGAAGAAGGTCTTCCAAAACATGCCTGCTTGCAACTAATCGCAAACAGCGAACAGATATTGAATAAAAACACTTCGCGACGTTTGTTAACATATGAAAAAGTTGTGGAATTTACCGGGGTTCATGAATTAACTCAAAATCATGAAGACATTGATGCCATTCCGGATTTTAAAACAAAATACTATGAGACCAGAGAGGAGACACGCAAAGAACGAAGGATGAAGAATGCTGAGTTACGGCTACAAAATAAATTGCAGTATGAGCGAAAAGTGCAAAGTGAGACTAGTAAAACTAGTGACAAACGTGGAGATAACGATATATGAGTTAATTGTATTGTTAAGTACATGAAATTTAATAGTTCCATCCACTTGACACAATAAATGGGCATGTTTGTAAGTATTTTATTTATAATTGTCGCCATCATAGATAAAACATATGTATGGAAACACAAGTGCTGCAGTAAAATTTGTAACAGATTTTAGTTCAACCCAAGCCGCAAATACAAAGTGGCGCCACTTTTTTTCCATTTGATTTTTACTGTTTTTAAATTTAAAGACAATTTTTCAATTACACATTTATTTTAAAACAAATTACACATTCTTACATCATCAAATGTAAATTTTCTTGGTCGTACTAGAACATTCCTTCGAAGTAGTGTATTAAAATCATTTGAAAATATGCTGCTTACCGCGCAATTTGTTTGGTTTGAAAGGGTGACTAACCTGGAGGTTTTACTAGCTTTAAAGAATGAAATTATATGCAGACTTACATAATGGGAAAGAAGCCGATCGATTCAAACTGCATGTAGCAGTGTCGGTCTTTAATGATACGATTCTTTTTAAATCAAGTATAGACAATATATCAAAAGTCAAAAGGTTGTGTCATTCAGAGCAATAAATTAATCGAAACTGTTTATTAACATTTCAAAACTCGTCGTTGGTCGGAAACACCGAATACACCCGATTACCTACTAGCGCCATCTAACAAAGTGGATTAAACTAAACAATTTTGTTTCAAGGTCACTGATATAACATGTCCTTCTCTATCTTATGTTTTCTCTGGTCGCCATGATTTGTCACATTTGGTTGTTCCCTCTCGAATTGAATTCACCTGTTCATAATCGGTGGGTTCCATGCATTTCCGTTACAATCAGGTTTCACTGCATATTCATTTTTAAATTCTTCTTCTTGCTGATTTATGGCTCTTGGCAACAAGGCCCTCTGAACCAGAATTAACTCCATATTAAAGAAACTGGTTATGTATCAACTTAAACTGATGACATTACTGACAGCAAAAGTATGATGAGTGAACATTCAAATAATATGACATTAAATTTTAAAAGTTGATTTATTTGAAAATTCAAAGAGAGATTCAGAAACTAGAGGGGTAGCAGAAGCTAGCGCAAAATTTAAATTTAATGGAGGAGAAAGCCCTTGATTCAATAAATTGTTATACACAATATTTTGATTAATTCTGTTACGAGTTACATCCAAAAAAATAATAAAAGGCTCATGTCCTTAGCCATATTAAAATGGTAAGAGAAAGAAACTTTTTTGACTAAATCATACAACCATCGTCCTGCTAACTCTACATCCCACCAATTTTTCCCAAGCAGCGTGTAGGTTATTTTTTAATACATTATTAAAATCCGAAAAGGAAGGTTTATAAAATATTGACACAACAAAAGAGGGATCCAAAGCCCTTTTAGCATTTTGCATTTTTAATTTATTTACTCCAAAATTAATTGTCTATTGACACAGATATTCATACAACGAAATAATCACTAATAGATGGCGCTACGAGTATATAAAATTCACATAATCTGTGTATAAAATTCACGAAATCAAAGTAAAAATCAGTATGTGAACTCAATTACGTTTATTTTGATCATAATAATACAATATGTTAATAACTTAAAGTTGGTAATTAAAACAAACTCATAAACACTTTAATTTGTCATAAAATATACGCCGATATAGTAGGCAACTTTTTTGCAACAAATTCTCAAACTGTCACTCTTCACTCCTGCGTTTGCATCCATTGATAATCGACCAGCGATGTCGACAACTCCTGCAGATGCCCGGCCTGCTATCACTCGCTACCGTAGCGCTAATTAAGCGCGGCCAGTGACATGTGTGTAAGTTAGACGCGTGGCGCATTCGCCTCTTCGCGCAGGCCTTCGTCGAAGTGCTACAATTCTCACCGGTGCGTGTGGCACGCCTGCCTAAACGATGCAGGCTCGCATGTTTTCGCGAATGTCGTGCGTGTAAACAAAACGCGTACGCAGTGCGCATCGAACGCAGGGCAAACGCCTAATTACGCGCGTGATAACAGTCGGACGACACTGAAGTGACACACTCGCACGCAGGCTCCACGAGGAGGCGGCAATGGAGAACGGCGACGCCGACGACGAGCGGCACTCCATCCTCGGCGCGGCCAAGCAGCGCATTCTCGGCGAGATGAAGCACCAGTTCAACTCGAACAACCAATCGGGTGCGTCGTCCTCTGAGAACGACCTCCTGATCGACGAAGACGGCGAACCGGAAGAGGATACAACAGATACGGATCGTACCGATGAGACGAAAAAGTCGACGGACGGCAGTGAGTCGAACGAGGAAAAGACGTCGCCGAGTGAGCGTCGCCTCGACGGACGGAAGCCGGGCAAAGTGGCGAAGAAGATGGCGACGCGTTCGTCCTTGCAACGGCCTGAATCGGAAGGAAATAGTGAGTCGGAAGGTCCCAAACGATCAACGAGGCGACGCAGCAAGGACTCTGTCTTACAATCAGCGATTGCCCGTAAGGAAAAGTCCTACAACGAAACGTCTAAGCCACAGCGTTTGACCAGACAGCTGAAGCCAACTCAGAAGATTTTGGATAACATTGCCAGCGCGAGTGCGGCAGCAGCGGCTGCAAAAGATAAATCGCCAAAGAAGGGAGACAAGGAGAAGAAGAGGAAGTTGAGCACCGATACTTCGGGCAAGAAGAGGAAGCGTGTTGAAAGTGACTCCAGCCCGGAGAAGTGTCGACGATCCGGTAGACTTACGCAGAATGCTGTGGTGAATAGTGAGAGCGACTCTGATACGAAAGTTCTGGAAGAAAACGGTTTACCTGAAGTCGTTGCGACTCAAGAGGAAGAGACGACAAATTTCTCTTCGTATTTGGATGCGGATAGTGCAACGGCACAGTTGATTGCATCGAGATTATGTGTGTGCACCAGTCCTACGAAATATACACCACTCTCAGAATCAAGTAAGTTTCACATTTTTTTAACGTTGTTTAATTAGTTTAAAATTTTTTTGAAGAATTAAGGTGTTGCTATGATTTAGAACGTCAAATGTCAATTAAAGCGCCACCTATAGAATAGCTTTAAAAACTCTGAGTATTAATATATATAGTAAGATCAGATTATTATGTATATAGGTAATTATTTAAATAATAGGAAATATACACACATTTGCTACCACTCTCATTCACACACACGCTCTCACTTTTTTAAAACACACATAATTTTATATACTCACCCACTTTTTACACACACACACTTACACACATACACACATGCACATACACATACATACCCACATTTACACACACACACACACACATACCCACATTTACACACACACTTACACACACACATACTTTCACACACACATACTTTCACACACACACACACACACACTTTCACACACACACACACTTTCACACACACACACACACACACACTTACATACACACTTACACACACACACATACACACACACACACACTTTAACCACATACATACACACTTAACCACATACATACTTTTACACACACACATACACAGACACACTTTAACCACATACATACACACTTAACCACATACATACTTTTACACACACACAGACACACTTTTGCACACAAACTTACCCTCTTTATTTTACACACACACACATACACAACTTACAACTATACGCACTTTTACCGACACATGCACTTTTGTCCATCTTACACTTAACCACACACACACACAGACACACTTTTGCACACAAACTTACCCTGTTTATTTTACACACATACAACTACACGCACTTTTACCGACACATGCACTTTTGTCCATCTTAGTCATCCCATACACACACTACAAAAACTTCTACTGAGTGAATTATAAACAAACTGAATTAATTCAAATATCAATCAAATTAATATATTATGTGTTTGCTGAATAAATCATTAATCAGCGTAATGAGTGGAGATAAAAATTTCATCACGATTTGAGAGAGTAATTAGAAACGACCAGCAAAAACAATACGTATAAATTCGTTGGTTGGATTGATTTTTCAGGCATTTGCTGCAACGCATTGGATAGTATTAGTAACAGACTGATTGGCTGCAACAATGCCGTGAGCAAGGAGAGTGCGTGGATGTTGCGGCCGTCGACGCGCGTACCTTACATGGTCCTTTGCCGTTTGCATCGTGCCCGACTTCGTGATCATCACTGCTGTGCCATGTGTGGTATATTTTGCACTCAGGTAAATACTACAAACGGTTTTTAGTTAACGCATATTAGTAGTATATATCTATAATTCTCAAAGAGGGGTCTCCTTTGGTGACACACATACATACACATACTTTTACATAGACATGTCAGACGATGATGAAATATCGATAATTGTCGAAATCGATATTTTCAATTTTTCGATATATCGAAATATCGTCTTGGAAATATCGATATTATAAATATCGATCAAATAGAAATTCCACAAGACTGCCATCTGTATATGAGTTTCAGGACAAATTACAGTTCCCAAAAATCTGCTCATATGATCATTAATTCGCATAGAATCTCGGACTCATATACCGGCTACAGCAGTGTTCCTAACCTGTATCCGCAGTTTTTTTTTATTATTGTAAAACTTCTGATAACGACGAAGATCGATTTAAAGTAATACCAACAAGAATAATAATACGTATATAGTCTATCAGTCTTTCCACACCAATTGCAATTATACATAAAAGTAGTAGTATTATAATGGCATTGCTAGCAAAAAATCGATGTTGATCTTAATCTTATTATTTTAACAAATATCAATGGATTAAGAATAATTATATAGAACCTAAAATATGTCCCTAAAAAAAAAAATTTAAAATTGTTCTTTTTTTTTTCATTAATTGTAAATTTTAAATTGTTCAGAATACTTCTCAGATGGCGGTTACATCATTGACATGTCAAAGCGATACTAAAAATTTCGATATTGATATATCGATATTATGGAAAATGAAATTATCGATAAATATCGAAATTTTGAGGCCGATATATCGATATTTATCAATATCGATATTTTTTTTGACTTGTCTATTTTTACACAAACACACGTCAAACTTTGATCAAATTTACACTTTAGGGCCACCAGATATAGGCATTCCTTCAGTTATAGCGATACATTTTTTAAATATTACTCTGATAATAAATTGAGTTTATTTCCTCAATCAATATGATGTATTTGACTAGAAATTCGCGTAAGGCAATATATTTTCTATTTTCCAGGGTGCATTTTTGCAATGTCTCAACAAGCATCTCTACCACAAGCAATGCAAGTTGTCGATTGGCGCGCTCGAATGCTGCCCACATTGCGGTGCCACCGACAAGCATCTCAACGTGACGATCACGATGAAGACTGACACACCGCCGGTGTACACGACGACGCAGTGCAGCGGCGGCGGTGCGGCCGAAGCCACCGTTGGATCTGAGTAAGTAGCGCTGCTTGCGATACAACGACCACCGCAAAGACACACATTTACTAAAAAAAAAAAACAATAAAACTTACGACAAAAGACTGTACGTACTTGTAGCATGGCAAACTGATGCGTTATATCTTATATCTTCAAGCAACTATTCATCTCACAATCGCATTTGTCCTGATTTGATTTCGTCATCGAGTAACTAAATATGAATATGAGTTATTTATTTATGTTAAGGCTTGGCGCGTTTAGGTATTGTAGACGGAGATATATACATACATATATATGATTATTGCTGTTTTCTATTGTGTTCAAGTTTTTTTTTAATATGATATATGGTTACCAATTGAATTTCTTTGATTATTTCAAATTTCTATGCTTTTCCTCAAACTCGTTTCTTTTTTTTTTGGAATTAATTAGGTTCTAATGCGTTTTTTGGTGGATATTATTCAGATATTGTGCTTATGATTCAAATATAAACGTTTTGTAAAGCATTAGAACCTAATTGTTGCTGTTGAAAGCAGGAGACGGCCGAAGGAAGAGAGGAAAAGTCCGAAAAAAGCACGTTCGGAGACGAAGTCGATTGGCCGGAGGTTGAAGTTGAAGGAGATAGAGGTGCCTCCGAAATTCTTCGACTTTTCCGATATCAAACAGGAGAAGTACGACGAGGATGAGGAGCTTGAGCGACAAGCCGAGGGTGAGAAGATGCAACAGTTGCATATTAAGACTGAGCTACTCGACGAGGACGATGCACCGTTGATTGTGTGCGATGACGAATTGGAGAAGTTGGAATCGCTCGAGAGGCAACTCCTCGATAAGGCCGACGACGCTGAGAGCGATAAGAACAAGCATAGTATTCAGGAGCTATTTGAGGCTATCCGGAATGAAATGTACGCTGAAGTTGCTTCACTTTTAGGTGCGTATTCAATTAGGAATTCTATTTTTATAAATGAATTAGTATTTTTTCTAATAATATGTACATTTTAGGCGAGAAAAGTGTCGATTTAACACAATTAATCAAATACCCCGACGTGACGGAGGAAAACCACGACGAGGCCGAAAGCGGCACTGTTTTGCATTACGCCGCGATGCATAGCCTCGTGCCGATTATGCACATGCTGAAGATTGCTGATATTGATTTGAATCTGCCGGATAGCGAGAGTAATACGCCATTGATGGTGGCCGTGTCGCATTTCCAGGCGGAGTCGGTGAAATATTTGACGACGGCCGGCGCTGCCGTGATGGCCAAAGGTACCGATGGGATGACGGCATTGCATTTGGCCTGCAAGTGTGGGAATTTACAAGCGACGAAGGAGTTGCTGTTGGCAGCGGCACATATTAAGGGATATATTGATTGCCAGGACGATGGGGGATGGACGCCGTTGGTGTGGGCGTGCGAACACAATCACGTTGACGTCGTAAAACTTCTGCTTGCGGAGGGTGCTAATCCACAGATTGCTGACGTCGAAGGGAATGTTGCCCTGCATTGGGCGGCGTTTGTCGGCAGCATTGGCATAGTTGAATTGATTCTCAATTTTGGTGGAAAGGTGGATAGTGTTAACGATCAAGGGGATACACCGTTGTGAGTATAGTTTCTTTTTTACCTTTTCAAACTGTTTTCTACTTTCATTTGAGACACACATCTGCGATATGTTTCGATATTATTAACATTTTGTTTCGATACTTGTGTCAAAAATCTATAAAGGTATAAACTCCACAAATCTTCTCTATTGATGAATTCATTCAATAAACAATGCCCTGTGTTTATTGAATGCATCAAACTTATTTGAAAAGTTGCTTACGATACCGATGCGATATCGATACTTTCATTAGACATTGTAATATCAATAATTTTTGAAAGATAATACCTCTAGAATCGACCAAGAGTACTAAATTCCAATCTTGTACATCTATACAAGTGTATTTGAAATTTTGAATGTATTTCAATCATTTTTATTTGTGCTTATCAGACATATAGCATCTCGACATGACAACTACAATTGCGTAACCATCTTTGTTACACGCGGTGCAAGTTTTACGCTGCGCAATGAGAACAACGAGACTGCGTTGGATTGTGCACCCACCGGAAGCAAAAGCCACCAGACGCTGGTTGTGAATAATAAATTAAAGATTTTAATCAAAAAGAAGTAATCCTCGAAGCTATGGAAATACCAAAGAATATCAGTGCAATCAATTCTTGATATCATATAAACTTGTATGATTTCTGGCCATGTTCGATGTCATTCAGTTTCACAGTGAAACACTGCCAGTTTGCCAGACTTTGTTTTGTGATTATTAGCTTATAACTAGATATATACCAATACTTGGTAGTTAATCCTTAGTTAAGTAAACATTCGAATCTTATAAGCAATAATAAAGCATTTAAAATATGCTTAGTATTTTACTTTAGCGTGTTTTACGTGATTAAACAACGAATTAAAATTTCCAACAGATTCACGCCGCTACTTTTCCACTTTCTCAATAACCTTGACATCCCGTGAGTATTTTTGGTTCATAATTTATTGGCCAATTGTGTCAAATTATAAAATTGTTCGACATCTGTCTATTTGATTAGACCTTGTTTTTATGCAACTAATCACACGTATGATTTTAATTCTTAACAGATACAAATAAATAGGAAAAAGTTCGGATATCGCGCGTTATTTTCTGAACCGTTGCAGATATCCATCTCTCGATGTAATTAAACGACTTTTCG
>JAODAC010000017.1:1128587-1163336 GCA_027575185.1 Mimaenictus wilsoni | reverse complement strand
AACACGCAACACAGGCAGCTGGTAGCTGTCGGCCTGATTTCTTCTGATTCTGGACGATTAAGGACTGTATGTGGGCCCAGTGCGTTCACCGCGCTATCACCAAGGATCACCGCTCAGTGCACGTCCCCTTTCTCTTCCGTCGCAAATACACCTCTGATCGGAACCCGGTGCGTTCACCGAGCCATCAACCAGGGCCGCCGACGTTGGTTCGCGACATCATGCATTGCGTTTAACGGATTTAACTCATTCGTTCGTTCTCGGCATTGCATCAATCAAGATGTATTTAATCATATTAAATCTCAAACGGATCACACATGTCTTCCCACACAATTCGCTGCACCTTAATTTAGTCGTCATGTTTGTTCATGTTAATTGCGATTAGAACACTTGGTTATTTGTTTGTTTTAACGTATGAGTGGTACGTTCAAGTTTCTGCAGCCAACGAATGAAAAATATAGCGTGCCCAAACACCTAAATTTGTTGTTTTAAAAAAAGTTCGGTATACGATTATATTTCTTCTGGTTGTTTTTTCCTTGATAAATGTCATTGAAAAAATTAATGAAAACTGAAAGAATTCTTACACATCTACGTTACTCGACCAATTTGTTGATTACAACGAATTGGTTGTTGAAAGCCGCTTAAGCAAGGCGGTCGTTATCTTATTGTTGGTCTAAACAAAATAGGCGCAAATGTATTTTAAATGCCTACCTATGTTGATTTAAAAATGTTAATTATTCGATTACATTTCTCGCTGTTTTTTGTTCGATAAATATCAAGAACTAGTGGAAAATTCCATTCCGTTTAATTATGTGAATGTACTAATTAAATAATTTATAATAATTAATTACAAATGTATTGATCGAATTATAATTTGTCGATTTGATGGTATGTTATTGCATGGAATAAAGAATTTAATGATTGAATTTCCATATTTTCAAAATAACCAACGCTACTCCAGGGACGAATCTGTCGCTTAGAGTACGATTACCATCATAATTGGTGGTAGTGATTAACAGATGGCCTCAGGGTAAAGGCGTGACAAAAAGTATCGAAAATGACTAATTCGATACTATCGATAAGTATCGAAAATTAAAGTATCGATACCGATACTTTTTTGACATCCCTAATTATGAGAGGCTTTAGGTGATGTATTATATTGTTTTCGAAGGAAACCACTACAAAAAAAATCGCGTCTTAGAATGCAGACTGAGGCAGAAGATCGAATTGACAAATCTGTGCGGTGTGCGCCGTTGCCGGCTCCGAGTCTTGGAAAAATGAAGTCACTCAAGTTGACGACCCGTCTACTGTTAACTGCGTACTAATACGAAATATCATGTTTATAAAAACTTATATTAAATATGCATTTCCTGGGAAATAATGTTATCGCTTTGCTGGAATTTTAATGAATTTTTCCGTGAAGAGGTAAAATTTTCAGTAGCAATCCCACCACAGTGTTGTCAACTCAAGATGTGAACAGGGATCGCATTTTATCACGTTCGATTGTTTAGAAATCCGAAGTCTAAATGGACAGTAAAATCGAACTCTTACGAATTCATATCACAGTCACATCAGTGGCGATTTGTCTCGCGTTGTCAGTGAAATTAGGTCTTAAATATTAGAATTATTTCACATGATGATATTTATTTATGTTAATTTCAGTTTGTAAACTGGTTTTCAATAATGGTCTCAATTTTCATGTATTTGAGAGTTTAATTTTAAGTATCGGCTCGATGTAATTTTTAAGTGGTCGGGCATGTTTATTTAGATATAATTTCTTATAAATGTGGTAAAAGTTTATGTTATAAATTTAGACATATTGCACACGTTATTATTATTATTATTTTATTAATTATATGTGAACAGTTAAATTTTCTTAATATCCTTTTTTATAAAGTCATAAGTTATTCAAAACTAGTACTATATAAGTAAGTTTGCCCTTTACCTCTCAACTCTTGTCAGTTACATATAAATGTGAAAGGAACTGATGGTAAGTTAGAACAGTTTAAGTATAGTCGTTGACTCGAATAAAATATGATTAATGGTTTCCAGTACGTTGGCGTTTTGTAAAAGTTGTGAAAACATTTTAAATCGTTATACTATTTATATTAATGCGTTTTTATATATCTTCAAGTTATACTTTAGAATATAAACGAGTTTTCTCTGTCTCCATGCCTTCCTTGACACGTTTTTTTTCCCTCTGAGGATTAACATCATCCACCAAGCTTTGATTTATTCCCGTCAATATTTCATCGTTTCGAAACGTCTTCAAATGCTATAAAAATATTGGAAATCCAGAAAACATTTCTCTTTTTATATCATCAAAGTCAATAAATTAAATGAAGCAATTGAGGATTTTTTTCTTTGAACATAGAATCGAAAAATCTGTATTACTGCATATATACCCCGCATTACTGTAGATGGAAATGTTTTGTTTCCCAAAAATAAGAAAATAAACGCATTTTTGCGATTCGACGACATTTGGCATACATTGCCAGACATTCGCAGGCATAATATACACACAGTAAGCGTTCGGAAGCAATGGAGGCGGCGTGAATGACGAACATTGAACATCGAGTCATCGCAATGCCGCCGCCTCCAGCGCAGTCGTTTGAATCGCGAGCAGCGACATCGCGCGCTCCGGTCGGATATTTTCTCGTTTAAATAACGAGCCCGGGCTGACGCTCGAAATTCAGCCGCCGCCCAAATCCGTCATCTCTTTAACATGCAAATTAGTATCTCAATCTCCACGCGACGACGACGGCGGCGGCGCAAGGCAACCCTATTAGCGTTGACTGGGACGACGCCGACGCGGCCAACGCGCCGGAACAAACGAAATCCTTGTCCAAAAACAGAGTCGAACACTTTGTGATGATAATTATCCTTTGTGTGCGCTCGCCCAGCACCCAGCGTCTGCAAACAACAATAATATTGTCTTCTTATATTCGCCATTAATTAAGTTTTCGTTGACGTAGTCACGTCCTCACCGAAAATTGCAATCTAAATCAATTTATGATCAGTCACTGAAATCAATCACTGAAGTTATTTTGGTTTGATGTGGGTAGAGTGTTTTGTTATAACTAATGTTTTTATTCTCGTGGTTTACAGCAAATATCCTGGGTACGTCGTCGCGATTGGCACATCCTGTCGTCGGGCATGTTTCCGTACACCAACGACGAGAGATTCCAGGTGCTGCACGCGGAGGGCGCCGACGACTGGACCTTGCAGATCAAGTACGTGCAGAAGCGGGACAACGGCACCTATGAATGCCAGGTAAGCGCACCTCGACCACGTATTTGCGCAAACAATTTACGACGCCATTAATACGCAGTAATTGCGCTCGTTTCGTGGCCCCCGTGAGCGTGCTTAGCGTGTGGCTTCTACACTGCAAAAATATGCTCGCGTGGAATGAAAGTTGAAAGCGCTTAAACTGGCGAACATTTAAGAGAAAAACACTTCCCATATCCTCTCCAAACATAAAAGTAAATTGATGTCAATAAATGTTGGCAAGTACATTTGCGGTACAATAAAAACGGATTGGCAACAATATAGCAATAAATGATTTCATTATATATCTTCTTTAAATAAGGGCATGTAAAATATCTAAACAGGTTATGGTGGTTGTGACCCAGAAAATAGCTCCCAACTGCCTTGTTTTTATTACTTAGATATTTATTTCTTAAAAATTTATTTCTTAAATAAATTTCAGAAAATATCTCGAATACAAATGATTAACTTTCAGGGGAAAATACTAAACTACGTCAGTTTAAAAGTGAACAAAGCTATTTTTATATATTCATAACTTATTATACAATTCAAGAAGCAAGAAGCGTAGCTTTTAACATAGAACAAAAATAACGCATTATAAATTTCAGTATAATGAATTTTTATTTAATATTCCCTAAAGAAATAGAAGCAGTTTGCAGAATTCAGTATGCTTGTATCCTTTTTTGTACAAATTTAAATGTTTTCCACATCCGTTCGCTCATTTATTTATATAAAAAGAAACACGGGAAATCCGCTGCCACTTGCAAAACGCCTATTATTTGTTGGCCTTTTTTCCTGCACTTTTGTTGTACGTTTTCACCACCGCCAGGAGAACAAATTCCGCTTGATTGCTTCGACAAACCGTTTTGCACGCTAATTGAGTTTCCGTTTCGCATTTTCCTCAATCGTTATAGATATAACCTTTTCGCAAACTGTTGATATTGTAAATATTGAATCCATGCAATTATAAATATAACAAATACACAAGTAAAAATTTCACAGAAATACCAATTTTTCAATATTTTCGTGAAACTCTAGAGTTTTTCGGATAATCATCAGGTGAAAATATAGAAATTCGACGTTTCAAGTTTTACGAGTGTAAATTACGAAAGTTTTGCGAACAACTCAGACTTTCTACGACAAGAATTGGTTGAAAAACGGGTCATCCTCGTGCTACCTTTCTGCATTTGAACACTTTTCAGCGCCTCGTCCGTAAGCTTCCTCTCATTTTCTTTTCTTTTACAAGTTTGCGTCTTCGTTTTAACATGCAAATCGCTGCACAACATCTTGTTTCATGTATAAATTTGTCAGTTCAAGGTTTCAACCGCTCACAGTAGGAGAAAAGCTGTCTTTTTTTCTCTCCTTTTCACCTCTCAGATTTCTTTCGCGTGTTTGATTTGCTTCTCCTTGCGGATTTCTTTAAGTTTTCCTTTCGTTTTATTTCAGTTTATTTGCTTTCTTATTTGCGCTCATTGTAAAATTTGTCTTGTTTCAAAGTTATTTCTAGCGTCGTATTTGCTTTCGCCGACATTTTTATTTGCTCTCACTTTACTTCTTTTTCTCAGTTTCCCTAGGTTTTCTTCATTTATTTTTAAGTCATATCTCTGGTTGGTGGAACGTCCTCCGAAATTTTTTAGTCTTTATTAATGTGGTTTTTCTATGATCATCATGTGGGCATTTCCCACCAGCACGTAGAAAACTTATTTGCATCGATTGGAAATCAAGCGGTACGAAGCGTCGTCTTAGTGAAATTTCCCCATGGAATGCCGTACGCTGAAAATCGGCGTTACTCGAACACGTGGGTGTTTTATTTTCGTTTTTTTTTCGTGCGCAGATTTCCCTGTGAAAAGTGTACGTGTAACGTGTTTAACGTACGATGCTGACGCGAGTGCTACGAAGTAAAACCCTTTTCTATCGCGTTTTTTCGTGCGAAGAAGTGTAATGGTAGAGGTAACAAGGTGCACTTCAACCACGATTACCTGCCGCCCTGAGACACTTCCAAAAATTCGGTATTCTTTGTGGCCAGATTGGAATGTGGTGTGGAAATTGTTGGAACGTAGGCAAATTCCCAAAACTGGGTGCAATCAGAAAAAAGGAAAGTCCCTGTTGGCCCTATGAGGTCGAAAAAATTATATTAAAATCTTTCGAATAAATTTAAAATAATTCTTAACTACATGAAATACATAAGAAAATCTATCTTTTTGGTTGTTTTTGATTTAATGTAAGAAAAGTGTATGCCCAAGTAAATTTACTCGAAAAAACTATAGCTGGAAATTTATAGATCAACGTCAATAAAGAATAATTCAAAGTGGAAACCATCAGTCATGCGTTCGCATAATTTATGCTATTATTTCAACATCGAGTTGTTTATCGCAACAATTATTCAAGTCCAATCAATACAAAGTGAGATGCCGTTTCGAAGGGGGTGGAGGCGCCGGGCATTTACAGGACATCATCAGTCCGAATGCATTTCCATTATGATGGGCGATGTTATCGACGAGCATCGTGTGATTATCTCGCTTGCACCCATTGTCGAACGATGATTGAATGCGTCGAATGGTGATCAGTGGTTACTCGCATATATGCCACGTTCCCCTCCCCGCCTTCTGAAAATTGCAGGCAAGTAATGAAAACTGCGGCGCAACTGAAACAATGCGAACGCCAGCGCCGAATACTGCACTTATTTAATTGCTAACTAACAACAGCAATTCATGCATATTTTCATTGCATACACGACGAAATAAATTTTAACAAGCAAATCGCCAATTAAATACGCAATGAAATATTAATTTGCCTATTTGATATGAGGATATATGGTAAATTTAGAGTTTGACATGATTTACATTTTGGATTTCAGCATTTGCACGCTGCACGACCGCATCAAATCAAACAATAATCATCGCAGCTATTTGTGGGAGGTGTAGCATAATAATTATGTTTTTGGCATACATCCGGATGGAAATTGCACCGTTCAGAAATGAGGTTTAAACGACACTGAAAAATATTCGCGATCGATTGCAAGTTATTTGGTAATATATATCGCTGGGCGTGTGTTCCGATTAAAATTTTATTGTTGTGCATAACGGCGTACGTAACCTAATCTCGCGTGCGTGCGCTTATTTAAGAACCGCTAATTGGCAATTAATTCCTGGACGGGGGGTGGCGAGCAGGCCTGTGCCAATTACGAGCGTGCACACTGCCGGAATGCGCGCGTTGTAAAATCAACCCGTCCGCCCATCCCGCCTGTGCGCCGTCCACCCGCCTAGCCGCCGCCGGCGAATTCACATATGCCTAACGAGTTCGACCGCTCCCACTGCTTCTCCATTCCTGCCGCCAACATGCTGCAAACCTCTGTCGATAACCGGCCTCTCTATTAGTCGGGGTATTAATCTCCAAACTCTAATTTTATTATGCATTGTAATGTTGTAAATTGCCTCGTGTTGCCGGCGATCGCGTGGGCGTTGCCTGTCCACTGCATTTCCATTTTCTCTCCACCACGCATACCCGAAAAACCGCCCTCCACTTGCAAACGTCGAATGATGAAAAGCATGATTCGCGTTCGGTGCATGCGGTTTTGCGGTAACAACGCCACAGGACCGCACGCAAATTTTTGGTCCAATTCATTGATTCGCTTAATCATTGTTTACACGCGCGCATTTGGCGGGGGGAGAGACGTACGGCGAATCGCTCATAAATTGCTTGTTGCGTGGAAAAATAAACGTTTCGCGACCCCCTCCCCACGTGTCTTCTTTTGTTATTTATTTTAACTCTGCTTTTCTGCCGTCTCATGTTTGCTGCTTTTATGCTGCCATGCGTGAAATGCAATTAGCCAGCGAAGCTTAAAGTTTCCATTAATTTTAATCGTTTGAGATGACTTAACACAATATCACGTGGTGCCAGACTTCTTGATATAATACTGGACGATTTTTTGTTTTTATTTGCGAAAGCAATCCCGGTATCGCAAGATATTTTGTTGTGCACTGAACAGAGCAGTGTTTATTCATGCAAATACAAAGTAAATGAAATAAATTATGAAGGTTTCCACTTCATTTCTGTGATAATTATTTTCAATTTAAAAATATGTAATTTCTGAATGCTAGAATGATGAGTGATTTATTACAAAAGGCTTTTTGTAAGGATTTGTGAGAAAAATACAGGAATAAAAGAAAATCCCTATGAATAAAAGTCAGAAATGAAAGTGAAGCTCCAGCACTGAAAGGAACGCGTAGTAAGCTAAATGAGTGTTCAGCATCCGCTCAAAGCCTCAATGCGACACACATCAATGTAAAATATCCAAGACGAGGTGCGTTTACAAAGCTAAACCGACACGAAACAAGACGAAAAGAACGGTATTAAATGTATATGAAGATGCCCCCAATTCGTGCCCCTCGTGCGTCCAAGGTTTTATGAAAAGAAGCAGCCGAAAATTTTTAGTATAAATAAGTAATTTTCCGTCTTGTTTGCGATGATAATTTGGAGAGCCGTTCGTTCCACTTGTCGACTCCCCGCTTTGCAATACCAGCAAACAGGCCGTTCGTTTGCTGGTATTGCACACTCAGTGTTTTCTCCCTCCTTCCACAAAACACCTTACACAAACGCTATGGGTAGCAATACAAAAAAACAGCGAAAAGCAAGAAAAATGAATAGAAAAAAATCACCGGAGCGCCAAGAGTATGAACCGTCCTGTCCAAAAATTGCGCACAGTCGGAATTGTGCAAACACATGGTAGAGGAGGTGGCAAGGGGAGATGTGCGCACAGTACACGCTCACGGCGTTCACGACCCGTCCATAAAATCGTAATTGGTTCCATGGGGTGCCGTAAAAAAAAGGTGCCGGCTCGACGTGCGCAGGGCACCCGAAGGAAAACACGATTTTTGCGTCGGGCAAGCAAAGTGTCTTGTTCAAAAATCACCCCCCGGGTGTACATGGTGCGAAATAACACAAAGAAACACCGTGACAATCTGCTCTAAAATGTACAGATTTGCAGACGCTACCGACACCAATGAGGTGCATTTTAAATGTTAGTTTGCGGCCGCCGTGGCGAGTTGGTTATCGTCGCCGACAAACGAAGCGCGCTGAAATTTTCGCCCCCACGCAGTTCATTGTACATTGTTATATAACTTATTTAAATGCGGCATGACGCCGCAACATTCCGGACGCCGGCAGTAGCTCACAGCATACATCATGATATGATTTCCGACAGGCCTTCCCACCTCTCCATCCCGCCACATAGCCGACGCCTACATCCATTCCACCACCATCCACGTTTGGTGGACGCTTTTCAGCGGTCTGGCGTTTGCTCCACTTTCGCGAGATGAGATGTGAACATGCTGAACATGGCGTTCATATACAAAGTGCGCCATCCCGCACAACACTCACACCTCTCGGTACAGTAGACTCACCAAAAAGCGGCGCCTCCAGCATCCCGTTTCAACCAAAGCCACATTACATAGTTTACAAGGTTTACTCTGGTCCTGCTGGTGGGTACGGCGCGATAGCCTTCCCTTTTTTCATCACACTGGCGCAATGTCAACATTTATATTGTTGAAATTTTTATGATTTTATAATGTTTTCGTAACGCTGGATAACATCGCGTAGGAAAATATTTGGCGCCCGCGATGCCTGGGAATATATGTCGTGTATCACCGCCTGTCATCCACAATGCGTTTGCGTGATAGTTTTTTTTGCTGCTGGACGTGTGCTGGACATGCAATTCTCTTTCAACTACTTTTTTTTTTGCTCCTTTAGACACAACACTTACACCGCTTATTTCTTTCGAGTTTGTCAAATATTATAAATATCGAAAACGACTGGCAGTTTACAAAGTAAAAGGAACAATTTTCTTCACGTTGGTAATTTTTCAATCCTGGATTGCTGCTTTTTGATGACGTCATTTTCATATCGCATTGCAACAAAGCAAACAGTGGTGGGCGATGACGTTCAGCGAAAGCAAAAAATATGGAAATTTTTAAATCACACATGAGTGTCTAGAGTGTGCCCGAATGAATACTCTAGCACTTTTCGTGTCGTCCTCGTGTGCCACTCTTGGCGCCCGGACGGTTTTTGTCTTCGTGCGCTTCCGGAACGCGCGTATGAAAAATAAAACATATTCGAGTCGCGTACGTAATAGACTGTCGGCGCACAATAAAATATCTTCCACTATTTCCGGCTGGCGCGGCATTCGCCGGGTGGAAAAAGGCAAGACATAAATAAGCAGCAAGTACACGCAGGATGTCTGTTAACTCTGGAGTAAAATGCAAGAAGCCCGGCTAGATGACAAAATAACACTGGGGAACATAAAGCATCCACAAATCAAAATATGTCAAAATAACATAGTTCTTTTCGTTACAAACAGTGTACAACAGGAATTACATAATCTGAACGGATTTATTTTATAACATTCGTTTTATTACAAAACATGGAAAGTCAAATTTATTAGGTGTGGGGTAAAACCATGCTCGCTCTTTATATTATTCTTTTACAAAAGAGGAAATTTTACAAGGTTCTATTTCTCCAATATCACGCTTCTGGTACTTACTTCTTTTTTAAATAATAATAAATTTCCGAAAAGCTGCGAATCCATATTAATTAATCTCCTATAATGAGAGAAATTGTATTTCAGTGTTGTGTTCCCGCCCAATTATACAAATGGCTATCTGATGAAAACTATTCTTTGATCTGGGCAGAACTGGTCAACGGAGCAGGTTGTGGAAGATCGCTTGGCAGAAGACCAATGCTGTGAAGTTGATAGCACATCTAATAAAAAGAGATGTGATTTGTCGAATACGTTCTGTCTTGTAAGATGGGGGCCTTTTGATGTTGTACCCGATGTCGGTCCTCCGACGGCCTTGTGAGAATAATGTATATATGATAGATACTCTATTAGGTAGATATTGTCTATTGTCGATAATACGTTGCAGCAATTTCGGTCTAGGTTACCCAAGGGTCAGTTGTTCTGTTGAAGAACAGTTGATATTCATAGTCATATTCATATTATAGTCATAGTCATAGTCATAGTAGTTAAGTCATAGTCATATTATGTCATATATATTGATAACTGTTTATTTTAATACATCAAGCAATTCACAATCAAAATATTATTACATGGAAATATTATAGCATAGACTACAATGGTTGACCGCCATCTCATTTTCACTGGCAGCTATTTATTTTACCATGTTGAAGATGGAAGCGTGAACTGCGCTCAATTTACGTTCGTCAAATTCCCATCGCAGAAGCTGGCATTTGTTTTCGCAATAAATTTATAATTACGCCCGACGGCAACACAATTTCGGCAAACTCGACGTGCGGCAACTAGTTCGTGCATTTCCCTTCAATTTAAGTTGTTCCTCATTTAACTTGCTCCAATTTATGAGTGAGTTTGACGACGTTCATTGACTGAATAATTGTGCTTATTGAATTCATCGTCAGCTCTCGATATATTTCTTTCCGGCCGGATGTAGTGCATTTCAAAGCAAGCATTATTATTCTCGGCATAGGTGGCAGTGGCTGCTGCAAAGTTTTTTTGGTATGCTATCCGCCCAACATCTCGCGAACGTGTGTTACACACTTGCTCGCATGTTATGAACGCACGAGTTCCGCTCCTTGGGGGTTTTCGCGTTTGGTTGGGCGAGGGGCGAAGTTTAGATTTCATGTCTCGTAGCGACGCACGCCAAGGTGCATGAGCATGGGCCATCTTAGGTGGTGGAGGCGCCCGGCGGCCAATCAAGGGAGGTGTTGCAAAACACGTGAGTTGATTACGTCTTTCAGAAATTACAGGATGCGGGATTGATCTTGCCCCATACCTCTCATATTATACCAACGGCAGCGCCGCACAACAAAAGAGTAAAGCTGCACGCTGTGAGCCGCCCGACCCGCGAGACGGTAGTTACTTGTTTTGTTCCGCTCTACGAGCCTCGAAGAACGGAAGCACTGCGCTGAATAAGTATCAAATTTTATACTATGCGTTCTGAGAAGTTTCTTTAAAATTCTAAACTTTCACTAAACTAACAATGAGAATAGCATTTAACGTTACTCTCATTTTCTGTATGAAGTAGAAATTGGTTAAGGGAATAAAAATAGTTAAGGAATATAAAAAATAGTTATCTTTTATAGTATGTGGAATATGTGATATCTTGAGTGGTGCAGGATTATGATAAACTAAGCTGAAGATAAAAATTCTGCAACGTGCAGCAGAGAACAGCAACTCAATTAAATTCGAGTCATACGGTGCAAGATACGCTCGCAAAGCTGGCATCGATGAAGGACGTGGAAATCCGGCCACGTTCTGTATTCATTTGACATGATACCCGCTACTTTTCGCATCAAAAACCACGCGATTTTTGCCGCGTTGTGAGTCTCACTCAAATGCGTTCGCACCTCAGGCCCGACATGCGCACAATTCCAGCAATGCGAAATACGCCGAGAGTTTCCTGCACTCCTGCTGCATACACCGGGTGCATCATCGCACCTTTCGCCTATCGCTGCAAATTCACTTCGCGCAAACGTGCGCTAATGCGCTATCAACGCGCGCGCACGACACGAGTGGAATTGTGTGCGGTTGCAGATTACATGGCGCTACACTCACACCCTGGCTGTGGGTATGCCTGCAAATATCCCACATTGACACTATTTTCGCTCCAGGAATAAAACTAGCACAAGAAGCACCGACGCATTCAGTCAATGTTGATTGTATCTTATCTCGTTTTTCAGGTGTCGAGCAGCGCTGGCATGGTGTCTCATTTCGTCAATCTGAAGATTGTCATCCCGGAGGCGACAATACAGGGTTCCGGCAGTGGCGAGCATCACGTAGATATAGGCAGCGTTATCGATTTAGTTTGTATCATAGAGAAGGTGAGTAACGCGCAAATTTTCAGCAAGTTAATGAAATCTCGCGTCGCAAATCGTCGCAAATGTTCAACGGAAGGATAAATTTATTACCAATTGTATTTCCGGCATGATTTTTCACCGACACGCGTGCAATATTCGAACCGGACGCGAAAGGTAACGAACCGTGCGCCGCTGGATTAATTATCTTGATTTTATTCGGTTTTGTCCACGCCCGAAGCAGACCGCCAGCGCCGGACATGCCACCCGCTTCTGCTACTAGTTCATTTCGGTGCGATTAATTAAACCCGCGTTTTATATTACGCATACTCACGTGTGAGATGTGATGAATGCGCACAATATGCGCATATTCACACGGCGACTGCAATTACGAAACGCCACGCAAATAATTGCCTGCAGAATGTGCAATTAATTCGTTTTGGAAAATAATAAATTGGAAAAATTTTCCATTATATTCTCAAGGGCCTGGGTGTACTTAACGTGTGCGACTTGTGTGGGCGGCGAGGAGGAAAATGCTAGGCTGCTGCTTAATTAACGTTGTGCGAAATTTAACGCGTTGGAAGTTGACTCGCACGCCTCGCTTACAACTTGATAAATTGTTTTATTTTCGGAAAATTGTTTCGACGCACTTGCGAAACAGCATTTCCATCTCTTTTGTCTACGTTTCCTGCGAGGCGAAGTGCTTAGTATCTTATATTTTTGTTGGTATTAGCGCGACCATACATTAGTAAATTTTAGTAGGATTAATTGTGTTGAAAGTTTGAAAATTATATTATTTCGTTAAGTTTTGCCCTTACATTTGAGAGTTTTAAAACAATATCAACTTAATTCCAATGTAATTAATAACATTTAATACTTGAATATTTGTGGGCGTTTTAGAAAATAATATTCAAAATGTTGCATTTAAAGTACACATATTTTTGATTTGCATCTTGGTGGATTATTTTTTGGCAAGGAAAAGTAGTCGTTTCAGTATACGTATATGCCGAGTATCATCTCAACATATCTCCCAGTTTTTAAACGACAATGTTGCACCCATCGTACCCCTAGTCGCACGTCGAGTCAACGAAATAGGATGTCAGGATTCTCTCGCGTCACGTAAAACACGCACGTATCTTGTGCTTCACGCCGCCATCGTAAGAACCCCGGGTCCTTGGCAGATTTAAATGTGATACATCTCGAGACTGAGCAGAATGGCGGCTTGGTGGAAGGGAGGAGAGGAGGGGTGCAAAAGGCTGTTGGCCAAGTCACTTACACTGGCTTCGCCCAGCAGCAGCGCCCCCGATAACATCGTTATCCTTTACATTACATTAAGTTTATATGCAACGCGATAGGACCCCGCGCCCGCTCCTCAACGTCCTTACGAAAAGATGTAGATATAGGATGTCACATTAAATTACCCATTGCAAAACTAAATTCCTCAATGAAACTACTGGTTTCGCGACTAAAGCCGAATTTGATAAGGCGGCGACAAGTTTCGGTAACACTTGGTAGGTGGTGGGAAAGCGGCTTATTTTTTTGCAACGACTTGTATTCAACTACACATGCATGTACCGGTTGAGTGGTCCGAAGCACGAGGTCTGAGGCCATCAGGACGAAAGCAGGGTGGTTTGGCCGGAGGTGGAGCGAGGGACGGCCACGTTTTCGGCGGCGGTGATTTATCGTCGGCTTAATTCGACCGCAAGTGAGCAAGTGGCGTCTCGGTGGTGGAGGCGCCGGGAGGCGCATGGAAGTCACTCGTTTTCGGGGCCGGGTCGTCGAGGTTTTGGACCGACGCTGGGAGACGTCGAGCGGGGGCCAAACGACTTGGAGAATTAATACCGCTTGGATGGGTCGCCCACATATGCAATAATATATTCTAACTTTGTGCATTCGTTATCGGGCACACCGGTTTCGTAGACCTTTTTTGCTGGTTGAATAGGTGCCCTTATAAAAATAGCAAATTGAAAACTTTTCAAATTATTAGATTAACTTTAACCTAATTTTAGAGTCTGGTATAGTTTTAAAGGTAATAGTATTGTTCTAGGTTTAGGTGGAAAAGTTTATAACTTTCGTTATTCAATTAACAACGAGGTGGCATAATTTTGGAAAGATTAAAACACTTTCAAACAATTATCCACCTGCAGTGCAATCAGCAATAATATTCACTACTATCGCAATATGCATCCCGAGAGTGACCATCTATTATGGTGGTATTTCGATCAGTTACTATCTATTTTAGACTATAACTGCTCCATCGAGTGAACACCACCAGCATTATCGATACACTCTCGGTGTTAGCACACGCGGAGCTCAAGCGTCGTCCGGTCGCCAGCGACGATGCGGAACAATGCTTCGTTAATGGTTAACCAGTCACGTTAATTAATCAACAAACAATGTAATCATTATGAAGTGCCATCACCGACCGCACTGGCTCCGGCGTTTACCATCGGGGTATACTACCATAACTTCACTTTTCCGCTTCTTTCATTTTCTAATCGATCAGCTGTTGTCCTACATACGCATGTATACATTTTTATTTTAAACTACATGCTGCACCGTATAATTTAATAATCATATCTCACTTCAACCCATGATTTCCATTTTCTATCCTCGCTATTGATTTGAAAGAAATCTATGAATTTCTACTTATATCCTGATTGTTATTTTCTATACTTCTTGTTGTACTCATTCGTAAAGTTTTGCTTTGGGTAACTCCCGAGTTTCAGCCCCTTTGCAGCTGTAGAAAAAGTTTTAGTTCATCTTCAACTTGGATCGATTCAAAAGCCGCGTAGTACTAGACGGCTTTTAGTTATACAGATATTCTTTTCTATGACTTTTCTGTAGTTTGTGCAGCGCTTAGGGAGCCGCAAATCCGAGCGCTGCCTGCTTCTTATTTAATTTAATAGACACGCTCGTTATTAATCCGCCGTTGGTTACAGGGCTCCGTTTGCGTCAATTATATTCAGCGCATCCGGAGGACTGTTTCAGGCCCGCTTGTAGCCCGTGGCTGTGGCACCGTGCGGATTTTGATTGAATAACCAAGTTTGTGCAAACTCGAGCATTATTCGAGGCGTCCGATCGAAATGCGGTGCAGGGAATTCCACCTACGTTCGCGCAAGCCGCAAGACGCACGAGATATCTGTGCGCATTGAGAACATTTCACGCAGGCTTGTTCTAAATTAGGTATTTTGACATGTGCACGATTTGTAACAAGTAATTTCCAGTTGGGGATTATTGGGATTACTGATCTTTCATGCCATGCTTCATAAATACTCCAGTAATTTCTATTCATTTACGTACTAATCTTTATCAATTTGGATACAACGATTCTATAAATGTATATTTTAAAGAAAAAATATGCTAGTGATTTCTACAAATTTTTCAAATGTTTACGTGGTCCTTAGACACAGTTTTACTAGGTAAATTCTTTAGTATGTGAAAAAGTGTTCCAGAATTTGGTAAGTTGATGCATGTTTCCACATTCGGTTCGACTTTCATTTCGTATTCAAGACGTGCACCCCACAACTGCCACCAAGGACGAGTGCTTCGCGTTTCTTGTCGGTTACCCATAGTTTCAAACGCAAGGTTTCAAATGGGGTTGGTCAGAATTACTGCACAACTTGCCAACAAACTCACATATGACAGTTATTCCTATCATTTCCGTATTGCAAATTTGTTTTGCTTCTTAAACTGTTGTAAATAGATTTAGAAGATTCAAAAGTCAAATTCCAATTCAACGAGTAAAAATCGTGACTGAAACATGATTGAAACCCAGGACATTCAATGTCTGTGATAAATATATAATGTGCAGCTATTTCCGCGACGGTTGGCTGCATTTAATATATGCGAGCTTATAAGCGCAATAACCACGTTCTGGTGACCCATGAATGATGTCCAATAACGCCATATTCCGACTTGCAACCTACTCTCACCATCCCGCAGGCTGGCAATGGCCAAGGACAGGCCGTCCTCTGCCATCCGCCGCCAACATCGCGGTGCGGCGCACTTGCGTTTCGGTGGTGCACCACGACATCACGTCCGCCGGTGTTAAATTACCGCATACAGTCATGGGCGACTCTTACAGTGCGCCATCGCAAACGTGCTCTGCATACCCCTCCCGGCACCTCCACCTTTTCGAACCGCGCTTATTTTTATAGCAGCGCCATAGTTTCACATTCGGTTGAGGGTAGTTGGCGGAGGCGCCGGGGTACAGTGAATCTGCGTCTAACGCGAGATATGCTTTTTCTCTCAGCGTGCACATTATGTTCAGCCACGTGCCGCCATCCGTTTCATGCGATTCGCTGCTCTCATTCCGCGGAAAAACTCTTCAACTCTGGTTAGCTCCGCCGTCCGACGCGACGGTACGAAACACGCGCTCCCACCCCAGCTGCATGTGGCTGAAGTTATGCGCCAAGAGTCGCGCATTTGCTTTATTTGCCATCTGCGCTTGCGTTTTTTACCATACCTCCGACAACTCGTTTTCATCATTTTTTGTTTTCGCTATCGTGCCGCGGAAAACTTGTATATTTACATCGGCTACGTGATTAGAAATTCATGGCTCGTGTTCGCTTTCTCGTGTGCGTTTCGTGCTTTTCGACGGCCTTCGCATTTCGTGCAAGCGCGTCGTTTGAGAACTTAAAGCTTAAACGACTATGAATATGTACGAATTATTTGTGCACACTTTTCGGAAGGAAGGCGCTTGCTCTGTGTGCGACCACTCGCATAAACTACGAACGGTAATATATACGCAAATAGCGTTTGTCGAAACGAAATGTTCTTCGAACTTTCGTGCACATATTTTATGTATTTCCTTCGATCTTTGGAGCGCGCACGCTCCCGCTTCAAATATTTTCTGATATAACCCACCTCCGAGTTATTCTTTTATTGAACCATGGTTTTCGGTGTGTTTGTGTGGCCTGGATTTTGCGGCGGACACAACAAAATGGCGACCAGCATCATTACCATAGTAGTTTGGACAGTTCCAAGTTGAAATGTTGCACCGTGCGGACACGAACGCAAAAAAAAACGCGCGCCACCAGCGACTTTACATCATCAACTTTTCTTTGCGGCGCGTTTTCTGCATGCAAATGCTCGACTCGCTCGTCGGCGTGGCCTGTATACTTCTTTCTTTCCAGTTTGTTAGTTTTATAACATTTTGATTACCATAATTTTGGAGTTTACTACCTTTTCCTGCTCAACTATGCAAACTATGCGGTTTGAGCGAATGTCGGTGATGAAAAAATACTTGCAAGGTTTATGACGCAAATTTGCCGTGAAGAAAATTGTATGGTTGCGCTAAAATTAGTAATCTCAACGAAAATTAGTAATTATTGCACAAAGTAAGTACGGTAAATAAATAGATGTGAAGCGTATATCTCCTACTGTTATTTCAAATTGAATTCGCATTCGTTCAGCGTGCGTCAAGTAAAAGTCAAAGCTTTCCGTTTCAACTAAAACACTCATACAGTCACGTTTCCCTTATTCGTACTTAAGTGGTTCTTCAGGCGTCTTTCTTTCGATATAAGAGTGCCGGCGTGGTTTCTTTCCTTTCAAGATTTTCGGATTTGTTCAGTATGTTGGCGCCTGCCATTCGTCTCTAGACAATTCAGTAAAAACGAATCTTTGCGCGCGCGCTTGCATTGCACTGAACATACCGAAGACAATATAATCGTCCGAGGAAACGAACCCGACAGAAAAACGATAACAAGAAAGCGCCTTTGTGTGCGCGGTAAGCTTTTGGATTCTCATTTTTCCATTGGCGAAATTATTATTACCTACGAATCCCCCCCACGCTGCACTGCCTCCACATTAAGCGGATTTACTTCGCGGAGTCTTAATTTCGAGCGTAAGTAAATAACCCGCTCAGCGTACATCGCTCTTGCCAACGACCCAAGTCGTCCGAAGACAAAAAAGATTGAATATTTTAATCCCCGTACGCTTTTACACGCTTCTTCTCCGCGCCGTGAGTTCATTAATTATTTTCGTCCATTTGCGGCACTTGCCATCGTATCAATTCGGCGAGGTGCAGGCGGTGATTGCCATCCGACTGTTCGGTAGAGCCGCAGTTGGCGGCGCGTAATGATCACCCTGCCCCTGCCGCCACACGCTTAAAAAATAATTAATCGAAATGATGAATCGCTTTTTTGCAGAGCCCCACGCCGCCGCAGTACGTGTTCTGGTATCACAATGATCGCATGATAAATTACGACACGGCGCGAGGCGGCATCTCGGTGGAGACGGTGCCGGGGGCGCGCACCCAGAGCCGCCTCACGATTCGCGACACGAATGACGCCGACTCCGGCAACTACACCTGCTCGGCGAGCAACACCGAGCCGGCATCAATCTTTGTCTTCGTCTCTGAGGGTACGTCTTCACACAATTATGTGGAATTCAGCCAGACGTTGCGTTTGGTGCGGGGTGCAGATTGTAATTGGCTCGTTGCGATTGTTGATTTTAGGCGATAACGTCGACGCCATATTAATGCGGAAATCATCGTGCGCCATGTGCATAGCCAGCCAAGTGTTCCTGCTGTTATCGGCCAGCCTCGCCGCCGCACTACGATAGAAACAGCTGCGCAATGCCGCCGCCGAAGAAATGCAAACACACCCGATTGAAGGCAATCATGGACGGACGTGCTATCACCAAGGAACTTTCCACAGTTTTCCAGTGAATCAGTGTGCGCGTACGTGTGATGAACATTACAGTGTGGTAATGTCTCACCGCAACCATCGCCCAACCACCCTCGAAATCTATTGGAAATTTAACCTAATTCACTGTGTAGCATACATTTAATTAAGTCTTAAGGGCAAATACTACAACGCGGAACGCCATCACAAGATTGAAACACACACACGCAGCATGACGGTACTCTCACAAGAGTTACAAATTAATACGAGCTCATAATGTATCTCATTACTTTTAATTAATTTCAGGTGAAAATTGTTTGACGAATCCGCGAATCATAAGTGTGAGTGAATGTTCAATTTTAATATACATACAAACCAAAAAGGTATCCAAATTTTAGATATAATGAGAGTAATACGAAAATGTATGATGTAAGTATTCTACAACCACTGAAAGTTAGTTAATATATTATTGACAAGGTAACCGATTATTGAAGAGGATTAAAAAAAACACATCGACGTTTAATATTACAATTAATGTTCGATACAATGTAACGTTTAAGAAAATGATATTGAGCTGTTTATGTTATGGAACGTACGTAATTAGGAAAATACTTGATGAGTACCTACTTTGAAGAAAAAAGTTATCATTCTCTATTTGAATATTGATAAATTTGCACACATTTCTCAGTAACATCAAAAACCTAATAAAACTTGTACATAATTCTCTAAATCTTATGTTTCTTCAAAAATGTCTAGTTTATTCTTTATTTAATTTTTTCTTTTTTGGAATAAGATCATGAAACTTTAATTAACACATTGTCTCGTATAGATAATTAAAATCCCCCAAAGGATGACAACACACAGTTGCCAAAATATCATAACTTAATTTACGTATGTTAAGTTGTAAATTCATTTGGTTTAGCTCAAATTATTCCAAGTCTATCAAAAATGTCCTAACTAAATATGTAAAATTTTGAGCAAATTTGCGTTAATATGTATATACAAAATAACGGTTTGCACAAGCCACCAAAACTTAGACTAAAATTTAACATAATATGAGTATTGCGACTTGTTACCATTCACGGCATTTCGTAACATAATGCTGGAACATTTAAACAAATAATGTAACAATACCCTGAAATCTACCCTTCTGAAACCTTTCGAGTTGTTACCAGACTAGTAGTACTAGTCAAATAATAAATTCAATATAACATCGCACAACATCTTTGAAGGTCCGATTTCTGAACACAATAAACTCGAAATGTTTCCGACATTTACAACCCTAATCAATTATAATTAATTAAATATAATACGAAAATCGATGAGATTTAGATTGATGCGAAAATACAGGCGTGCAGTAACAGAATGTTTTCACATACAAGAAATATAAAGAAAATATATACGTGCATATTTCATCAATCGTTTCGGGGCCGTCCGAGTGCAAAATTAATGAAATGAAAGTTAATTAAAACTTTGTGTTGTTCTTCTATGATTGTGTTATGTTAGGCGGTCTGATGAGCGATACTCAAACTTTTGTTCTCACAGCGTGAATGCGACATAAATTGCTGAAGATGTGTGTACTCATTTGTCGAATGGACGATAAATTCTAAGAAGAAAAAACAAAACAGTAAAGACGTAAACTAGTTTATGATATGGTGTGCGAATGCGTCTGAGGCGACTACGCCAATCTGAAAATCAGAGTAAACCTACCAAAGTCTGAATGAGTAAGTCACATACTACATGCAATTACATATGTACATGTTAATAGTATTATCATCAATCAATCTACGGCTGAATACCGTACATGTTATCTCCGGACCCCTTCTCCCACCGAATGATAACCGAACATTTTTACTCTTAATACACCTACTACGTACTACCCATTCCACTCCATACCGTATCGTTTCATCACTGAGCATAGGTTGTGCAAATATTATTAAAACTATATACAATTAATTAACTTCTAGAACAAAGTGGTTAACAAATAATATTATGAATAAAGAGAATCGAAATTGTGGCAACAGATAATGAGGTGGATTATGGCGTGGCGGTTATGGAAACTATCATTAATTAATTGGACTAATATGAATGAGGATGCGCATTATCACGTTGATTTCTTTAGTTTGTGATTTATAATTAATGCGATTACCAATGTAAATGTGAATTTTGTTTTAATATTCACTAAAAACATAAAATTAATCACAAAAATTATTTCTTTTATTTCTAACCCTCTTAAAACATCCCTCATTCCTAACCTTAATGGGTAGTGATATATCCCATGGAAAAAGGTATTTTTGTGTGTTGTTTTTAAGATCAGATCGGGGATTTATTTAGCTAAAAATATACGCTTCTGAAAACCGTTGTTAATTCTTTCCAGGGAAACTATTTGTAATATTTTTAACCTATGACAAAGATTGGATAAATGTGTATGCAATAACGACAAATATCTTAAAGTTTTAAGAAAATCGCGTTTGAAAATGGGTTAATAAATAACTTGAATCAGTAAATAACTCTTTCGGCAATAACTTTGTCATTTCTTGGAATTTTAATTTTAAATTTGATAATAATAACACTAAATAAACAATAAGATTTTTATAGAAAACAAGGGTGGATATTCCCCCTTAACATTTTTTAATCCAGCATTATCTTACCTTCACCAAAGCATAATTTATTGTTTTGGGTTGTTATTAGTTATAGGTAAGTACATATTTTATTTAAATTTATTGCAGAGATAAAAAAAAACGCCAAATAAACATTACCAAACTTCAGTGAACTTGACAAACACATGATTAATTGTTTTCAATCCAGATAAATTAATCATTCAGTTGTGCAATTTATCATACACGCTGTAATTTAGTCGTGCATTGTAAACCGTTTTTATTCGGATTGATGAACGATATTGACGAAAAATTTAAATATTTTTTAAAACTTTATTTCTATTTCATGCTCAATAATTTATAGCTGCCCTAGGCCATGTTATAGAATTGCACTCAACATTTATGTTCACTTAAACGATTAATTTGTACATATCAATATTTCCAAATTTATTACACTTTTAGTAATATTTTATTCGTAAATTTAGACTAAAAATAGCGTAAATAAAAATGTGTTTACCTTGGATAAAACTTAATTCATCAACTAAAATGAATTATTTCAACACGTCAGTTTCTTATTCTAATTAACGGTTAATGTAATGAATGATAATGTTTACCTCGAATAATAAACTTTGTGAAACTGAAACAGTAACAATAATGTTAGTATACTAAGAAAAGTTACCATGAGTAAACCTAAAGAACTCAGCTGTTTAACGTTTATACGTAAATTTTACTATTATATTGGCTATTTTCCAAAATTCAATTCAAATTTTACAACCTATCAATTCAGCTACATCAAACTAGTATTTCTTTCGCTATTAATACTGATGCCACTTGGCAAACAATTTTTAACGGATGTGATTATGAAATATTCTACACCACGTCAGCCACTGGTTCACTCATCAAGTTATATCAATTATTTATCAATTATATTATGTGTTCTACAATTTTCTTTATGGAATGCGAAAAATTTAGGCAATATTTTCAAATTGCTTATTAATATCGACAATGTGTTTCTATTCTTAAAACAAAACTTATCAAGATTTGCTTTCAAATGGATTTTACTGATGTATTTTGGAGTGTTGTGTTCATTATGTGCGAATGGTGTGTATTCATTCGGTATATTATTCTTCCTACTTGGATCGGCGGAATTGGTTGGCATATTTTACTTTGGCTTAATAGTCGCTTTAATGATTCACTTATTAGTTTTAATTAAAATGCGTTTTGCTAAACTAAATCACATCTTGGTGGAATTAAGCCTACCAGAGTCAACGCTACATACTCTTAAACTTCAACCAGTTATATTGTTACATAACAAATTGTGCAATATTTGTGGATATTTTGATAGTGTTTTCGGGTGGCCTTTATTTTTGTTTTATGTACAAATCATGTTATTTACGTTGGGCTCCATTGGTGTTGCCTTTACCTTTACTGGTTTTGATATAACACCTGAACAATTATCAGTTATATTTACAATGATGGCATTTTCAAATGTATAAATCATGATTTGAGAGAAAGCTTGTATCATATTATTGATATTCTAGGCCCAAGGAATAATCCTCGCTCTACTATGCAACACCGTTCATAAGGAAGGCAAAAGAACAGTAAGCATTGTTTGTGATATGATTAATTCGCATGGATACTGCAATATTGCTGCATGCAAACAAATGAAGTATTTCCTGCTGCAAGCGAGTCTTAAATTACCAAAAATTACAGCTGCGTCTTTTATTGATGTTGATAATTCAACGATTTTTGTATTTATTAATTTGGCGGCTACTTATATTGTTGTTCTTATTCAATTTTCGCGTTGAACGTATTAATTTCTTAATGGAATTAATAATGGAATTTATTAATAATTAGCCCTGTTCATATAATTAAGACTACATTTGTGGAGATAAATAAACTGTTGATAAACAAGGAAATGGACGGAAATTTCAATTAACTAACGACTTTTGTAATAAATTGTCTCTACAAGTCATACAAAGTTGTTCAGCAGAAAACTGTTCATTGCTGTTCGAAAGTTAAACGGACAATGTACGATACTAAAGAGCTAAATAATTTTACATTTGTCAGTATTTTTTTCTATTATATTGGTTTTTTCCCCAAATTTAATCCAACATTTACCCAACATAAAACAAGTAGCTTGAAAGTGTCTATACAAATTGTAACTATATTATTTGTGGTTATTGGTAAAGAGCTTCTTAACATTTATACTGGAGCAAATTCAACACTTACAGATCCACTAGTGAGAATCGCTTCGTACACAAGTTACAGTTTAATAGTAATATGCCTTCTGAAATTTCCATTTTGGGATGCAAGAAAATTAGCAATGATATTCAGAAAAATCAACGAAATGGACAACACATTTCAGCTTTTAAAACAAAAAATAACCCATTTTAAGTTTCAATGGTGCATATTTTCAATTATAATCGTATATATTTTACTAATGGTTCAAGGTTGGTGGGTTTTTCAAAATTTGACCACAGAATTTCTCTTAATGGGTATGATCGAACTCTTAGTCCAGCCATATATTGGAAGTATCGTAGCATTGATAGTATATTTATTGGTTTTAATTAAACTACGTTTTGCCAAGTTGAATTCTATGCTTCTTGAGATTGGTTTACCTCACGAAGAGCCGAATTTTCTAATAATTGGTCATATTATTAAACTACATAATATGTTGTGCAACGTATGTAATATATTTGGAGACGTTTTCGGATTACCCCTGCTATTATTTTACTGTGAAATGATCTTGTTTATACTGGGATCGGTTAGTGTTGTTATAATATCTCCTGCCTTTAAAACATCAGCGGAATTATCGGAAGTATATACTGTAATGGCATGTGTTATTGTGAGTAAAAGTTTGCATTCAATTTTCAAATAATAATTCTTATAACTTTTCAGGTTCAAGGCGTCGTTATGGCTATGCTCTGTGATGCTGTTTCTAAAGAAGGAGAGGAAACTGTAAACCTAATATGTGATTTAATCAATCAATATGGAGATAATAACAATGTCGCCTCTAAGAAATTTGCATATTTTCTTAACCAGGCCAGTCTAAAGAAACCAAGATTCTCGGCTGCTTCATTTTTCGTCCTCGATAATTCTACAATATTTCTGTTTATTAATTTTGCTGCTACCTATATAGTTGTACTATTCCAAATTTTATAGGTCACATTGTTTTTTTTTTTTCGGAAATAAATGGATGTTTGTAACGTTTATATATGCACATTAAAAACTAGTTGTTGGCGTTTTAAAATTTGATATCTCTATAATACAAATTCCACGTGAATTATTGATGTTAATGAATATTAACAGCCACGTCCAAGAAGTTGTCCCTCTTCCTCCCTACCGGGCATTCAAAAGCAACGCAAATTGTCTATTCTGATCTCCTGATGCAATTTACCTAAAACGGACAGTTTGCCTATTTATCCCGTGTTTTTTTAATGATAAAAAACTTTGAACATCTAAGAAAATTCGAGATGGAGTATTAGGAGAACAGAACAAACAACGTGCTGTACCATGAGCAAAGTTCTTGGCAATGTTGTAGGCCTTGTCGCAAACCAACTTTAGCAGGTCTATTACGCGACGCGGTGAACGCATCGGGTCGAAGAATTGATTAATTGCGCCTTAATAAAAGGAGACATTACTGAGTGGAAGCCCAGTTTTAAAATGTGGTGAACGGACCTATTCCACTGCAAAGATGTAGTTCGTATGGCTTTCGGATAACAACTGACTTTATTCACTAAAAATCAAAACCTTGAAGCCGTTGCGCACCGCCCTCACAACCCTCCTTGCAGTACCACCTGTATTATATATTACTTCCTTCCTTACTGTATTATATATGGTAAGGTGAACCCGTCTGCCTCACTCCACACTTTTCTCGCATTCAGAGCCGAGCAGCATTATAGAAGGAGACCCTTCTGAGGAGCTGACCAGACTTGTATTGGCGCCAGCCCATATAAGTCTACCACTTTATCGCGTCAACCACTTTAATGTATAAATTTAAGACAAAACTAAAAAACTTGGCGCCATACACAAAAAGGCTCAAAATTGCCACGTCGCGCCGTTTGCAATACCAAACCAATTTCAAAGAGGCACTTTTCAAAAATTCCACGATTTTGGAGAGCTGTACCCAGTGCCGGTTTAAGATGCTATTGACGTATGGGAAGCTTATGTATACAACCTAATAATATACTAACAACAAAATATCTCAATTAAAGTTTAATTAAATTGCTAGCATATGCTGAGTAAGGAACGAAAATTGCTCAAGGATTTATATTTAATATTTGTTTCTAAACACCATGGGCCTGCAACTCATTCCGGTAAAAAAAATTAAAATTATTCTATTAGTTATAAAATTTAGTAAATTATGTGCGGCGGCGCACAGTGGCCAAAATTATTCACCAGTACGCTCGCTACGACCGCGCGCTCTTTTCGCAATTTTCATGGAGTTCTTTTGCTCAAGATTTTTCATACTAAATATAAAACTATGAAGATGAAACAATCACGAAAATGCTCCCCAATTCTTCTACTTTCTCATAGTATCATACTTATTTCAATCCCATTACGATAAAACCCTTCTATACTGCTTTTAAAATGAGCTGTTTTATGAAAAATTGTATCTGAATTTCAATAGGGGTTTTTCTACCTTATCCGTCAATCGAATAATTTGCCACATATATCAATTTATTCTCCTTTTTATGGACTTTAACATGGTATTAATATTTTTCTAATCAGTTTTGTGCAGCTATCGATTATACCTTCTTATATAACAAATTTCATGCATTTATGGGTTGTTATCATACAAATCAACACACATACTCTTTATATCTTGCACATATTACATAAACTATATATATTATCATAGTTAACACATTACTATATTGATAAAATATTTATGAAACTCACCATATTACCCCAATGAATCGTCCCTGTAACACCTTGTTTTCGTCAAAGTCGATGCCTCTATCAATATCTGTGCTTAGGTCGACTAGAATGATCGACTAGAATAGTCAAGACTGACTCCATTTTCAATTCTCCAGCTTATGCTAATAAATATAAACCATGAAAATAGGCTCAATGCAGGAATAAAAAATCATTGAAATAATTCATGAAATCATGAAATAATTTCATACAGAAACAATAAAATGACAGAAATACTCAATTATTTATTTATGAATCCATTAGAACAAATTTAGAACATATATTATCCATGGTAATAAGTTTAGTTTATGAAATATGTGCATGATATAAAGAGTACATGTGTAGATTTGCAACCGATAAATGCGTGAAATATGTTATAAAACCTGGTATAATCGAAAGCTGCACAAAACTGAATTAGCATCTTTAACTGTAGCGTCTTTAATATAAAATTGTCTGAATTGGGGTTATAAAAATTCTTTGAATTGCAATAAAGCATTTATTCATAAAAACAATTTTTGGTTTCGAATAAATTTAATCCAATTATTAAAATAAATGTAGCGTTCTTGTCCCAAGTCCACATTATCATGTTATATACTTAAAATATAAAATACTATTAAAATGTTAAGACTTATTTCATATATGTTTGTGTGGATGAATGATGTGTCTCACTAAATAACATGACCGGTATAAATTGTATGCGTGCATTTATGTTTCAATGTTGTTGTCAATATTTACGGTACTTCCAACTTCTTCACATTCAGAATGATTCACTTGTATATTCGTAGATTCTGAAGCACCGGTTGTGTTTTGCTGCTCCGTCTGTACATTCGATAGAGGCGCATCATCGTTTTGCACGGGTGAATCAACAATCGGTTTACTAAACGTTTGATTCAATTCGGTATCAAAAATTTGCGTTTCGCCAAAGCTGACTCGTTTTTGTACTTTTCGCGGCGTATTGCTTGAACTACTTGAATTCGATAAAACTGAGACGGGTGTGCTAGGCACGGATTTCGATGCATTAAAAACGGGTTTGTTAAAAATTGGCTTGTTGTTGGCGGGTGATGGCGTATTGTAAGTAATTGGGTGCGGTTGATTCGCAACTTTCTTCACAATGACGATGTAGTTGAGAGGCACTACGCCAGAGTGGCCATTACATGTCGCAAAGGCCCAGCCAGAATTGCCTAAATTCATTTCCTCCTGCACGCTTTTGGGGGCTAACAGAATTTCATCGTTGGTGTGAAGGGTCAGCTCGCTGGGAGACGTTGCAGCAAAGTCGAAAACTGCTTTTGCTTTGATACCATGACTCTTCCATTTATCCGGATCGCATTTATCTAAAACAATAAAAAAGTAGTAAGTAATAACATATATTAATGTAATTTAAATAGTTATTAGCAATTAATAAGCAGAAATTATCAAGAAATAAAACTTTGTTTAAGTACAAAATAAAAAAGGTATTATCATACATGTTATCATACCTATATAGAAGTATAGGTGGATGTCAAACCTTGACCGTGTTTGAAGGCAATTCATTTAGTTTCTTTTATGTATTATTTATTTAACATTTAGGCATAATCAAAACAAACTATATTTAATGAGGAATCGATCCGTTCTAGAATAGACATTCTATAACATGCAGATTTCACGTTTAGTTTAGTAATTCCGTGTATATTCGGTTGCCTGCGTTCTAGACACGTTTCTGAATTTTGAACTTTAACCTACAAACCAGTGTCAATAAAGCCTCATAATGGATGCGTACGATATTTTCAAAAAACTAAGTATTGGTGCCAAATATACCAAGAAAAAGGTGTCCATCGATAAACCAAAGCCTGTTCTAAGCCTACAACAACCCAGCAAAGTAAAAATCAAGGATGAAAAGCTGCAAAATGAAGATAACACGATCACCCTCCTCGGAGACCTAACATCTACGGGCAACAAACCGACAAAAAAGAAGCAAAAACCTCTAATGGATGCGCAACGTCGTGAACAACTGCTTATACAAGAAGAAATCAACCACTTTCGCAACGTTCACAGCATAAACGTGGTTGGCAGGTATATACCAGAACCAGCAAGATGTTTTGCTGATCTCAACATAGGTAATGATCTTAAGACAAGTTTGACTCAACTCGGTTATAAAGAACCAACACCCATTCAAATGCAAGCTATACCTTTGATACTCGCCAACCGACAGATCCTCGCGTGTGCACCTACAGGTTCAGGCAAAACAGCCGCGTTTCTGCTTCCAGTACTAGAAAAACTCGAAAAGCCAAGCAAACAAGGGTATCGCGCCCTAATAATTTGCCCTACAAGAGAATTGGCAATACAGACCCAAAAGGTATGTTCACACTTAGCCGATTCGAGAAAGTTAAAAGCCTTTACAATTGGTAAGGTAAAAATGATTAAAATCGGAGATATCTTGATAACAACACCCCAAAGGTTGTGTTATTTGCTGAATCAAGATAAAAAGGTTATAAATTTGAGTTTAGTTCAATGGATTATAATTGACGAGGGCGATAAACTGCTCGAAGATGGTGTGAGGGGGTTTAAAGATCAGTTGAAGCAGATTCTCGATGAGTGTACGTTGAAAACGCGTAGGGTTTCAATGTTTAGCGCGACGTACACACAATTGGTTGCGAAATGGTGTGTGAAGAATATGAAAGGTCTGGCAAGAGTGACGATTGGTCAACGCAACACCGCCGCTGATTTAATTGACCAACAATTGGAGTTTGTTGGCAATGAGAGTGGAAAATTATTGGCATTCCGTGATTTAATTCGCAAAGGCCTCACACCGCCCGTGTTGGTCTTCGTTCAGAGCAAAGAACGAGCACAACAACTTTTTTCAGAGTTAATCTACGATGGCATCAACGTGGATGCTATCCACGCCGATCGCAGTCAACTACAGCGTGAAAACACCGTCAAAAGTTTCCGTGAGGGACGCATTTGGGTTTTAATCTGTACCGAGCTAATGGCACGCGGTATCGATTTCAAGGGTGTGAATCTCGTCATCAATTATGATTTTCCACCGAGCGCAATTTCCTATGTGCATCGAATTGGTCGTGCTGGTCGAGCAGGTCTAAAAGGCAAGGCGATCACGTATTTCACGCTCGAGGATACAGTGAATTTGCGCAGTATCGCGCATATCGTTCGAGAAGCTGGTTGTGAGGTCCCCGATTATATGATGTATATGAAGAAACATAACAAGAATGAGAAGAAGAAGCTCGTAAAAACCGCAATGACTCGAGACGATATTCTTACAATTCCTTACGAAGATAGACTGCGAGTGGATAAAGCTTTGGGAAAGAAGAGATTGATAGACCAGTTCCGGAAGCTGAAGAAAGTTAACGACAAGAGGAAACTCGTAGGTCCCAATAAAATGATTAACGGTAAGAAAGGCAAAGTTAAAAGTGGGAAGGATAAGACTGACAATGATGAAGTCTACTAAAAAGCAGAAAAAAATTAAGAAATGAGTGCCTGGAATAAAATGAAACTAAATAAATTGTTAATTTTCTCATTTGACTTTTTTTTACTTGAAATCTTTCTTTTTTTCATAAACCAGTCTAGCATCCAAACTTGGAGGCTAATTCGCACGAAAGAAAATTTTACAGTGCATATCCTATTTGCCATGTAGGCTAAAGTAGAATACAGCATTATTCCATGTTATATCCATGCAAAACATTGTTTACCGATAATAAATACATGAGTTTTCAGAACACAGAGTACATTCGAAGAGTTTGGAGAGTAAAATGTAAGTTCCTTTTTCGCATTGGTGGCGAATTAGTCTACACAAACCAGCTTACTGAAAGTAGTAAGTAACCTTAGGCAGTCGTTTATATCCTCAGACATATGTTTCATTTATAGAAAATATGCATGATACAAGATTGATGGGACTAGATTTAGATAGAATAAAAGCAGATTTTGGTTATAGCCTGTAGTGAATCTAAATAGGATCAAATATACCTAAAGTGACCAGACGTCCCGTGTATTGACAATTTGACTTCATCAAATCTTTTACCTTTCTATTTGATAAAAACTAGAAAGAAAAGGTTATAGTTTAATGTGATAATAAGGACCAAATGCTCTAAAAATGCACATCGGAGGAATAGACGAAAATATATCGTCGTAAAGTGGAACATGCAAAAATCATGGGTATTTTGAATTTCTAATTATTGAACGAAAATATTCAAAGTTATTACAAAACACATATCTTGTGTTTGTGTTTGAATGTGTTTGAATTCGCTTAACTCTAGGTAACGCGACTACTTAGAATTCACAGTTTGCCGCTGCCAAAACAGACAACTTCTTGAGAGTAACTTTAGCTCTTAAATATTGAAAAATTTTCCAATAAATTAAATCTAATTGTAACTATCGTGATTGGCGAAAATATTGATAAAGAGAAAATTGTCGACTACGGGGCCGCGTAAGATACAATTCGAAAAAAATAAGGACCGAATAATATACCTATAGATCCTAAGTAACTAAGCAAATGAGTGGAATACCACTTAATACTACAGTATTGTTATCAGTGTATTCCGCAAACTTATCACCCAACAGTAAAAAAACCAAGCCTGACACAGCATAATTTCCAAAGAGCAATAAGTCGAACAATCACTCGAATGTGACATGAAATAAATGAATACTGGTCAATAAGATAAATTTATAATCCGCAAAAGATTATTAAGCAAACACACTTTTAAATTTACAAAGTACACGAATTAACTCAATATTAAATTGTTTATATTTAAATTGAGATTCTTTTAAGTAAATGTTAATTTTAAACGGAAAATTTGCAACCAACTTTACATTAATTAGTAGTAAATAAAAACTCACCTTCATATTTCGGCAGCAATTTACTAATCACATAAGGAACGGAGAAGAGAATCCCAAAGAATGCTAACGTCGGCCAGCTGGAGCCAGCACTACCATCAGCCTCCGCTGCAATACCACTAACGGCCTCGTTCCAAGCGAGATTATTGTTCGTCGGTGGCATCTTCACGCCCATCATGGTGCACAACTTCCGATGCAGCCATGTAAATAGTCTGAAGATGTTTACCGCCTGCCAGATATGACCGAACATGGATCGCAAGCGACCAAAGTTTTCTGCCACGCCTAAAACGGCTCTGAACGAGCTTGTCATCGCGAAGAACGTGTTGTCCAGCATCATGGCAATGCCGTTAAAGGCGCGTACTATTGACTCAACATTGGCGAATGTATTTCTCGAGCTTTGCTCAGCAAACTGGATAAATCTGTAACAAATAAGTTATTATAATGAGACTTCCTTTTATCATCCTTAGCGATCTTTTTGAATGGATTACAATGAAATAGGGGAAATTGAAAAATGATGTAAATGATGCATTTGTAAATGCAATTCAATCAAATTTAAGTTTACGTGTTCAAATTTCGCGCCGATGAACTATTGTCGGCAAATATTGTAACCGACCTTAAATAAACCTAACCCCTTGATGTTTGGGTAACGTATAGTCTTGACATTTAGAAAACTTACCTGCTTTCCGCATCATCTCTAATTCCCATTCCCATGCCGTTCATATAACTGTTTCCATACATTCCACCATATGAAGAACCATAACCGCCGAAACTACCATAACCCCCATAACTATTGTATCCACTACCATAACCTCCACTATATAAACTTCTGCCAGGATAACTCATTCCTCCATAGCTGCCGTATGAGTTTCCCATCGCTAAAAACATCAGAAATATGTCAACACAATGAAAAATGACTTACACTTTTTTCACTATGTTAATGACAAAGGGTTGTTTACATGAATATGGCGAATATCCAGAATTATATCCTCCGTAGCTGGCCATTGTTTGTGGTCGTGGTGGCAGCGAAGGTGGTCCAGTGCTCGTTCGCAGGCTGCTTGTGGTCGCCGGCAGCTGGGAGCTGCTGATGATCGTGCCCTTATTCCCAAGACCGGCAGCGGTCTCCCATGGCTTTAGCGGTGTGGTCATTCTTAATAGCTACTCCACGACGCGCATTACAATGGCTAGGACGGCAACGATGACTGACTGATTACAAGCATAAAAATCTCTGTGACGCGCGCTCCTCAATGGACTTTGACCAACGCATTGATAGCAGACGCGCGCAGGCAGCCGTCACCAAAGCACCTGCGAGTTCCACTCACGAATGTTGAGATAAACACGCGACTTTACGATGCCTCTGAGGATTACAATTGCCCACTTGCACAAATAACAACACTATACGGGCACGATATGAAAGCGTTGTCAGCGTGATGACATTTCGTGAGAGGCGTGAGAGGTTCGCTTCGTCTTGTTGTGAATCAGCTGAGAGTAGAGTGGGAATGTTCTGATTGGCTGAATTCATACAAGTTGGGAAGGAAATCATGCAACCAAACTTACATCGTTTTGTAAGTGATTAAAAAAGTTTAGCAATAACTGTAATAAATGAAGTAACAGTAAATATGAAGTATTATTGCGATGATTGCAATTTATTAAATTTATTATTGGTATTTCAAAGCACAATTAATGACAATGTAAATACTACTGATAATTGATAGTGTTCAAGATGTCTGCAAAACTGAACGAATATATCAATCATTAAATAATTATATTACCATCAATTGTTTAACTATAAATACTAATTTATATTATAAGTAACTTGAATTTAGAAATAGATTCTTAAAATGAAAAGAAAAAAGGGAATTGGCCCATGAGGGGATCGAACCCGCGACCTTCGCGTTATTAGCACGACGCTCTAACCAACTGAGCTAATGGGCCAGACACCAGTGAATAAGAAAATGTAACATTACAATATACATTTATTTATAGCTAGACATTTTAACAAAATTAATGTATGTCATAGATCTAGGAGTCGGCAATCTTTTTGGTTGTGAGTCAAAATCAACCACAATCTTAATAGTAGAGGAATGTTTAGATTACCGATACATATCGGGAGTCCCTCATGGAGCCACTCCACCCCACATGTAAACTCTGGGGCACTCTTAGGCACTTAATAAAGATAGTTGATAGGCAAGGCGGTCCCAGAGATATGAATAGATGGGACAACACGCTGCGAAGGCGCCTTGTTAAATGAGAGCCTGGCATTTGCGGTCCATGCGCGTGTGCGTCAAGTGCTTTGCGTCTTCATCAACGCTCCTAGATACGCGCCTCAAGGTACCCAGAGAGAGAGAGAGAGAGAGAGAGATACACCCAGAAAGAGAGAGAGAGAGAGAGAGCAAAACAAGGTGTATCAAATGCAAAGAAAAACGTGTAGTATGAGGGCGTGCTCAGCCTCACCACCTAGATATACAAGGTAAGGTCAGGAAGTGGTGGTACCGCGAGGGTTGTGGGTGGGCGGTACGTACCGGTTACAAGGTTTAAGTTTTTCCCAAATAAAACTAGTTGTTATTCGGAAGTCTTCTAAGCTGCATCTTATGTGACAGCATACACAACCGATAGTTGTGTCCCCTCTTAATTACGCCGTGTGGGACCTGGCGCGTTTGCCGCTTCGGTCTTCCTCTTGTTCTTAGTCAGGTTGGTTTCTATTCCATTTCATTCTTTAACACTACTGTCATCCTATTGACTAGTAATCGTGGTCTGTCTTTGTTTATGTATTTTGTCACTATATTTCTCCCCATTATCTCTTTTAGTTATTTGCTTGTTCTCTAAATTTCTATCCCATCCTTTATTCTCGATCCAGTTATACTTCGTGGTACCCTTCTTGCATATTTTCGATATTCTGTTAGGTAATTTTATTGATCCATCCGTCTTCCAATTCCTAACCATTATTAGTTTTTTCATTTTTCCTGCACTTCCAATTTTTGAATGATCGTCCTTTTTTTCGCTTTCCAGTAGGAAACCAATACTTCATTCTGGGTGTAATCCTTTTAATATGCCCGTACTATTTGAATTGTCCGCTCTGAATTTCTTCAACTATATCCAATTTCGTATTCATTTTCTTAACGCTCTGCGCCAAAATCTATTTCTGAAGCTCCGCTCTTCCTTTAAGGTCTTGCTTTTAATAACAGCACCGAGAATGTGCTTTTTGCTGATATCTACCCCATTATATGACAAGATCGTCAAAATATGGGATAGTGTATGCTTTTCAGGGTTCGAATCCGTTGTTTCAGCTTTACTACTTCTCACCATATTTTTTTCTCTTTGATATTTTATCAAATGACACATTGACAAAATTATTTGTCCCTAATTTCTCATGACATTTCATTGTTTTATCATCACCATCCTTCTGTCCTGATTAATTCCTAATCGCGTCATCTTTATTTGATAATGGGCAAGGCCGGCATGTTAAATATACGTACGATGTCCTAAAAATACATAATTAATAATTTGAATACAATCTATGAAATTAAGGACAGACGACATTTTTGAATTATTTCTATCCATCATTAATAGAATATTTTAGTACAAATAACGCATAAAATAGTATGCACGGAAGTCCACATGATTGCATATTTTAACAAATTACGTATTGCTGGTACACGTCAAGGATTATACCCAAAGCAAGTTAATAAATTATT
>JAODAC010000017.1:1089629-1112225 GCA_027575185.1 Mimaenictus wilsoni | reverse complement strand
TCTCAGACAGATGAATTCCACAGACCTTGTGCTGGTCATCAATGTCTGTGACTTGATACTGTACTAGCAAAGACCTGAGCCTATGTTAGTAAGGAGTCTTGTTAGTTCTCTCCTGTTACTGCTTATATATTGCACAGGAAATTTCCGTGTGGTGTCCTGGGCAATGAATAATTTGAGCCATTTGCTCACAAATGCTCTTGCCATTTTGAATCCATTTGAGCTAGGTCGACAGGCCTTCCAATTTCCAAAGAGCTGGAATGTAGGATCATTGACTTTCTTCTTGATTCTCTTTTAGCCAGTTTCTCAGACAGATGAATTCCACAGACCTTGTGCTGGTCATCAATGTCTGTGACTTGATACTGTACTAGTAAAGACCTGGGCCCTGCCAAGGTGCACAGAGAATGTTTGAGAGACCCAATATCATAGGCCTATAATTTTGGACCATCTCCATAATCATGATGGAGCATCATAGAATAACGGCTAGTTTTGTTTGGAATATTATGATGTGGCGTTCCATGAAAAAGCTCATTTCCTTGGTTCACTACCACCATAACTTCCAATATCTGTCCTACTTTAGTTCATCCTAGTGGTTTTCAGACAATTCCTATTATGAGTTCCACTTATATTTTCAGATTTTACTTATGATAAGCGTCAAGTTAAACCTACCCAGAAAGGTTCTGCTAAAGGACACATCCTAAGGAAGGAACCTTTGAGGTCTCGCACTACCAAGATGGATACATCAAGACAAAATCTGGTTCAACAGAAGAAACATAGCAGTAAATTAAAAATCTCATCCAACATTGGAGATACTAAAGATCCAGGAAAGCGGAAAATTAAAGACAAGTCTAAAATACTACCACCAATCATCAAACCTCAACCATCTAATAAAGACTTTAGTACCCAGTCGGATTATAGTTCAGGTACTTCCCAGCTAATACGACTCCCACCGAAACTCTGCTTCGACAAAGAAGAAGTTACCTTTAAAGATTACCAACTGAACAAGACTTACAAGCAGCGGTTTCGGCTACAAAATATTAGCCCAGTGACTCAGCAGATTATCATACCAATGTCAAGCGTACACGGCTTCTTCACGGTGCAGCCAGCCTTGTGTCCTCAGTCATTGAAGCTGTACCCTGGAATGAGTATCACATTCACAGTCTACTTCAAAACGAACATTTACCTGGACATCGAGAAGGAATTTGTAACAAATGGTTGTGGCATCAAGTTCGTTTGCTGCAGGGAGATGCCATCGTTGATTGCTTTCCTTATTCGGGGTAGATGGAAACCGAAAATGAACTCAAAGATCGATTTTGTTCGTGCTGAAGCCTTGAATAATACCATAGACTGTGGGACTTGCCTGATCGGAGAGCAGTTGAATGTCTATATGATTGTTACGAATATCGGTGGCCCAGGAACGTTCTTTTTCATGACTGAAGAACAATGGTTTACACAGGATATCAATGTACCTAAGTATTTTGCTTAGGTCCATTGATATCCTTCTATTGGTCTATGTTGCAGTCTATGAACGAAGATCTCAAACTTGACTTTGGCGAATTCTCAATTTCCCCCAATTATTTCCACCTTGAGAAAGAGGAATTTATCGTCCTCCAGATTGACTTTTACGGATCTAAGAGTGATACGTTTGTGGATAATCTGAATTTGGTTTGTGATAATATGACCTGGGAATCCCTGGACTTCGTTGCTGATGTGATCATTTTTGATGAGTATTCCGTTACGTGTGACACTTCCAATGTAGCCGATTTCACCACATATAAAATGAAGATCTAAGAAATCTGTTGTAGCTCCTTACTGCTTTCAAATACATCTTCGAGGATACTCCAATAGTTTCAACCATAGACGAAAATGATTCTTATTCGACTATCATAAAACAATCAAATATTTCACATTCATTGATCTCGGTGAAAAGTTTCACTACAAAAACCGACTTATCCGATTCCATTAAGGATGATATCAATACGCCGTCGGAGATTTCCTTTCAGTCTACCACCGATGCGAAGGCGACTTCCTCTGGCGACTGTATCGATGAGTTGATTTTCGAATATCTCTTGCGCATGGAGAAGCAGAAGTCCCGAATGAGGGCGAATCAGAACGCCGAGGAAGGTCCAACCGCTCAACCTAGTGATATCTTCTATCTCGGTAAGACTCTGTGCAACCAAGATATATCAAAGGACTTGGAGATTCAGAATAATACCAATGTCAGTTTGAAGTTCCGCTGGGAGCCGGTGCTATTTGATAAGAAAGACTATCCTCATATAACGATCTATGATATGGACTTAGATCAGATTAACTTTGAACACAAAGGCTTCAAAAACACTCTTGCTCCGTATCAGAAGTTGGAATTTAGGGTCAATGTGAAGCCCCAACAAACCGAGGAAGCTTTCTACGCTGCAACAGCTAAGTAGGGTCAGCTTCAATCTTTCGTATTGAAAAGCAGCACACTGCTGATTGCAGGTTTATCATTGAAGATGTCCCAGAGTGTGCAGTGAGACTATCCAAGACGAATAAGCAGTTTACTGTCCTCGATCGACGTCAAATTTCCAAAAATATGAACGTTGTGGACGTTCAGGTCTTACAGATTAATCTGGTATGCTTCGTGGTGGGCCTGAGAATGCTAATAACGCCTCGGAATATATTTGGGTCATTCCGTTACAACCACGGGACGCATATAAAACGCGAATTTATGCTGACTGTGGACTGCGATCATTCGACTATGATGGCTGGTCGGTGGGAGAGCAATAAGTATGATGACCAACGGGTTTTCGTAGAACCCGAGGTTTTTAAAATTTTCCCAAGGGTTCCTTTTGAGTTTGAAGCCTACATCTACATCAGTTCTTACGACTCCAGCATGGAGAAAATTACGTAGTTATTTATGGTTCTTTCAAAGAATTATTCCTCAATATTTCCTTCAATTCCAGGGTTAGTATTGCAGACGAATACTTTCGGACGATTGAACTACCCATAAGGGTGGAACCACCTCATTTGAAATTCAATCGGAGAGTGCTCAACATGGGTCTACTGACCATCAACAATGTATATCAGCGTTGTTTCAAAATGATCAACAGGAACAATATTCGTATGAAATGGGAGATACGGGAACAGTTTAAATCGGACATGGATCCAACTAAGAAGAACGAAGTTTCGTTAACTGCCCGGAATTTAGATTGTGGCGATGTTGAGATTTTGTATGAAGTGCGAGCAATGGTGCGTATATCAGTTTAATTGGTCACTGACCCAAGTTACTGACCCAAGTTAAACTTTTGAAGTTACCTCAAGGAAGCCTGAGGGAACTGGGAAACTAAACCGAAGTCCCAAAAAGGTTTACCTGACCTATAGGACAATATGCTACATCTAAACCTAAATAAATATCTGGAGATTAAACCTAGTCATAGAACGAGGTCTAAAAGATGATCTAGATCCAGTAATGGTGACCTTTGTAGGATAAATCACTTACTGACTGACCGACGACCGCAAATTTGACCCAAGTCCTCAAACGAAGGGTCCCAGATAAGAAAAATGGGAGCCAGTAGATTCACCGCGGTAAAATCACCGTGGAACAATCACCGCTACTAAATTACCGTTGGTAAATTCACCGCTACGAAAATTCACCGCGCGAAAACTCATCGCTGCTAAAAATCTCCGATAGGAAAATTCACCGCAAGGGCCATTGCGCCTATAGCGGATATTATTCCGTAAACAAAAGTATTACGGGCAAATATAATTAATTTAAATAAAATTGACGTCTAAAACGAAGGCGTCCAAGCGTTAAGACAATCACATTCGTATGATATTATCGTATCATTATAATGAAAACAAATCAGCTGTGAAATATGAGCATATATACAGAATATTTTGGTGCCCGTGTTCCTCACCGAACTAACAATAAACGTTAAGGAGTTAATTGCTCAGCATTTCCTCAGCACATTCGTGGATGTGTCTCATGGGTTATCAAACCGTAGTTGATAGAACTTGTTTGGTAATTAATTGCGAGATATTCCTTAACGATGATTGAAACTCATAGAAGATAGAACAAGTTGCTCGTTTTGAGGCACTTGTTTTTAAAGAGAACGAAGTTAAGGGGACACGCGGTTATTTTACTCGAGGTGATTTAAAGAGCGGTGATTTTTCTTAGCGGTGAATTTACCGCGGTGAATTTACGACGGTGATTTTACAGCCGTGAATTTTCGTAGATCCAAGGAAAATGTGACTTAAAGAAGTCTTTACTGATCTAGATGATCTTTTTTACTTATATTCTGATAATCTGTTACCAACCTGGGATACGAGTATCCTAGAGGTACGTCATAGATTTTATACCGATTTATCCCGAAATTGCAAGGCAAATATTAATGGGCGCCACCACATATGGTTAAGAATAATAACTCACGAGCAACTACCATGAGACAAAGATCTAGAATTAAACCTAGTCGTGGAACAAGGCCTATACCAAAATTTAGATCAGTAATGGCAAACCTATATACCGTAGATCAGTTATTGACGGACCAATGATCCAAACGAGACAAATTTGACCCAAGTCCGCAAACGAAGAGTCCCCGATAGGGAAAATTTGCCCCAGATACTTAAAGAAGCCTTTTCAGATCTAGATAATCTTCTGATGTAGATAATATGTTCCCAACCTGGGATACGAGTACCCTAGGGGTACGTCATAGCTTATTTGGAGGTATCCAATGAGTTGTAATTGCGGCAAAACTATTTATCCCAAAATTGCAAGGCAACCTACCTCTAGATAAAGTACCTAGGCCTATCCGAAGCCTGAACTAGACCAATTTGAGTGATGTCCCCGTGGATCACTTACTATCTGATTGATCCACATTGGGGTGAGGACCCTATGATACAATTTTTTTTTTCTGGGAAGGCTTCTGATTATACTCAAAACTTTTTTACAGTTTACTTAGATACTTCTTGTTTACTTAGGTACCTTCCGACTGGAATTCCGATCTGATTCTGTATTCCTACTGGGGCAATAAGAGGTCAGAAGAGTGTCGTATGACTGTGCAGTATGAAATTACCAATGGAACTGTAGATGTCCTACTGCATACCCAGTACTCTCAGTGTGCGATCCTCTCTCCACCTGAAGCCCTCAACTTGGGGATACCCCACACGTATACAGTGTGCTTCCACAGTAGTATGCGCTCCTCAGTTGCCTTTGAATATACAGGTTCCTATGGAAATGATGCAGACCAAGTCAAGATTACTGTGGCCCCTTGCAGTTTTTCCATCCCGGGATCGGGTTCATGTCAGATTGGCGTTACTATCACACCGCTGAAGAGCGGTATCCTGGACAACATCTTCATGGACTTTTCCTACAATGATAGAAATCCTTATCGATCATCAGACTTCATTCAACCTTCGCCCACTGTCCTCACCGTGATGGTTGCTGTTGATGATATCTTTGTTAGAGTAATTCTTCCACCAGATAAGGATGGTAGGCAGAAAGAAGTTCTATGGCCTCCATGTATTGCTGAGTCCTATGATCAGTCTACTACAGAAACCTCCGATGATTTTCTCGCCATGGCTCCTCCTGAGGAGGATTACGAGAAATTGGTCTTTCCAAGGAACTACGAAGAGGAAAATGGAATGCACATGGAGATGGATATGAGTGTCTTACCTCCAGACTTGGTGCACTATCTCAAATCCTTGGAACCTCAGTATTTCCAAACGGAGGCGTCATCCATGGTGAAATTAGATTCAACTATATCATCATTTAGTAGTGATACAACTGTCTCCACACCTTCAAGTTGCAGGTAATCCAGATATCCCATAGGCAAAGGATGTACCCAATAAGCTTAACTTATTTACAGATATTCGGCATATGGATTCGAAAATATGTCTGAACATATAATCAAAATCTGTAATGTTCCGCAACGGAAATTGCACAATTTTTCCATAAAACTAGAGAACCGGAGTCCAATTCTCGGGGAAATCACAATTACAGCACAGAATTTCCCCGCGAAGGATTACACTCCAACAAAATTTGATAACGTCTTAAAGAACCTACACTATACAACCGATGAGGCAATATATGAGAAACGTGTGGGACCTCACGGGATCCTTATAGATCATAATTTTGAAGATGGCAAATTGGAGCTGCCACCTTATGGGGTATCTGAAGTTGTCGTAACTGTGTATGCTAATACTTGGGGAACCTACAAAGAAGACTTGATTATTGATATCAATAATGTCCTCCCGTTGAAGATAAGTGCTCTCATTGAAGTTGTTGGAATCCCATTAGAGTTTCCCATTGGGATTAACAACATTCACAAAACGGCGATATTAAGATTCGGAACGTTATCGTATCAGTCGAATTTCGAAATTCGACGATTGCAGGTGAGGAACACGTCAGTGATTCCGGTAAATGTGGTGTGGCATGTATTTATGCGACATTCGCATGAGGAGCGGGCAAACGAACCAATCACGGTGATATTCGATGTTTTCCATCCGGATGATGATGATGGGCATGAGGAGGAACAAACTGTGCAGGGAAATCTTATGATCCTGCATGGGAAATGTGTTGGGAGAAGTGATCATCGAATTTTTAAGGTTGGTATTTTATTCTTCGCTTCTCCTATTTTGTGTTCCACCTATGCGGCTCAACGATCATTTAACATTTCATAATTTTTTTTAAGACGCTACCGGCGTATTTCTAACCGGAACAAGTGGCCTTAATGTATTGATAGGGCAGTGTAGTGATCTGCACACGGTGGTGTACGCTTATCAGTTTCGGTAAAAAAATCCCCCCCTCCCCCCGCCCCCGGGACGGCCAGTTTGGTATATCAGGTACTAGGACTGTTACATCGCTTACCCGGTACGCTGATCAAGCATGCTTTCGTCAATTTGTTTTTATCGAAAACTTCGTAGATATAGTTATCTACCGCTTTCCAGCAATGCTCGTGGTCAATGATCAGAGTAACGATACTATCGACAGCTAGTTTCTGGCCCATCAATTTTTGCAAGACCTTTCGTGCGCTGTTTCGTTGATGACATTGGAATACAGTATGCTCAGCTGTGTCTTCTTCCCCGCAGTAACCGCATTCAGGAGTGGCGCGTTTTTCAATTTTGAAGAGATACTCCCTAAAGCACCCATTTCGTGTTAAGAACTACGACATCCATCTTGTAATTTCCCCATGTTTCCGTCCAGCCATGGCTTTATATCGGGAATAAGGCGTCTGGTCCACCTTGCCCAGGTCGCTTCGCTCCATTCCTCCTGCCATTTTCCATAAATTTCGTCTAGAGTAGGGCTCGCAACATTTCATAAGTAGATTAGATATATGTAGGTATCTGGTGGTATCTGATGAGAGAAGGTCAGGTATCTCCTTTCTTCTGTTGCATCACAGACACCATAAGTTTATAATGCGTGTATGAATAGGAAAGCCGGGAAAGAGGACTAGGCTTCTGAAGCACATGGATAGAATGAGACTGAGTCTGAATGTAGAAGACAAAAGTGGCTGGTGTGCAAAGAAGGAGATGGGACAGGTTGGAAGAGCTGCTTTGGAAGGAGAGGCCATAGTGAAGGGAGATTCAAATACTTGGGCTTCCTCTAAAAGGAGAAGGCCCCCCTTTCTCCTGCATGGATCAAATCAAAAGGAATGTGTTATGGGGTTGACAACTAGGTGATGAGAATATGGGAAGATTTGTAGACCATTGATAGTAGCCCTACCTCCACTTCCATTTCAGAGGTTTTTCAATTCTAGATTCCTTTAGACTCTCATTCCTTTGTTCTCCAGACTTGTTTCAGTCTTTGAAGGTATTCCAGCTTAATATATCTTAAAATTTCAGCTGAATCCCAGAGAGATGCAAATCCCACCACAGGAAACAAGCACAATCAAAATTGGAGTCAACGCGAAATCATTCATTGCGTCCTATGATCGTAAAGACATTGAAGCCTATCTTATAGGCTACCTTCACCTGCCATACCACGACCGCTGCAATCCACTCCTCTTCCAACGCCCAACTGGCCACGACAATGATCCTGCCAAAGCGAAGATCACCGCGTGTCTCGACCTCCCCATCCTCACACTGGACATGATGGACGACGACCTGCGATTTGCCTTCTTCGCCGATCGTGTCATTGCCGCCGGACGAACAAAGGAGATACTACATCTCACCTTTAAAAACTTACACGCTACCCAGGCAGATGTCCGCTTCTTCATGGATCCACCGTTCGCACTCGAACCTCGACCCGGAACTAATATCACCATGGAGATCAACGACGAAGGCCAACGTTGGTTCAAAGCAGAAATCATACCCAGTGATTGTGCTCAGCTCACCGTCAGTTACACCCTGCACCCGAAGGACATTGCTCGCATGGTCAAATGTCTTTTTGATGACTCCACGGAAGACGTCGAGTACTATTCGGGGATGGATTTCAATACATCGACATTCACCCTGGTGAAATACTTGCATATTGAACAACGGGGATTCCTTAGGCAAACTGTGGAACTTACGGTGCGAGTATACTTTCCCCATCTGGAATTTTCAAATCAACTAGAGTTTGGTATGGTGTATATTGGTAATGTTGCCAAATTGGTTTGTACTGTAAAGAATTACTCTTGTAAGTTTGTTAACATTTCAAAACAGAGTGAGGGGAACTATAATCTTCATTTATGCTAGCTTGTCGAGTGGAACTGACATTACAAGACTGTGATTTCTTCCGGACCACTACAAAACATGGTGTTATAGAACCAGGTAGAAGGGACTTTCCTATGTTTTATGATTTGGTCTTCATTTTTATACCCCAGTAAGTATCAGATATCTGGCATTTAAACCGAAAACGCAAAATATAATTGTTCTTAGAATGCAGACGAAATTTGAAGAGGAGATTGTCATTACCACACAAATACCAGGCTTGAATTATAAAATCAAACTGTCTGGTATTGGTACCCATAATGAGAAATACTATAAACCGGACTGTTGTTAATTTTAAATAAATGTAACAATCAATTTGACTATTGGATAAGTATCAATATTGTTGCGAACGGCGTGGCAATTTTGAGCCTTTATTTATGTATGACGCCAAGTTGTTTAGTCCATTCCTAAGTTTATATATTATTTCGGTAAAGTGGAGGAATTCGGCACTCTTCAATAATCTCTGGGCCCTTAAGAATGAAATATACGAATACGATAAACACAAGACACCCAGAGATAGGAGTGGATGACGCGACGGGCTGGCGCCTTGCATAGGTCTGGCTTTCCTCACCACCAGACGGGTCTCCGTAGACATCTGTGGTGCTCTCTTACGGTCATGAAATTTGGTCTGCTGATTACAACATTACCCCATCGAACAAATATAAAAAAGGGCTCAAACTTGCCTTGCCGTTCTCAACAGTGGTTTCTGCTGCCTTCTTGGCTAGCATATCCGCCTTGATATTACCGCCTTGGTAATACCTTGGTGCGCAGGCATCCACTGTATTGTGAGTTTAATGCTTCAACTTCTTGAGCACACTTTTGCAGTTCCAAGTTACCCTCGACTTACACTGCTCATCGCGAAGAGTCGTCGTTAGTGCCGCTTCGCAGTCTGTCATGATATAGATGCATTTGCCCTTGTAGAGCTTTTTAAGGCTGGGCCCATACCTCTATAGCCATGATTTCGACTTGAGCTTGAGATTCGATCCAATTTGTCCCGTGAATTCCATTGAGAGAGTGTATAACAAAAGTTTATGTTATTGTTTGTTAAGTTTTATTATATGTTGTAAAGAGTTCCTCTTTTCTCTGTTTATCATCAACTGGTTGTTACAATTAGTTGCGTACACATTCCTACATTGGGTTTTCTGGTGTGGATTCTCACTGAATTTGCACCACATTGGTCCGGGGTTACCTCTGTGATGTTATTGGGTGCCGTTTGCGTGAGTGTTGATGATTTAATCACACAGTTTACTAAGCGATATGAAAGTCTTCAAATACACAACAATGAATACAATACCAAGTCGCGAAGTAGCAGAGGAGGTGTTCACTGTGCACAGGCAGAAGATTGCGAAAAGAAATATCTTGGTATTGACAATAACTTGTTTCAAAATCCACAGACACGTTATGAAAAGACGAGTAATTTCAGGACTGGTCCTATTGATAAGCAACGAAATAATTACAATAGTGGTGGCTGATGCGTGCGATATGCTTCCACCGATGTCGTTCTTATTATTGCTGAAGTACCGTACTTTCGATTCATGTTAATAATGAGGTATCTCATGCATGGAAGCATAAGAAAGAGAAACAGACACTGATGTCCTGCGAAACTCGAAATGGGAACGGGAATGATCTCCATCATCATCTTGATTGCCGCTGCACTAATAGGTTCTAAGGTTAGTACTGTGTATTTGCAAAAAAGAAAAACGGATTCCGCTGCTGTTCTTCCTCCAAGCAACTATACCTTTAATTTTCAAGTTTTGCAACCGAACAAATACTGTTGTTTTCAGCAAAAAAGCCGAAATTACAAACATGTAATATGTCAAAAAAAATGTGACAATCATATTAGAACGAATAATAAGTTAAGAGATCAACCAATTCATTCTATTAATGCTTCACACGTTTTCCTAAATTTAGCAATAAAGAAACCAATAGAGTTATTACAATCATCAACATTTAATTCTGATTGATACCTGGGTCCAAATCGTTGTAAATACTCAGGATGAACAATCCCTTCATAAGGAAAACCGTCATAACCAAACTTTGGAGCTGCTGGTATCAATTCCACCTGTAACTTTTTGACAGCAAACGATACTATACCTTCATTTTCAGGTACTGCAACCGAACAGGTACTGTACACGAGCACTCCGCCTGGTTTCAGCATATCAACAGCCTAAATTACAAACATAATAAATTAGCAAAAAATTATCAAAATTTACAAGAGAATAAAAACATACCAAACGTATTAAGTTCCTCTGTATAGCAACAAAACTCCCTAGAACTACCTCGGAATCATTGTTGACAAGTTGAGGACGGTTACCAGAAGCACTGCAAGGTGCATCAAGCAAAATCGCATCAAACTTTTGCTTCAAAACATCTTCTAATACCTCCGCCATCTTGGGTGAAGGCTTCACCCAGTCAATACACTCAATGCGAAAGTTTTCAATCTTGTATTTCTCACAGTTTTGTCGAAGTTGCAAAATTTTGTGGGGCGTTTTATCAGCAGCCATTAGAAACCCATCCGATTGCATACACGCAGCAATATGGGTTGTCTTACCTCCCGGCGCTGCACACATGTCGAGGATACGTCCATGTTTGTTGGGTTGCAGACATTCAACGGCGACAATCGAAGGGAGATTTTGCAACATCGCCGAGTATTCATGCAACACGGTGTGATTCAACGGTGGGCAACCACTTATACTGTCTGTTATTTCCACAGCTATTCCTCTATTTTACAATTAAATAAAAAATAAAATTATTTTTTTGAAAAATTAAAAAAAAACTTACGTTTTAATAGGATCCAAACAAAATAATTCAGCTCTGGTCAATTTAACTATGCCATTCGCAATGAAATGTTTCCCAGATGAATTCCAGAGTTTCGCATAACCCTTTTTACATTTGTTGGTTAGGTTTGTATCCACATAGATGGAGACTCTATCGCCTTTGCCACAATCTAAAATGTAACGAATTAAAAATGAATTTTCAAGATTATAAAGAATGGAATACCTTTAGTCATCCCAACAACACCTGGAGCAAAAATATGAGCACCTCGTAAGACAGCCGTGGCACATTTACAGTCGATGATCACTTCTTTGCTCACTTTTTCCAAATTTAATTGTTCTACATCAACATGTTCGATCACTAACATATCTAGTTCTTTATGTTTAAATACCTTTGGGAGGGTAATATTTCTTGAACAGTATATCTAGCAAAAATAGGAATACATAAAAAAGGTTAGATTAAGATTTACAGCTTGGGAGGTTATGCGAGGTAAATATTTTTAGGTTATATACAAAAGTTACTTACCCCCATTAATTGTTGGTTAATTGCCTCCTCTATACTGGGTTTACTAGGATTTATGCGAATTGTCGTGATATTTGGAGTCTGACACAACCATTTCTTCAACTTTTTAAGAATATCTTCCTAAAAATGCAATTTTAACCACTATAACCTTGTTTTGCGATTTTTAGACTGAAATACCTTATTATCAATTAAAACTGATGATGGTATGAGAACGTCATCATTGAAAGTGTCGTTAAACGGTGATTCTGGGTATGGCATCGTTGAATTTAGGTTAACTTAACGGAAAACACCGTTAACACTACTAGAGTATAAAATTTTTGAGGTTAAATTTAAATGCACAATTGTAGAAGTAATTAAAATGACAGCTCTCGAGAAAGGGCAAGCAAGCAAGCGGAAAAAATGAATGTAGAAACGCGTCGAGATAGTCGTAAATGAAATTCAACGAACCCAAAAGAGGGACGGAACAATTGCGCGTGCGGAAATTAAAGCGAGATAATGCGTATTCCACGTTTGCTTCAGCTTCGCCTTTCGTGCCTCCCACTCGACGTCACAAAAGCAACGGCGATTGATTAAACGCATTCAGTGTTGCCAACTTGAAAAAAAATCAAACTAAACGAGCATAAATCATCATAAATTCGCGGTATTACGACTTAGAATTGATCAATCAGTTGTAGAACGTAGTTATCTGAACGTTTGCGTCAGGAAAGTGTCGATTCTGTGCTTTTTCGGCGTTTTTACGTCGAAATTTTTGAATTTTACGCCTTAAATATACAAGTCACGTGATCACTCCCCCCATCTGTTTCCAACCAGGGCGCCGTGCACACAGCGCCGAGACGTGGCACCACGGAGTGTGGCACGAAAGTACGTATACGCCGCTCGCGCCGCCATATTGACGTTCTGCCGCGAATCGGGAGGTTCGCTGAATGTGAAGCAGCGCCTGTGTGTCGTGTGGAAGAGCGCGGAATTTTTTATTGCGAAAAAACGTGAGTATCCCACCGTCCCCCCAGACAAACTACCCCAGCCGCAGTGAGGTGCACCACGCGTAGCGGGCACGAAAACAAGGAAAACTCGGGTGGAACGAAGGCGTCTACGAACGGAGGGCGCCTTCGTTGTGTTCGACAGCGGAAAAGTGGTGTTTGTGCTGTTTGGACGTGCGCTGGAGCCGCAATTCTCACGCGCCGACGAAGTTGGGAGTTGGCAGTGGTCGTGTGGTGACAGCGTCACTTTGCAAGTCGCGCAATTTCTACAATCTTGTGTTAAAACCTGCGACCATCTTTACGCGACTACGTGTAAAAACGCCTGCGACGCAGAAAACGCGTCGCCTTTGCAAAGCTGCGCGCATTCCGCGAAAGTCGCGTACCCTTTTGAGTCATCGTCGTCGGCGTGGCTCATTATTTATATCCCGTGCCCTCTTTGTTTCGCGACCTGCTGTTGCTGCTGCCGTCTTTTTGTTGTGTTCCACTCGCCTCTGAAACTGTGAACTTTGACGTGTTGCAGGTTACATTTTAAGCCAGCACCATGGGGAACATGTTTACAAACTTATTTAAGGGCCTATTCGGCAAGAAGGAGATGAGAATACTGATGGTCGGTTTGGATGCGGCTGGTAAAACTACAATTTTATACAAACTTAAATTAGGTGAAATTGTAACCACTATTCCTACTATTGGTAAGTGTTTTTAACTTGTTTTAAACCATTTTGCTACTTCCTTCATTTCCATTTGTTCATACTGTAATTCATACTGACAAACATAGATTTCAACCATTCCATATTTCATCACATTCCAAATCATTTCACATAATTCCTACTAGTTTTATCATATTTTATTGCGAATTACCACCATGACAATGTGTTACTTCTTGTTATTTGTTGTGTACGGTTGGCAACACTGCAGTACGACCATCTTGTTTCGGCTGTTTTTATGGGTACAATTCGTTAATATTTTGCTTTTGTGATAAGATTTCATGTAGTCATTGGCATCTTGTATAATAATTGATGAGTCATCAGCCTGTAATGACAGCAGGTGGTATCGAGTTCCACGCGGCTCTTTTTTGAAAACGCAATATTGCGACATTGTGACAAGAAGTATATTTGTCAATATGCGTGTCTGTGATAACAGACCCTCCTTGTTGTTGCAACTTGTTTTCATTGTTTTTTTTTTCTTTGCAGGATTTAATGTTGAAACTGTAGAATATAAGAACATCAGCTTTACCGTCTGGGATGTCGGCGGTCAGGATAAAATTCGGCCCTTATGGAGACATTACTTCCAAAACACACAGGTATGTTGATGTTAATTTCTTTTAATGAAAGTAATTTTTAACATTGTGGGCTGACTTTGTAATTGTTTTGATTGTATTGGTTTGAATTTCTTATAGGTTATTCGATCTAACAACCTTTAGAGGTTATGTTAGTTCTAATAACCTTAAAAAATGGAAGTAAACAATCAGGTTAGAATGAGTAATTTTTAGTAGATTTAGCATATTATTTTAGCATCAGTTTTTATCATGATCTTTGGAGTTTCTTACATTTTGCAATTGATATTTTTGATGAATGGGCGAGAGGTATGCGAGAGTGAGTGAATGTGATCGCGGGGTGGTTAGGTGAGAGTGGCGATGGGGTGTCCGCCCTAGTAAAGGAAAAAAAAAATGGTTTGGTGAAATTACTTTCTGTTGTGTTTTATTATTTATTATGTGTTAAGTTTTAAAAAATATGTATTGGAAAGGAAGCAGGAAGATATGCATGGACAGGGGTTATGCCAATAAATGTTGATTTATATATTTTTGATGTTAACATCATTAGAACCTTCATATGAACATAAATATTATAACATATTGTTAAAATTTGTAATAAGTATCACTTAATCTCTTTGCTTCTATAGATTTTCACAAAATATAGACATTGTTTTGTGTTTTATCCTCTCAAACAGCCATTTGGCCTCTTTTTATGCATTCTGGCGGTGTCAATGCCAAAAATATCGATACTTTTTTATATAAAATCGAAGCCTCACTAAGAAATTTTGATTATCTGTTATTTATAAGTAAACCAATTCGGTTGCTTGTTAATACAAAAAGTGGGAGCAAAATTTTGCTCTTTTCCTAACATTTCTTATTCTGTCATTTTTTCATTAAATTCTCAGTATTCAATATTTCATATCATTTTATATCAATGTATGCAAAATAACAAGGAAAGTGTGATTGTTTTTACTTCTGCATCATTGTTGATATTAATTACATGAGTCACTTTGTAGTATTCCAGATATTAACAATTTAATTCAGCTTATGTTTATTATAAGAGTGTAATAATTCATTTTGACGTTTCATCTTAAATTAAGACACAATAATGGCTTGAGATAATGTAATGTTACTAAATTTCTCGTTGTTTAGTGGAATATAATGTCAAATTCAAATTTATAGCAAATTTGTTCGTATCTCAAGACATTATTAAACGTTTTACATTCTAAGACTGAAAAAAAAAACACGTTTTCCACAAAGGATAATGTGAAATATGTAATAAAGTATCATCTAAAATCAATAAATAATCATTATGTTTTTTATAATTACTTTTTTTATTTGCTGCCTTTAGGGATTAATCTTCGTGGTGGATAGCAACGATCGGGAGCGTATCGGCGAGGCGAAGGACGAACTGATGCGTATGCTCGCCGAGGACGAGCTCCGAGATGCCGTGCTGCTGATCTTCGCCAACAAGCAGGACCTGCCGAACGCGATGAACGCCGCCGAGATCACCGACAAGCTCGGCCTGCACTCGCTGCGGAATCGCAACTGGTACATCCAGGCGACGTGTGCGACGAGCGGCGACGGCCTCTACGAGGGCTTGGACTGGCTCTCCAATCAGCTGAAGAACGCCAACCGTTAAGTGCAAGTGATTTCTAATCTAAATATATACCACTCTACCAAGCCCGCCACCCCCACCTGCTCCTCCCAACCTCTAACCTCAACTTCAAACAGACACCGCCTCACCAACGAATCCCTTGGATAATCCCGCCCGTTCCCATTCACACTCTTCTCCTACTACCTGTTTACAATTACATTATTATATCACACATGAAAAAAAAAGAACAACCCTCGTCCCTGTCTACAATCTCTCTGACTCCTTCACACGATCGGCGCCGAAGGAAAATGCGAGCAGGCAAAGACAACCACCTTGGAAAAACGACCCTCAGAAAATAAATACAAACAATAGAAGACATACAACCGGGACACGGACATGCAACATTACAAACACTGCGGAAACAACAAGTTGAGACGAACGGAAGCCACGAAAGCAAACGAGTATCAACTTGCTACTGCAACGCATTGGTTTCTATTTCAATTTGAGATTTGCTTACACCGATTTTGTCGTTTGTCGCGCTCCCTCCGGACTACTTTTGGAAAAGTGGTTTTTGAGAGCGCTGGGAAGAACATGTGCGACAATTTGACAGCGTGTGGATTAGATACGTTAAGTAATACTATTAACTATAAACAAACACACATATTGTAAATTAATGTAATAGTCTCCTATTATTATGATTTTTTTCCTTCTTCGTTTGTTTGTACTTTTCGGTTGAAACGATTTTTTTGTAATGCGCATGGCTTTTGAAGACGCCCTTTTTTTGTCGACACATCTTACTATTGTATTATTTATATATATTCCAAAAAAAAAATGAAGAAAATAATTATAATGTGCTGAAGTGGAATGAGAAACGCACGTTTATATAGCGCGGATGATGTGTGTTGAAGCATAGTTTTAAGACAAGTGAAAAAGGAATTCGGATTCAATCGCATATGATTAAATAAATCTTTAGTTATAACACATCTCTTGTTAACACACCGCATATCCACGCGGAATTGCTTTGGAAGGAGGGAATATGTGTTTGTCGTTTTCGCATTTGCGCTTGTATCATTAGGAGACAGTACAAGTGGCGCCATCTAGCGACAGGAAGTCATATAATCTTCGACGAATCTTGTGCAAAAGAACGAATTTGTTTGAAGAATGTTGTGTACCGATACTGAGTAACTAAAAATGTTGATTGCTTCGACGGATTTGCTTAAAACAGATAATAACCACGTAAGTGGCGCCCTCAGTCGACTTTTAAACACACTTTTGCAAGTGTTTTCGAATCTCTTGAAGTTGTGGCAATTGTTTTTATAAAACCTGCTTTGATTCGCAGTTTTACCAAATGCAATACGCAAGAGTCGTTATCTAACGGCAGGAATTCATACAATTTTCAATGAATCATGTGCAAAAGAACGAATTTGTTTCAAAAATATTGTATACCAATACTGGGTAACTAAAAATGTAGATTGAGTCAACGGATTTGCTTAAAACAGATAATAACCACCCAAGTGGCGCCCTCAGATGACTTTTAAACACACTTTCATACATGTTTTCGAATCACTTGAAGATGTGGCAACTGTTTTTTTAAAACTTGCATTAATTCGTAGTTTTACCAAATGCAATATGCAAGAGGCGGTATCTAACGGCAGGAAGTTATTCAATTTTCAATTAATCAAGTGCAAAAGAACGAATTTGCTTGAAAAATGTTATATACCGATACTGAGTAACTGAAAATGTAGATTGAGTCGACGGATTTGCTTAAAACAGATAACCACCCAAGTGGCGCCCTCAGATGACTTATAAACAAACTTACTTCTTTTCAAATTTGGTGTGGTGGCAATTGGTTTTGCACAACTTGCTTCGTTTCGTTGTTTTCCAACAAGTAACCGAGTACGTTTTCGGCGATAAACCTTTGCGAATGTTGCGTGCCCGTTGGGCTTGTATCAGTCTCGTCCAACCTGTTGCGCATGCGCCCGTGACTTTTCTTCACAAACGAACGGTTGTGACAGCACAAGTGGCGCCCTCACGCGGGCGCGATTCTCAACGAAACTACAAATAGCAGCAGATCGTATGTTGCGGTGTCTTGTGCAAAACAAAAGAATTGTAAACGTTAAGATGTAAAGAATGAAACAAACAAACCGATAGTTGCAGAAATCACTCTTGATACATGTACACAGTCACACACACATACACAAACAAACAGGAACATTCGCGAATCTCTTGAAGAACTGGCGAAGTTTATGTTTGTAAAATGATTATTCCTCATAGTTTTTTCGTCTTAAAACGGATGGCGTTTTTTTATTGCGTTTGGTTCTTGTGCAATGCTGCGATATTTTGTATTTTGAACGAAATCTTCGATCGGAATGTATTTATATTGATCTTAATTAACCGAACGTTTTTATTTTAAATACGAGAAAATGTATCTTCTTTTCTAGAATAATTAAGTTTAGTTTTTTTTTTGGTCTTTGTTTACTGTGAGTAATGTATTTTTGATAGTAGTTCAGCTTTTGCGTTTCGTGCGAATTTTGAACACATACATACACACAAACCAAAATACAGTGAAATGAAAGAAGAAAAGCAAAACAAGCGCTAAACTTAAAAGCATGTGTAATTTTCTCTTTTTGAATGTTGAATATTGAAAACAATTTGTTTACATGGATATATTGGATATAATGAGACATTCCGCTCTTTTTACTTGGAATTAAAAGGAAAAAAAAAACAAATGATTAAAACTTGGAAATAAAAACACGGAATTAATGAATGGAATATATTGAGGACAAAAATATGTAATAAATGAATTTGTGAAAGTTGTTTTCGTTTGTGGTACAATATTCGCAATTAAAAACTGTGGAAAACGAGAGTAATTGTGAGTTGATTTAGGTAATTTATTTAAAAATTAGTTAAAGGTAGTTTATTTAAAAATTAGTTAAATGAAGTTTATTTAAAAATTACAAGAAAAGAACCCGCGCAACCCGAGGCCCCGGGGAGATTCGAACTCCCGATCTCCTGTTTACTAGACAGGCGCTTTAACCAACTAAGCCACGACGCCTTGTGACGTTCCGTGTAATTTAGGAAATATAACCTAAAAGGTTTTACATTCTACGTAATATTTTTAATGCTGAATTGCAAAAAGTTCATATATAGCAAATTTAAGGTTTAAAATTGTTTAAAATGAAAATTAGTAATGCTTTTAAAAAAATTTAAAACATCTACATAATCTATTCGATAGAATTTTAATTTTAGTTCATGATGTTGGTGGTAGATGGCGACACGACGCTAATATTATATTATTATAATAAGAATGAGATAAAGGGTTTGGTGAGACAGGTTTCAATGTCGGGTGTGATTAGTAAAGAGAATGCATTAGGGCGAGAGATAAGAAAGTTGTATGAGGCGGGTGGGTCATCAGAAACGGTTGGGAGGCAGGTATGGGAGAATGGGGTGGCGGTGAATGGGGAAACGCGAGTGAAACTACAAATTAGGTGGAGTCACGCAAGCGGAAGCTCCAACAACTGGTACCGCAGGCGATACAAACTGCGGGTTAGAGGCCAGACTATATTGCCTACAGAGAATAGGATTCACACGAGAGTAAGTTGTACTTCGGAAGACAGAGGATGGAAGGTATGGATGGGAAGTAAGTTTCGAAAGGGAGTGATTTGTGGACTCACGCATCACTTGGGAGCACTTACAATTAGCATGGGAATGCTTTTGATATCCAATGTTTTTCTCAAACACTCCCTTTCCTCCATCATTCCTTTTCAATCCTTTGTCATTCCTTTACCTTTTCTTGCATCCATCGTCGTCTCGTCCGTTTTTTTTTTCATTTCCTACACTCTTCGTGGAACCACTCTTCGACGACATTAATTTCCTTGCTCTTCCATTTCTTTCCCACACAAACACCTAGCCTTTCCTCCAGTGTCTTAATATCAGCTATGCTATTCCACTCTATTCAGCCCTTCCTTTATTTCTGCGATTCCCTTAGCTGACCAGTCTTGCTTCCTTTCTCTTCACACTTCATCCTCTCCACTTGCAGTACCTCTCCTGTTGCATCACAACTGGGAAGTGAGGTAAAACTTCCGCTTGCTCGACTTCGACCTTTATATCATCCCTTCCCAAATCTCGCATTATCACAAGGCCTGTCACTGACTTTCCCTTTTCCTGTATCCTTTCGAGGCCCCGAGCAGCAACTTCCATTGTTAAGACGTCTGTCTGACTCATGTAAAAAAAGAAGATAGGTTGTTTCTTCATGTATTTTTCGTCGTAATCGTCAGGCAAGAACAGGCATAGAAGCACGAAGGCGAAGTCGGTGGTGTCTGAACGATGCCTTAGGGGTTTGTCACACCGGCGGCGCGGCGTCCTCTCGCCTCGCTTCGTCGAGCTTTGAATTTCGAAGCCCGATACGTTCACACTGCGAGCGCGCTTCGGCTTCTCATTTCGGTGGCACCCACCTATCGGCTTTGGTGCACACTTGCATCGATACCATTGATGGATTCATTACTTCTACACATGTTCAGATCGGTTTTCGTTTTTTCTCCATTTCATCTTACCTACACGACGCTTGTAAAAGTTTGTGAAGCCCGAAGAAGCTAGACCATGGGAGTTCGTATTCGAATTTACGTTTAATTTGAAATGGCCCTAAAAAAACAGCCAAAAGTGGTGGGGATAAAAACGTGACCAATGAGAATCGGGTATTTTTCCGAATATTGCCGAAGTGTCTCGAATATTTTGTTTGGTTGTCTCAGAATTCTAGTTGGTTGGTCTCGAATTTAATATTGTTAGTAATCAAAAACCTCGTGACACTTGGGCAAACATTTGTTTGACAAGGGTAGTCATAGAAGTCCGAAGTCGAAGTAGCCGGTGTGAACGATGCCTTAGGGTTTGAACGCTTTGTCCGACGATCTTCTCATCAGCGGCCCTTTATCTTCCTCTATTCCTGCTCCCATTTCACCAATCCGCATATTCCAATTCCCGCCTAAAATGTACTTCCCTTCTTACTCTAAATGTGTTTGTATGTCAGAAAATAAAACATGTAATTTGGACAAGTTCAATGATTTTCACAAAATGCTATCCCATCCATATTTCGCATTTCAGTTGCAAATAAAGATATCATCATTAATTAAGCTGTTTAAATCTAGATGGCGCCACACATTCCATTGACAGCTTTATTTTTACAATACCTTATAGTTGGTAAGTTTTGAGTATTTTTATTCGTGTTTCTTGATTCCGCAGTTCTTTTGTTCTCGTTTTGTTATTTCTCTTCATGCTGAATTTCGTCCGTCAGCCATGCTTAATTTGCTAGTGATAAATTAAACCAGGTGTGATTTTCACACCTTCGTCCCGACACACACGGCGATAAATTATCTTGCGTGAAATCGCCGCGACCGCCCACACGCAGGGCGCAAAAAGTCGACTCTGCAGCGCGCTCCGCAACCAGGGCATCTCGCCTACACCTCGACGACGACCGACCGACCTATGCGACGTTTCGCCTTTATTTCGGCGCCGGAGCGCTCGAAACGATTCGCGCAGGCGAGCTTACCGCGCCGGAGCCATTCTACGTTTTACATTTTGTGAATGGCTCGTTAGGCATTCAATGAATCAAAAAGCGCATCGCGACTCGCACACACACACATTCACGCATATCTACGCAGAGCGATGAATGGGCGTTGTGGCAGAGTGGTGTCGTGGCGGTGGGCCGAAAGCGCGCAAAACCGGCGAGTGGTCGTCGTTCGTGACTGGGCGCTAAGTTCAGGATTTATGTGCAATCATGAATATCGCGCGCGCGTTGTCGGTGGCAGGCGGTAGGCTTACGCGTAGAGACGCATGAATGTTATAAGGAAAGGATCAGTTTCGACTTAGGCGCAGACGTGCTGCACAATTGCCATTCGGGATTAGATGCATTAACGATATGCAAACTTTGGGTTATACAGTTCGTTCCGTAGAAGAGTTGTGAGAACAGTCCTAGCAAACTTCCAAAGAGCTACTTTATAATCTTGTTTGGGTGTTTGTGAATACCTACATTTCCAATAACTTTGTTTAGTTATTTACAAGTTTTCTTTGATTTTGGTTGATTTATCTTGTTGGTTATTTACAATCTATCCCACTTCTACAATTTTAACACTTTTCACAACGAACCTCTCCCTCTTCCCTTTTGAGATGCTGGCCACCGGAAGTGTCACATGCCTCATGGGGAACATCTTCTCATTTTTAGAAGACTTCCAATTCAGTAGAAACCAAAATGTTGATGTTACAACTTTGCTATATTGATATTTATCGATATATTCACATGTCAACTTATGTCAGATTTTGTTTATGTCAGATGGGTTCAAGGAAGAGCAAGAAGAATTCTGCATGAGACAGAATAAAATGAAAATAGAGAAAACTGGGGGGAAGAATAATTGGAAATTAGTTGCAATAAAGCTCTGCTGATGCGTGTGTCAAGTCAATTCTGATCTATGGGGTGGAAGTGTTGGGAAGAATGGATTGTGATAGAGAGGGAACAGATCTAGTTCTTGAAGAACCCGATGAGCCTGGAGAGATCCACGCCCGATTATGTAGTTCTATAGGACACAGGCAGGTATTGTGAATCTTTTAACAGACTCTAAATGATTCTAAAAGAAGTCTAGAAGCAATTTAGTCTAGTCTAGTAACAATGGAAAGTGGAAGATTGGTGAAGGATATATGGGAATGGTGTGCTAGCAGAGGGGTGAGTGCGTGGAGGGTGGACAGAAGCCCCTTCCACATAGGATACACCTGATATATTCATCTCCCATCCACACCTTCCATCCCCTCTCTTCCGATCCACACCG
>JAODAC010000017.1:1009728-1089529 GCA_027575185.1 Mimaenictus wilsoni | reverse complement strand
CATCCTTATACGGATCGATTCCTCATTAAATATAGTTTGTTTTGATATGCACATTTACGCCTAAATGTTGGGTAATTGTTGAGATATTTATCGTGTAAAAAAACGTCTTTTCCGAGAAATGTCGAGTTTTAGATTTTTCATTTTTTTCGTACTTCCCGTTTTGCTACGATTATAAATGATGCATCAATCGATTCAGCGTGAAAATATCTTCAAACTCCTGGAAAAATTTTTCATTTCATTACTTAGAACCGATATTATAACTCATGAAAGTTGAGTCTAATATCGTCGATGATTTCATTGACAACTTTCATGAGTTATATCAGTTCTAAGTAAACAAATGAAAATCTATCCCAGGAGTTTGAAGATATTTTCCCACTGAATCGAATGGTGCATGATTTATAATCCTAGCAATAGGGAAATATGAAAAAAAGGAAAAACCTAAAACTCGACATTTCTCGGAAAAGACTTTTTTAGACGATAAATATCTCAATAATTACCCAACATTTAGGCATAAATGTGCATATCAAACAAACTACATTTAATGAGGAATCGATCCGTACAAGAATGGGCATTCTGTAACATGCAGATTAGAAAATATTTTCGAACAAAGTTTGAATTTCACGTTTTAGTTCTGCATTTTACCGCTACGTGGTACCGGTCGGACCCCGTCCTCTTAATAATATTATCTCATTGTCAGTAATGATAATAATCACAGTTATTACTGAAATATAAAACAAAACACATTATTTACTTTCATTTAGTTATTTTTTTAAATTTTATTGGTACCTCGAAAATACCGAAACTTAAAAAAAAACTCTCTAGAAGCAGTCCTCTATTAGGGACGGGTGTTACTTAGGGCCCAAAACAGTATCTCTGGTCCCTATATTATATAAGTGCCGTCTAGCGGAAGCCACTACTATTCCGAGGTCAAATGGATAATGCGTCCCTGCAAAGCATCCAAAGGGAACGTAAAATTTGATTTTTTTGCTGGACTTTATTCAAAAAGAAGACTTTCGCACCCTCTAGCTTTGAATATTATTACTTCAATTGACCACTATGAATAGTTACAAAGTAGGTATTTGAGCGCTTTCATATTATTTTTTATTTGTGTGAATAGAATAATCGAACAAATAAATGTATTCACCTTGAAAAATATTTTGTTCCTGTAATACTTTGTATTTATTCCGAAAACGATTTTTGGTGGGGATGTATAGTAAAATGATTTTTTTCTTCTTATCAATAATATAAGTCTCGAACATCACTAATTACATTGAAAACATAGCAGTCGATGCTCGGAAAAATCAATACGAAAAATATTTCGTAAACTCACGTGGTACTAAACCAGGATCAATAAATTTGGGAAACGCTGCCATAAGCAATAAAACAGTTTCATTTTGTTTTGTTTGTATGACTTTTTATGGTACTACAACGTGTGTTGATTTCATTTCACGCCTTTATTACCCAATTGGCAATGAAATGGGCGTAATTATTTGTTTCACAAGGATACTTTGTATCTCAGCGCAAAATGATAACAGCCAAGGGCAACGGGAGTGGGGTGCCCTCACTACAAACTTGCTTTTTTGCTGGGCAAACATGATATTTGTTTTTTTGCTAGACAGTTTTAGTACAGGGAAAGATTTAAGTTTCCATAATTCATAGCATTTGCACCTCCCTGATTTTTGGCATCTCCTTGTTAAAATTTCTCGAACACCTGAATTTAGAAAACTGATTCCATTCTCTCGATATCCTTAATAGATATTAATTTCAGAAAGGAAGACAACTTGAATGTGTTGCTATTCTGTTGTTAAGCGGTGTAGAGGGTATTTTGCATTTCAACCATTGCAATTTACTATTTAAATATTGTAAATGTATTCTATATCATTACTAAACCTACGAAACATATATATTTATTTTCTTCATGTTTTTTATTCCATGTTGTTTTTACTCTAATTTCACAATTTTATGTAATTATTGATAAGCGAAGAAACCTATTTGCTTATCAATAATTATTCTCGAATTTAATTGCTGAATGAACTTTCAATATTTGTTTGTATTAGGAATATTTAGAAAAAAAAGGCGAGAATGATTTTGGCCACATGACTGAAGTAATAGAATAATTGAAAATAATGTTCTTCGATTTGAATTATTTTTTCGTATGAATTTAAATTTATATTTCATTTATATTTAATCTTAGTTTCATTTATATTTAAGCATTAATATTTCTCTTACTTAGCGCGTGATCTGTTAATATGTGGAGTAAATTGTAGATTTTAATGTTTGTATTTAACTTTTAAATATTCCAAATATGAATGAAACCATATCATTATATACTATTTAAATATATTTGTGTTTTTTTGTTTTTTTTTTCAAGTTGTTTTTTTTAATTCAGCGATTTATTCATAAGGGAGCCTTTTGAATAAAAGTTGATGTTTTTAGATATAATTCCTGAAAGAAATTCCAATGGTTCTTTACATGTATATTTCATTTATTCATATTTTTCAGATAAATATTGGAATAATAACTTGTTATGCTGATTTTGGTAATTATATAGGCAGCTAAAACATTTCGTGCGTATGTATGACGTCTATACAGAAAATTTCAATAGAAGAAAATCCAACAACAATGTAAAAAAGTTCTAGATTTTCATTTTTATTCCATTATTAAAATCACTTTAATTTTTATGCTTAAGTAATTTTTAAATAATTTATTCTGTCATTTTACCACGAAAAAAACTTGAATAACCCCATTTGAACTTATTTTTGGTACTTTGCATGGTTATTTACCTCTTCTTTAACAAGATATTAATGTAAAAATACGTAAACATTCATTTTATCTAATGGTAATAAACATCAAACCATTGTTAAACCAAAGATTTTGATTTTTTAAATGTTTGCCTTTAATTTAGACAATATTTTAGAAATAATGATAGACAACTGTAAAACTATAAAATGATATACATTTGCAATGATTTTTTGAGTAATAAATATTTATACATTTTACGAGCACACTCGGTTTATTGTTTCATAGCTGGACGTAACCTCAAAACCTACGAATTTCATTTGAAAACACTTTCCTTCTGCTTTTATGCAACATTAACAATATTATCCAACAAATAATGATATAAAACTACGAAAACTAAGTGAACAAATAATTTAAAATGTTACTAATACGTTTAATACGTTTCAAACCACCTAAATTAACCATCATCAAGCAATGCAACCATTATTCAACCAAGCATATCCTTCAAAATGACATAAACTCTATTCGAAATATAGGAATAATGGCTCATATTGATGCAGGTAATGAAAATTGAACTCTAATTAATTTTTTAATTTGTCATTATAAAATTTAGGAAAAACAACAACAACCGAAAGAATGCTGTTCTATTCTGGTTTGATTAAACAAATGGGCGAAGTACATCATGGCAACACAGTTACGGACTACATGGAACAAGAAAGGAATCGTGGTATTACGATCAAATCTGCGGCTGTGACCTTCCCATGGAAAAAGCATCAATTCAATTTGATTGATACACCAGGCCATATTGACTTCACCATGGAAGTGGAGCAATCATTGAATGTTTTGGACGGAGCCATTCTTATTCTTGATGGATCTGCAGGTAAGTTTTTCTAACAATCAAAGAAAATCATGTAACTTATATTAATATAACGTTATACAAATGTTTAACTAGGTGTAGAAGCTCAAACTTTAACAGTTTGGCGACAAGCAAATAAGTATAATATACCTAGAATTGCATTTGTTAATAAAATGGATAGACTCGATGCAGATTTTGCCATGTCTTGCAAATCTATAAGTGAAAAGTTAGATATTCCAGCCTTAGGTCTACAGATACCGTATAAAGAAGGTGGTAAATTAATAGGTTCGTCATTTTTAAATATTAAATTGCTTAACTTTTTAATAATAAGTTTTACAGGTGTTATTGACCTTTTAACACAAGAAAAGCTGGTCTGGAGCGATGATAAGGAAAAGACAATCCAAAAAATTGGACTTTGTGAACAAGATGGTACAGTTTTTGAAGAATGTAAACTAGCTAGATTGAAATTAATTGATACTGTCTCTGAATATGACGACATTTTGGCGAATATTATCATTGAGAGTGAAACTATTGATGGAATTGCAACACAAGATCTTGTTAAAGCTATTGGGAGAGTTGTACAGACACAGGTACGGAACTAGGGGTGTCAAATTTTTAAAAAGTATCAATATTTTGTATTGGATGTATCGAAACTATATGCCGACATCTACTAGCAGCTTATCAAAAATTCTAAGTGTTATGGATGACCATTGGAAAAATATCGATACTTAAGAAATATTGTGACACACATCCGAAAATATTTTTTAAATCTTAAAATTCAATTAAATTGCTTATAATTTTATTATATTTGAAGAAATTGATTCCAGTTTTATGCGGCAGTGCCTACAAAAACATTGGGATACAACCACTCATGGATTCGGTGATTCTCTACCTGCCATCGCCTGCGAATCAATCCAAAAAGTTTGCTGCATTTCGTGACAGTTTAGCAGCGCGAGCTTTTAAAGTTGTGCATGATAAACAGAAAGGTCCTCTTGTGTTCCTTCGTCTGTACAACGGAGTCTTTAACAAAGGCCAGAAATTGTTTAATATGGATAAAGATATCACAGAGCAAACAGGGCGTTTGTTGATGGCACATGCGAATGATTTTGATGAGGTGGATTCAATGGGATGTGGCAATATTGCTGTTGTTACTGGTTTAAAAGTAAGTTTATTTTTATTTGACGGTTGATAGGGTTAAGTTTGTCCGCCTTGAAGGTGGCACTGCTCGAGTGCAAAGGGTTAATAATTTATTTTGTCTCAGCAAACAGTTGCAGGTGATTTTATCACTCAATCAACTGTAAGTGCACAGAATGCGAGGAGTAATAAAGGTGTGGATGAGTTGTTAAAGACGACGAGAGTGACTGTGCCTGATGCAGTATTCTTCTGTTCGATTGAACCTCCCAGTTTAACGTATCAGACTGCGTTGGATCAAGCTTTATTGGAACTTCAGAGAGAGGATCCAAGTATTCGTGTTTCACATGTGGCTGATACTGGACAAACGGTCCTTGCAGGTTTGTTGAGTTTGTTTTTATAAGAGTTGGATTATTCTGAGATGATTTTACTGGATTATGTGCGAATATGAATTTGTCAAAATTTCTAATAACATCATATATTCTACTTTTTGGTGTGTTAAGTTTATATCACCAAGAAGACCCAGTAATAATTTTACCGGTTCATCTGTAAATGAATTATTGAATGAAGTCCGGTCGGTGGCATCATATGTTCTTCTCTTTTGTGTCATAACTTATGTTTATTTCGATAAGATTATTTTAAAGATTTAGATAAATTCGTCGGGAATATCATATATTTCCAATTATTTTGTGTTTTATGTTTGATATACATTTTTTATCAAGACGAGGAAGATTCCCAGATAATATTACAATCATAAAAACGTTTAAAATTGTCAATTTGGTGCTTGACTCTTTCGGAAACTTTCTTTGTCTTTATAGGAATGGGAGAATTACATTTAGAAATAATCAAAGATCGTATCCTCAAAGAATACAAAATCGACGCCGATTTAGGGCCTCTTCAAATATCCTACCGTGAGGCTGCTCTCACTAAAGTTCGAGAAGACTTCCTATACGAAACCAAAATCAGTGGAAGCAAGCAAACTGTTAATATACACATCTCGTTGGAGCCAGTTCAAGATGAGGTTAAAGAATTGTTAAAGTTCGACAAATCTGCAGATGCAGCAAGTAACCTCGCCAATATGCGCCCGAAACATTTAAATGCAATCAAACAAGGTGTTGAAATTGGGTTGACACATGGCACTAAAGTAGGTGCACCTGTGATTGATCTGCAATTGACTTTACACCATTTTGAAGTTGGACGTGGCACTACCGAATCGGTTATTTCAGCAGCGACTACACAATGTATCAGAAAAGTTTGTATTTTCATTTCTATATTCCTGTTCAACTCATGATTTTACTAAATTTTCTTTGGTATTAGCTTCTTGACAAGTCTGGAACTGTAATAATGGAGCCAATCATGCATGTGGAAGTGATCGTTCCTGAAGAACACCTTTCATCTGTAATGGCCGATTTAAATCGAAAGCGAGCTACCATTCAGAATGTGACAATGAAGGGTAAGAACAAGATGGTTGTAGCTGAAACGCCCCTATCTGAATTGGTCGGTTATTCGACTACCATACGTACGATTACATCAGGAACAGGTGTTTTCAGTATGGAGTTTATCCAATATAGAGATGTTGGTCTTCACGAAGAGAATGTGATCGCAAGTGTTAGAGGATTTTAAGAATAAAAAGAATTTTCAAATCACAAATGAGGAAAATCATTTATTGCAAAACATAATTCGTTATAATCGTTTGTAATCATTGTCGTGACCTGCATACGGCTACCATAGCTCGGAAACGGACACTTTCTCAATGAAAAAGTCATGAAAGCCTTTAATAACGCCCTTCGCCTGGTACCACTGCGAGTTTCGTGACTGTATCATATGGAGTGTGTCTTTAAGCACTTGCGACTTGCATATTTCGCCGTAAACGCGCAAATTCTCACAGCAAGTGTCGTGAACTTTATCATAGTGCAATGTGATTATTGTGTTACGTACGCTTGCAGGTACCACAAAATTCACATAATGTTCGAAATATTCGTCGTCGTGTCGTAAAACACCGATTTTCTTCACCATTATGAATGTATTTGTTGGCTGAACTTGGTGTTGTATTGCTTGGAGCCATTCTTCCGATAAAAACACGGTTCTATAATCCAAATGGAAGATTTGTTGTGTTTTCATGTAAAAAGAATGGAGTAATATTTACCTGAGTATTTTGTGAATTTTCTTATGAAGCGTCGCTTTATGGTTATTTTCATTATGTCCAACGGCAATCTGCGGAAATTGTATTGTAAAAACCTCCTTTGGTGTGTACGGTGTAGAACCAAAAAGTATGACAACTTCTTGCACTTGGCTGCTGTTACTCAGCATAATGACTTTCAAATTCGACGTGATATCCTCCACACATTTGTATGCATTAGCCGCGAGATTGTAATACTTATTCACCATTATGCCCACCTTATGTGAGTGAATGTTCGGCTCGGGTTTGCGTTTGCTTAGCGAATTCTGCAGCCATATGAAAGGGTATGGAATCTGCGACTTTTCATAGAGAAGCACCTTGAGCATCTCGATGATGAGATTCGCACATGTTTGAGGCGTAAGTATCATTTCTTGCATGTCCACGCTGATGTTCGTACACAGCTTGTTATTGAGGACATCATCGTTGACGAAGCTACTCAGGCTATCCATGTCATGTATATTTTTTGTCTAATTATTGCATAAAGATGAGATCGACGTACACAATTTGATTATTGGTCACGTTTATAAAATCATTATCACACGTGATTTTATAATAGAACGCGAAGAAAAATGAGGCTGAAGGAAATTTTGAATTATATCATTATTAAATGTCGGTTTTATAGGTTAGATTTTAACGGTATATTTTAAATTTAAAAATATAACTTTAGGCAACCCACATTGTTTTTTAGGTCTTCATCAGAGGTCTACGAACTATATCCCATAATAAGGTGAATGAATTGTTTGATATACGATTTTGGATGTCAAAATACTAACATCCAACTCACGCATGCACATTCGAATGTTTCAGCATAGTTGTCCGGTCCAGACAACATAACACGTAACCACAGTGTTGCGAACCAGAAACGCAGCCATGTAAGATAAAACTAACAAAGTCTGATTCCTTGACTCGTCAAAAGGAATTCAAAAAGTTCGGACTCATACCTACCCGGTACTAACTAACTTTATTTTAAAAAGATTCTTAAAACTAGCTGCAGGACTCACCCCGTTTCCCTCATTCTCTCTCTCTCTCGCACCCACACACAAACACTCCACCGGGTGCCACAACCGCTATCTTTATTACGCAACGGCAGAGGGTTTACAAAAACCAGACTAAATATTCTTGTCGACGCATAGCACCCCAAGTGGCCAGACACAAATATAAAACTAATCTTAATATACAAGAAGCTAGAAAATCGGGCATCATACAGAGCTATTGCAAAAAATATGGAATTGAATACAAATATTGTTATGATTTATTATTTATACAGTATTTATACAGTTAAAACATGTGAGTGGATCTAACATTCTGTTAGATGACAAACATTTACTGCAATCTAAACTCAGCGTTTTCAAATAGTTGTGGTAAACCTTGATCCGAAGGATAATTAAATGCCAGGCATAAATTGACCTCCTTGAAAGATTTGTGGTCCAGACGAACATTGTGTGAACGGATATTGACCAATCACCCTGCAACCACCAGTAGTCGCAGTTTGTCCCCAAATTGCACCCGTATTGATAATCTGCTGAGTTGCTGCTTGACATCCTCCCTGAATTCCAAATCCTGCGGTACAAGGTGTTTGCGGCTGGGTCGCTACAGGTATATACTGAGGGACCGTTTCAATTTGACGCTGTACAATAGGGTACGGTACCGGGACAGGTTGAGGTACCGAAACAGGCTGAGGTACAGGAACTTGCTGAAGTACTGGATATGGTCTAGGGATATGTACCGGGACATGTACAGGTTGAGGTACGGGAACTGGATGGGGCACGGGCATTGGTTGGGGAACTGGTATCGGTTGTGGAATAGGCACGTAAATATGTTTATATTGTGTCACAGAGTTGGTTTGGTAACCACCAATTGGCAGGTTGATAACCATTGGTTGGTGCCTGCATTGTTCTCCGCATGTTTTCACTAATGCTTGGGTGCAATTGACTGGTTTCTCATCTTTAGTATCGCAGTACTTCTGTCCCAGGACATAACAGCAGATTTCGGAATGGGTGGTAGTCGTTGTTGTTGGGTTAGTACTCGGAATCGTGATAACTTTAGGTTCCGATGATGTTCCAGTGGTTACATTAATGCTGATACTCGGTGGAGCTGATGGGACCACACTCACATTTGTATGATGATTGAAGACATACTCTACTGGAATATGTATGCTGTTATTGTTGTTCACCTCTGTTTTGAGTTCGAATACGGCGGTAATATTGTTATTAGCATCATTCTTTATATCAGCCGCACGCTCAATTAGTTCTCGGTCTACAACTTTCTCTTGCGTTCGAATTTTTTCCCCAACTTCCTTTGATTGTTGGCATGATGTACGACAACGGCTTGCACATTGATTGCATCTTGACCTACATGTCTGGACACACATTCTTGTCATGCATCCCCCACAATTTGATGTGCAGTGTCGTCCGCACAAATTGGAGTAACATTCGTTACCACAACTTGGCGCTGGTTGACAGCTACTCCCACAGCTAGGGACTTCCTGGCAACTGTTCCCAGCACATTCGCCTCCACATTCACCTCCATTGCAGTCGAACGTTTCACCGTCGGCTGCCGTATAGCCAACAAAGAGGGCAAAGCCCACCACCAAAACGGACACGATTACTTTCATCTTTGCACTAATTTTCTATATCCTGCGACTTTGAGTATTTATAGCAATATTTATCTATTGCCTTGAAGACGTGTTCCATAATATGTTGTTAGGCACAAGGTCACTAACCCTAAAGAATTATTGGACCGAATTGGGTAATGATGATTTTGGCAATACTTTATTCCGCATGAAATAACTTTATAAACATAATGATTACAAACAATATCAATAAAATTATCAATTACACAATATGGCTCACAAGCCAGTTAAATTGAGTGAACTTTTACGAAGCATCTTTGCCTAACTTGAAATATTATTATTACTATGTATGTACTCATGGTTCCTAAAAACATTTTTATCATAATTTAAGATTTTTCTAGAGGGAAGATTTCAGGATATCTAGTTTAAAGATGGAAGGACCTTCATCAAAACATAGTATTTGTTGGCATGGGCTCACCGCTTTGCAAAGATCTTTAGTATAGGATTAGGATACAATTGATAAAGATAAGAACCTAATACAGGTTACTGTTGCTGATGATATTTCATATCAATGGTTAGAGTTTGCAGAGCATTCAATGGATTATACCGAATTGGGGCGCAGGAATCTTGGCCGACTTAGCACCTGCAAAAGTACCAAAGCTTTATCCTGGTAAAATTTGTAGTGACGGAATATCCAGGTCCACTTGGGGAACCAAAGTATTCAGCAAAGGACTCAATCCGGTACATTGCATAGGGTTGAACATTGGTACATACTGTGTGAGTAATACCAATTGCAGAGTCCCATCCTGTTAACATATGTAACAAATTATGAAATTGATTTCATAGACAAATGACTTTTCTTCCTGTAAGGCTATTATCGATGTATTGCCATTGATTTTCGTATCTAGAAAAACAGTTGAAACTTTGCGTATTTTTATTTGCGCTATTGCCTTGAAGAGAGCGTCACGTGGAAGTATTCTACCGACTCGTACCCATATTCACAGCAGGTTTCCAAGGTGAATAGCCTCCAGTCAATAAAATAATGTTGGTAAGGGAAGTTGGCAAATTGGATCTGCAACCTTGGGATAAGGATTGGATCTTAGGGTCGAGGTGTGTTGGACTTGGTTGCAGAATAGGGTTCTGGTGAACGTCCGTGTTCCGTAATATGTTGTTCGGCACAAGATCACTAACCTTAATGAATTATTGGACCGAATTACGTAATAAGGATTTTGGCAATATTTAATTCTGCTTGAAATAACTTTATTTGTAAACATAATGATTACAGACAATATCAATAAAATTATCAATTACACAATATGGCAGTCACACCAGGTTAAATTGAGTAAGCATTTTCGAAGCATCTTTGCTTAACCTTGAATTTTTGTTAGTGCCCTATTATTACTATTAATCCCCATGGTCCCAAAAACATTTTGGATCATAATTTAAGAATTTTCTAGGGGGAAGATTTTGGGATATCTAGTTTTAAGATGGAAGGACCTTCATTAAATACTTGGTCAGTATTTGTTGGCATGGGTAGACCGCTTTGCAAAGACACACCGCCATTTTGTATAGGCATAGGATACGATTGATAAGGATAAGAACCAAATACAGGTTGTTGTTGCTGTCCATATTTCATATCAATGGTTGGAGTTGGCATAGCATTCAATGGATTATACTGAATTGGGGCGTAGGAACCTTGGCCATATTCGGGCTTAGCACCTCCAAATGTACCAAAGCTTTGTCCTGGTAATATTGGTATTGACGGGTCCTGATTCATCCAATATCCAGGTCCACTTTGGGTACCAAAGGAACTTGCACTCAAGGAAGGTCTCATTCCGCTGAATTGACTAGGGTTGAACATTGGTACATTACTACCACTCCATGCAGCGTCCCATCCTGCTAACATATGTAACAACTTATGAAATTGATTTCATTGACAAAAGGCTTTACTACCTTTAAGACTATTATCGCCGTATGGCCACAGATTTCCGTAACCAGAAAAACAGTTACTTGTTGGTCGGGGTGGACACAATGTTGGTAGCATTGAGTTGACGTATGGCCATTGATCTCCGTATCCAGAAAAACAGTTACTTGTTGGACTGGGTGGACACAAAGTTGGCAGTATTGACTTGGCAGTGGTAACTGCCAAAAACGCGAAGACAGTGATTGCGAACATTTTTGCAAATGCGTGTGCAACGCATGCAAAATTCTTTTATAGCAATTGTAAACCGTTAAATTATCTTCATTTTAGGCCATACTTAGGTTATCACCTTTCCACCGATTTTTGAAAACAGATAAGTCTGTTTTGAGGTCAATGAAATAATAAATCGTGTAAATGATGAAATACGTTATATTTTATATCAAATTAGGAGACATTACAAAATATTATGTATAGAAATTCACTAGGTCTAAAAACTACATATTGATCTTGACATACTAATTACTAGGATAAACAAAGACCATAATCTATTTAAAGTCAAATTTCTTGTGGTGTCAAATAGTGTGAGTACACAACAAAATTGGAACGACATACATTAATAGGCAGTGTAGCGTCTATTTGTTCTTCAGTTACAAGCCACGACAGGAAATGTACTTCCAAATAGATCAATTTAGTCCAATTTAATGGGATATTCTTCGATTTTCACCTCAAGGGAATGATTTTCATGATGCTCTTTCTCTTCAACATCCTTTAATTTCGAGTGTCTTTTAATTTTGTTCGGTGCCGGAATATTATTATCCATCTCCGATGCATTGGAGGGGTCATAATTAAAGGAGGGACCCATAGATTGTATGTTGAAACTTGCAGGTGGATAATGCATGGGTGGATATTGCATGCCTGGTTGTGTATAAGGATAGCAACCTGTTTGGTCGCAACTCGGGGGAATCGCGTAGGATGGTTGGTAATATGGACCAGGGCGGTAAAGAGGTCCTACATTGATGCCGTCCTCATAACAGGCATTGGGGCATTGGCTGGGAGCAGATCCACCCTGGAGTAGATGCGTATAGCAACCACCACAACTAGCCTTCGCGATTTTACAATTAACATAAGGCCATTGGGACGTAGTGAAACAACGCGGTTGGGGTTGAGGAATATAGGCAACCTGTTCGTGACAATTGCTATGGTGGCCTGTGGTGACTTGGTTATCGCAGACTCGATGAGGTTCAGCATGCATCACCGCTGAGAGACACACGTCACTGCAGACTTTCGTTTTGGTGTGGTAACAATTTTGATACGGTGGTTCTTGCGTCATGACACACTGACGCGGGGAAATAACATTACAGCAAGGATATTGAGGATATGTAGGATAAACAGGGTGTTCGGGGGTTACCGGTGGTTGCTGTGGGGGCTGTTCCGGATGTGGAGGATAGGGTGGGTATGGAGGATATGGTGGTGGTTGAACTATTGTTTGTCCAGGTTCGGAATGCATATTTACAGAAATATCACCAGGCTGAGGGGCTTCCAAAGTGATATTATTCACATTCGTATTGTTTACCCTGACCGGCATGTCGACAATATTCGTGTTGTTGACCACCGTCTTCAGATTAATCACAGTGGTGATGTTATGCCTTGCTTGATTAGATGATGTAAGATTAGTCTGAGCTTGCGACGAACCTGAATATGACCCTGATGTTTGCTTCTCTATGGATTTATGACATCGGGAGCGACAATTCCTACGGCAGGAAGACGTACGACACGTGGATTGACACGTAGCGTGACAGCAAGTACGGGTTTCACACGGTGGTTGATAACTGCTGCAGCAAGCACTGCAATTTGCATCGCAATCATTGTAACTGCAATAATTGCAGTCACATTGCCCACATTCCTCCGAGTAACCACATTCGCCACCATCTTCGCAGCCATTATTACAGTCAATGGTACGCTTCGAACGTTTACGGATGCAGTCCACGTAGGAAGTGTACTCTGAAGAATTACACTCCTTATCAACCTCTCCACTTGTGCTCGAGAAGGTAGTTCCACAACGATCTGATTTTCCGACTACCAAACTCACCACAATTGCTAGGGTTAAGAAGAAGAAAATCTACAACAAACCAATATCAATGCAAAGCGATCACTGATGGACTATATGAAAGTACCTTTCGCATCATCGTGACCACATCCAGTGATGGATAAACGAAAACTATTCTTGAAAAGACGACGACAACCGCTTAAACAACATTTGTTGCAGTCAAGAGTGGAGTGCGGCTTTCCATCGTTAAATATTGTTACAGATAACAGGAAGAATGAGCACATGCATCTATTGAAAATTTGTAAAATTGTTGCGTAAGCATTGTGTTTGCCTAACCCAGTTTGACAGCTCTGCAATAGTATTACTCTTATATTCTCTAGAAATTGGGAACATTTGGAGATCAATTTAATCATCGTGTATACACTTCAATAAATTCTAGAATCCTGAGTATTTACAATATACATAAATGGTATCAAAATTGATAGTTTCCATCGTATCCAATTCCAAATTGCCAGCTTTGCTATGATCCTACTGTAATCTCTCTTATCTTAGGTCATTGAACATATTCCACAATTCTCATGTTTGAACATTTCCCTCTTTCCTGTGTACCATTCATAAAAAATAACATAATGTACATTTTATAATTTATAACGTGGTGTTTATTGAAGAGGCACGGTTTTATCAATTTGGGTCATCGTACCTAGTAATAGTAATTCTAAACTATGTTGATTTGGAAAGAAATTTGTCATAAAATGTTGATTAACGAGATAGATAATAATAAGCGCCAGTTTGTAGAATTGTTTGACTTAACCCAGTCGTAATCTTGTTTATACCTATTACAACAAATTATAAATTATAGAGGTAACTTCATTTTCTGAAGGGTACTTTATAAATCCAATAAAATTACAATAATCGAAAATTTTGTTTTCAAAATTTATACAGAATATATAGTGTTGCGAACAGCAACGTTATATGGTAGACATTACCAAATTAACGATCTTTTATTTTAGGAAGATTTGTGGACCACCCGTTCCATGCAAATTGTAGAAGATTTTGAAGAAAGATAAAATTCTTACAAACTAACAATAAGTTCCTTCCTTCCCACCACCACGTGGATGTGGTTTGTTTAATTTTAAATCATGTTATACAGATGGCGGTTACGTCAATGACAGAACAAAATGATATCAAAAATGTCGATATCGATATTATGGAAAATGATATTATCGATAAATATCGAAATTATGAGATCAATAGTTTTCAGTCCGCATTTTGCCGCTACGTGGTGGGCGGTTCTCTTAACGTAACTTTGGTTGCCTAAGTTAAATAATACATTGGCCCAATAAACATATTACTGCATTTCAAAGAAGTGTTTGAATTCCGGAAATAAAGATTACATTTATTCAAATGTTAGTAAGGTTATGTAAAATTCGTTGTTGAGAATCCCGCAAATTTTTTATCATCTTATATGTAATACAATCTGTGGTCTCGCAGCACAGATTAGCAGTGCTTACAGCATAGATTATTTAGGCTAATAGTGCAGTTTATTATTATCTGATGCCAGAGAATAAAGAAGTTCTGATACAAGGACTGGCTGATTTTCACCTCGTTTTATAACTGCCTAAAGCACCTTGAATTCTTTATCTCCACGTTTTGAAACGCAACCGATCAATGGCTTCGAGGTAAGAACAAGAAGATTATTATTTTCGTAAAACACTTATCGGGAATCGTACAATAAAATAATCAACATTTTAGTAATTGCCAGAACTGTACTGTACAATTTACAAGTGACCATATACCTCCAACGGAAGACCGAAGCGTCCATGTAAATATTTAAAAAATCAATCTTGTAGCAATGTACAATCTATACATTTTCAGAACACTTTGCGATCATACTTTAATTCTTTTGGGAATTGCGGGAAGTTATATATTAACTACAAGAATGGCTGCGGAAGTGCTGTTTACTCTAATTTAAAGTATATGAATCTAATTTATCGCCTTGTTCATTAAAACTTATTAACATTACTTCCCTTGTAGTGAAGTAAATAAATTGAAAGCTGCTGTGCAAAAGGATAACATATTTCGCATCGTCTTTAAGAATTCTAAAGCTGTAAACCAAATGGGTAAGCTTGAAAGCGAAACTTGCGTGAAAAAATGTGTGGATATCAATGGCCAAAAGATTTCACTCATGGAGGATGACGATTCCTATTGCTATGTGCCAGTTTCGGAAGCGAAAGAAAGTGGTTTCCTCGTTTTTGAAACAGCTGAAGAAGCTAGAACGTAACTTATACTATTAACATTCATATTATCAAATTTACTAACTTATAATTCAATTTTCAGTCATGTTTTAAAAGAATTAAACGACTTTTTGCACGTTCAATCTGCAATTTTCTTCAAATTTAAGCACTGGTCGTATAGTAGCTGCGATTTTGCTATTAATGTACAATTCAAACAGGAGACGTCTAATAAACAACCGCCAGTCTTGAGAACAAATTGCAATAATGTTGATGTTAGAAACTCGCCGGAGAATGCAAGAAAAATTAATGATATTAGTCCTAAACAGGCTTTAGTTAAAAAAGAAAATAAAGGGGTGCGCTTGAAGCAATACATTATTTTGGGATGGTTGGGAATAAAATACTTTGTTTTCAGAACATTTCAAGTCAACCAAGGTCGCGGACTAGTTCACTTTCATCTCCTTCTTCGAATAAAGGTTTAACAAACCGTCAGCGAATGCAATTGATCACCAACAAGTCGAAAAGTACTGAGGTTACACCGACTAAAGTCAATTTTGGCTCTCCAAAAGTTGAAAAAGGATCGAAATTACCTTTGTCGAGAATGTAAGTATATTTATACCTTGAGAAATAAGTACAGAATTTATTTAATTTACATTACGTTTTATGTATTAGTTTATGTTTGGATAAAATGAATTCGGGCGAGGACGGCATGTCCTTGCAGATTTTGAGCATTACATCGAAAACGACATTCATCGGCTTCATAATGTCTGAAAACTACCTCAAATTTGACGAGGTTTTAAATGCTTGTGCTATTACCGAAACCGCAGCAATGCCGTGAGTTATTTTCATGTTACAACTAACAATATGTGTTCAATTTTTTATTTTCCAACAGTTCATGTGGGGATTTGGTCATTGTAAAATTCAGTGACAATGAAATAAGCCGAGCATACATTCTTGAGATTCGTGGAAACAAGTTTAAGGTTGCTGCAATTGAATATGCTCGAATTGCCGAAGTTGAACAAGTTTTTGCAGTTCCACAAGAGTTGCTAGAATATGCTGAGTTTGCTTGTACATGCGAAGCTCCCCCAAAATTTGTTAAGGTAATTATACTGGATTGTTAATTGACTTTATTTAGTATATTTATTTACAAATGATAAACGAAATTTGATTTTCTCGTATTTATTCTGTGTCTCGGAATTATGCAAAATGCATTTTTTTACAAATTGTATATATACGTGAAAACTTGCTTCCTCTATATATTAAACACTCGAGCGCCGTCGCTAATACGTCTAATTCTAAGTAACGTTTTTGGGTACTCGGTCGACGTAGCAAGTGAGCTGGAATCGCCTCAAGTTGCCTCGGAGCGCTCGCGGAAAACGGCCCGAGAGAAAAAGGATTATATAATATGCGAAGTGTATCCAAACAACATTTGCTACGCAAACACGTTTGCACATGATCATTCTAACACATGTGAAGAAGCGATTCTTTGTAGGAAGGCAATGAAGCACGACGCATTCGGTTCTAGAAGTGCCAAAAAAGTATTAGGTTCCGAAGGATAGAAATTTGAAATTATATCTACGCTATCGACACTTATCGATACCTAAAGTACCAATTATATACTTTCTTTCTTATTGATTTATTCAAGAATACTAATGCAAACTTATAGAATGGTAACCGAGAATTAAATCAAACTAGTGCAACATTATTTTCCAGAAATTTCTTATCGTTCTGATAGAATTCTGTTCTAAACATTTACAAACAACCAAATCATACTATATCGTGTTACGAATTCGTTTAACATATATTCCCAATCTTTCTAGTCATTAATTGTCGAAAGTGGAATTGACATTAAAAAAGGTCAGCGTAATATTATCGTAGACCTCAAAACTAAAACTGAAATAAAATGCAATATTTGGACACCAGAACCTGAACCAGAAATACCTACTGCATTGTCAGCAATGCCTCCCACTGAAAAACCCAAAGTTAAAGTAGAACAAAAAATATATACGACCATACCAACCACAATGGTGCCTATATCTGAGGGTGAGAAATTGCACTTATCTGGCTTTGATGATGTTCTTCACTTACGCAGCAAGGCAATGCATTCATTGATAACTACAATGAATAGAAAACTTCAAGAAAGCAATGTGGAGAAACTGGAGAAAGCCCCAATTGAAGGACAATATCTACTTGTACAATTTGGCGAGAAGAACGAATGGCGCCGTTGTTTAGTCAAACAAATTGAACCAGAAGGAGTGCGTGTTGCTTGTATTGACTACTACAATTCTTTGGAAGCTGTCAACACTTCGAGGTTGCACAACTTCACACCGGATGCGATTTTCGGGCCAACTTTACTCAAAGCTCGTCTACGATACTTCGAAGAAAAGGAATATTCGCCAAAAGTTGCTCAATTCATCCAGGAATGCGTGAGGAAGAAGTTTGATCTTACATTCCTCCAGGGCGATATTATCGATCTGAAAAATGAAGAATCTCCTAAAAATCTCTCCGAAATTTTACAAGATTTGGACACGCCTGCATATAAAACTCTGAAAGATCTTCCACAAGTTGCATTAAAAATTAACGTAGAGATTACGATTCTTGTGTTAATGGTCGACAAGGATCGATTTTATTTTTGCCCCACTGATCAAGCAAGTGAATCGTTAATTCATCTTGACAATGTCCTGAGATCGATGGAATTGGAAGATTTAAAGGAGCCTCCGGTTAAAGATCAACTAATTGTTGCAAATTACGAAGGTGATTGGTATCGTGGGGTTGTGAAAGAACTTACTGCGAATACTGCGAGCCTTTTCTTTATTGATTTTGGAAATACGGACAATGTTGATCTCAAAAAGATCAAACAAATCCCTGAAGATCTGACCAAGATTTCAGCTTGGGCTCTCGAAGGAACTCTGACAGAAGGTAAATATATTAATATGTAAAAATGGAAATCAACAACATTATTATTCTTTTAGGTTTTTCTGGTATCTACGAAACCAGTTACACTGCAGTTGCGGTCAAGAAAGAAGAGGAATTATATCATGTTAAGATTATTAAGATTCAGGAAGACTAAGAAACAGTATTTGAATTGGAATGAACGTTTCTCGTTTGCAATTGAAATTTTGTCGTTTTAGTTTTTAGATATAGATTTTTATAGAATAATAGTTAACAGTTTGTTATCTTGAATTTAATACTTTTAAGTTTGTATTCCACGTTTAATGTTGCAGAGAGCAGTTTTATATGACATTTTTATAATAAAGTTTATTCTTCTATACTTTTTTTGAATACAAATGCAGTAGACAATATATTATATTGTAAACACAGCTACTCGCGAACCTTGCTAATATGATTTCACGTATCAATTCAATAGACAACATATTCTTCTGAGTACGATCATGTTTTGGGACCGTTATCCCAAATGCTTGGCCATAGAAAAACTTAGCATAAATGCTATGATATCGAGATACCGAAGCCTCTTGGGGAAATATGTGGAATAATGCTCGAGATGCAAATGCAAAAACAGCGCCACAGCTCAAATTAAGCTCGTATCTAAAAGCAAAATTTCGATCCCTCTTCATCTCGTATCTCATATTGCTCGTATTTCAGGGTCTTCGTATCTCGAAGTACTACTGAACTTGATAATTTTGGGAGTTACATTTTTTAAAGAAATCTTTCAAAACTATTTCATTCTAGATATCGCCATATGCATTAAAAACAAAAATACAGAAATTTCGTTTAAATTGAGCAAGCCTGTCGTATTTTTGTTTACCAATCGTAAAAGATTTTATATAAACAAAACTTTTTTCACATTGAGGATTTTGTAAGATCTGTAAAATCACACCAACAAAAAGCCCACTATTTCATACTAGATGGCGCCATATGCATTGAAAACAAAACAAAAATCTACACAAATGAATCATCGCATTGCGTTCGCGTCGGTTGAGCATGGCTGTCGTGTTTTTGTTTATCAATCGTTAATGATGTTTAATTAGCCAGTGTGTGTTTAAACACCTCGTAACATTGTGTAAAATGTGATGTCTCATCAGTATTGCAAGGTACCGGTCGAAATCAAGGTAAGTTTACTTTATAATTCATTAAAACTATTAGATTGTCGTTACGAACATTGGCGGCAAAATTTGCCCATTTCTGCAATGTCTATATAAAATGAATTAAATTTCCAATATGTTCGAAGTAGTTTATTGTAAAACCAAAGACACATGTAATATCACAATGAAATCGTGCCAAACAACTGCAAATGTAAACACCTAAACAGTAAACACTTAAAATTACAACGTATTTCAATTGAAAACTGCAGGTAACATGTAAACGTGCGTTAGTTATATACATCACAATATGCTTTTGATTTGGTGTACAATCGTTTTGTAAATTACTAACAAACCGAATTTAAAATAACTGGTTGAAAGCAATTTGTATTATCGCTTCGCTGACATATAAATGTTGGGAAATAAGTTTCAAGGCATTGTCACAGTCTTCATCGGTTAATAATTCGTATAATTGGTGTTTGATTGAATGTGAGGTTTACGAAAATTACTCATCGGTGGTATAGAGATACGTATGGATACTGTCGCGAAGCTCGCGGTTTAGATGGTAGTCGGTGTTCTCCAGGGTGAGGTTGGTCATCGGGCTGGTGTACTTCCCCGACATAAACCACTCAGTGATGGCTTGTTTTTCATATGTGTAGCCATCGGCAATAGTTACCGGCACTCGCATTATCTCTTGGGTAATTGGGCAAACATATTCGTCTGGGATCTCGTCGATTTTCGCCCAATAAGACGTGTTAAACTGCTGTTCATCTTGTTTCAACCAACGAAGTTCATTCAGAACTTTTTCTAGAAGGTCTTCGTCTTCTAAATAAACAGATTGGGTTCATTAATTGTTCATGGTAATATTGCAATTTAATTTACCTATTTCCAATCCTGATGCGAGCTCTTCTTCACTGTATCGCATTATTTTCTCTCCGTCTAAAGAAGTATTCAATACATTCTCACGAATTTCGTTTAATCCAACATCGTTTAACCATTTCAGCACTTCATGGTTAGACCAATCAGCCAAAATTTTCACTCGGGACTTTAATTTCGCAGCTACAACCGTCTGGAACACCTAAAACACCTCTACTTTTAAGAATCCCACTTTTACGGCTTAATTTTAAAAGTCTTACTAATTGTTGAGGCAATTTCCAAACCCACAAAGTCTTATCAAGACACCCTGTAATCAGAATCTCACAATTCTGACTGAACGCACAGCTGGTGACAATACTATCATGGTCTAAGACATGAAGGCAACTCGCACTGTAAACCGACCATATTCTTGCTTGTCTATCTGTTGAGGTGGAGCACACCAATTCTCCAGCTCCCGGGGAGAACCTCGCACAAAACACATTCCCACCATGTCCTTGTAAGTTCCTCCATAACTTCACCTCGATATTCTCATAAAGAATCTCGTCTTCCTCTGCTTTTGGAAAAGTTAACGTCCAGAGTTTAACGAAACCATCATTTCCGCTCGTAACCAGGAGATAGTTCTGCACCTCAATGAGGTGAATATTTGGAATTGGCTCCATATTTGGGGAGAAGTCACAGCTCAGGATCCCCAGATCATGAGCATCGTCACAGATGTAGATGTTATTATCCATCACCCAGATTCGAAAGTCTGAGTTGGCGCATGTAGTCACGATGATCTGGTTGTCAGGAGAGAAGCGGGCAGAGGTTATTGCGTCTGAATGGCCCTCTAAGTTACTGCGCAATTTCTTGTATAAGCGAATTAGTTTATGAGTCAAGTTTAAGCTTACCAAACTAAATCCATTGTTTCCACATCCCATATGTTAGCAACTTCATCATCACCAGCAGTTATGAGGTACTTGTTGTTTGGAGAAAAGCTACACACTTTTACGCTGAGTTTATTCTCTGGGATTGTATTTACTTTATCTCCAGCCTGAAATTGAATATCCTGAAGCTTCATTTGTAGAAAGAGTGGAGAGGTCTTACTAAAGAATTCCATATGTAAGTAAAACCATCAAGGGAACATGTCGCAAGCATTGATCCATCAGTACTAAATTCAACATGGTTTACAGCATAAGAATGTCCTTCAATCGGAGAGAGGGTTGATTCTTCCAGAGTTTTATCTTCTGATATATTAAAGAGACGTACCATTTTATCACTAAGAACATTAGTCAAATTTGGTAATAAGTAATATTTTGTAATATGCAACAGGACGAATATAGTTGATTCCACAATAAATCCACTTACCTTGAACCAGTAGCTACCAGAGTACTATTAAACACACTGCATGAATTGATAGCTCCCTCAAAGAGATCTTCGATTTTCTCCACCAAGTCAATAGTGTTGTCCTGTGCCTCTGCATTTATCACGACGCTCTCCTCCTGAATGCCCTCTCCGCGTGTCATTGCATGCGACTTTAACTCCGAATCCAATGTTAGGGCATTCGTCAAGTCCCACACCATCACACTCTTGTCGTTCGAACCTGTGGAACCTTGAAATTATAATTTGATTAAAACACGGTACGTGTTCGGTGTCGCTCTGATTATCTAAATTCCATCGAACATCAAGAACATCAACATTCCGCTTACAAGAAGCACTTGTACACAACAAAAACACGTGAACAGCTAGTTTCCTAGAGAGTGTGAATTTTTTAAAGCGTCCAAGAAGAGGTTCCTGCAATTAAAGCGTGATTAGAGGACCTACCAGATACAATCAGAGTCATGTCTCTGGAAAAGGTTATGCAGTTGATATATCGCTGATGTCCCTGAAGACTGAAGATGGTCGCGCCGTTCATGTCCCAGATTTTAATCAGTTTATCCAGGCTGCAGGAGAGGAGATTAAGGCCACTTCCGCTGAAACGGACACAAGTCACAGCAGAGGTATGACCGTTGAAGGCACCTGTTTGTCCGATGGACACGGTATTTTCGCCATTTCGGTGTTTTGGTACTGTGGTGGCTGTGATGGTCCAGATGCGAATTTCATCACTGTTACCACATACAGCCAAAGTGTAGTACTTTGTAAACGGGTCATCATCTAGAATTTTAATATTTTAAATTTTGAAAAAGGTTTCATCTGTTTCTAGGGGATAGTAAGAACTAGGCTTGTTGGAATTGACCTACCATCAACTCGGAAATGATTCGATATATCCATCCCAAGTATCCCTAAATCATGGGTATTATCAATATCACAATGTGGAGTCAGAGGCTCTTCGTTAGTCGTATCCAGACAGCCTTGGACATGCCATACATTGATAATCTCAAGGGAACAACCACTAACAAAATACTGGGAATCTGGTGTAAAGGCAAGTCCTTGGGTAGTTCCCTCGTGATTGAAAATAGTCCTGGAGCCAAAACATCTAAATTTCAAAAGAAACTTCAAGGCTTCGTATTTAGTACCTGACTAGGTTACGGTGCACCAAATCCCAAATACAGATCGCCCCATTATCACCCGCTGTAACCAGAATGGAACTATCCGGAGCAAATCGGCACACTCTGATTGCATCCCCATTAACCTGAACCATAGTATAGATCTTCGCAGTCGAGCTAAGATTCCATAAGATGGCCGTACCATCAATGGACGCACTGGCGAACATGGACCCCTGTGGGGAGACCCGCACGCAGGTAACGCCATACTTATGTCCCCTCAGAGGTGAGTTGCTTTTCTGTGCGAATCCACTGCCTGGAGTCCACTCCCAAATACGAATCGTTTTATCACTACACACAAATAAAGTCCCAATAATACGAGTCCAACAGATGCGTGTTCGGATGTGATAAGCGCGCGCGTATTAATCAACCAGGCGCGCGGAATAATTGATGAATTTGATCACGTCACTGCATCTGCGGGTGGCATGTCGCTGCCCGTCCGCATTGCATTGATTTTATTTATCGAAACGCGCACTATTTGCGTGCTAATCGATTTGCACCTATAACCGAACCGGCGCCTCCGCCATACTTTATCGTTGAGGCACTGTAATAAATTATTGTGATGCATTTACAACGCGGTCTAAGTAAAAGTGTAATGGCCCTGTTTTCCAAAGTGTGGAATAATTGATGTTTGGTGGCTTATAGAGTGTTGTCAGTATTGATACCTGGTGTATTATTATGTATAGAGTGTTTTTTTATGGTGTCAGAAGAATGATAAATTTAATGGTAAACATTTATTAAATTATATCCCGAGGGAATTAATTACAGTTGAAATAATTTTCCTTTATGCCAAGCGCGTGTTGTTATATAGATTAATATCGGTGTACTCAAATATTGTTTGTAATCACATCGAAGTATCAATTTTATCGGAAAAGATATTTATAGTAGGTTAACTTTGTTGCAGGTCTTTTTGGAGAGGATATTTGGCAACAATAGGTTCAACAATAAGAATGTAAGTAGATTTTTATGTAAATATTTGTAGGAGATGTATCATTTTCCATTCACGAATAAGCCTAATCAAGTTTAACTTAAGATAATTATTTGATGCGTGTTAAGAGGGCCCAAATCTAAGGATACCACCCCATAGCGACTAAATCGTGGAACTAAAACGTGAAATTCGAACTTTGTTTTAAAATAATTTCTGATATAGAAATCGTAGAATTGTCGTGCATGCAGTAATTGTTTCTCCATTTATTGTAGTTTAATTTGCTATAGCCGGTGAAGCCCAAAAAGAGTGCAGACAACTTTAAACTAACAATTAGTTATTTTTCGCAAAAATCGATTTTTTACATGTTACATTGACAATGACTACATTATCTTGAATAGAGAACCAATTACTGCATGAATGAGAATTCTGCGATGTCGGGTATATGCATTATTATTATTTAATTATTGTAAAACAAAGTTTGATTTTTATACTTTAGTTCCACCATTTTGCCGCTACGCGATACCGTCGAACTTCGGTCCTCTTAAGTCGTTTTTTCCAAGCTATCTTAGTTTTTTCAACGATAATTTCTTCAAAACTCTTATTAATCGTTAAATGATTCCACTAATTGTTATATAATTCGCGTTTTTGTATTAACTAAAGATTTGTGTTGTTTTACCTGGATAGTTGTCTTATTAGATTTTGTCATTTCTAGTGTCAAAGTTAGTTAGTTGATTCTTAAAATTAAGCAGAACAACAGGAACTGGTTTAGAATATTTCGTATATTTTGAATATATTTTTTGTAAGAGAAGTTGTTATTTTCATTGTATTGATTGGTTTAAGTATTTATTGATACGTAGACAAATTGTGTGATTGTTGAGAAGGGCAAGACAGAGTTGTGGATTGCCAAATAAAGATCTTCTTCTGGTTTAATGAAGATTTTAGATTTCATCCCATATTTCTAAGGTTATTTTTTAAATATTTACCTGGATCCAGTAATAAGATTAAAATTAGGTGCAAAGTCACACGCTGTAACATCACTCGTATGTCCTGTCAGGGTTTGCAGGTGGGCGGCGGTATCAACGGCGATGCTCATGTCGCCGTAGACAGTCTGAAACTACGAGACTTTCAATTTCAAGCTCAACACTCAAATTAAGTATTAACGCGAAACATAGTTTTACTACTCAATTAAAACCCTCCCCTTGCTCTAGATGCATGACCTTGACCTTTCCGACATAATAATTTTCAATCGAGAAATAATTGATGCCATCGATGGGAAAAGCGTTCCCTCGTTATTTATGAGTCATTGAAACTTTTGATAACACTCAGTATTTGTAGAAGAAAACAGAATAATTCAGAAGATGTGTATGAAATCTATTATTAATAAGCCTTAATGTCATATAAATGACCTTAATTGCGTTTGGCATTCGTGCGTAAATAATGAATATCGTTTTGGTTGTCCTGCTATTGTCGTAGATATGATTACATGGGGTTGCACCTCTCTAAGGTTTGCTTTTGAATAATTGATTGAATATACTTGCCGATTAGTGCCCCGTACACGTGGCTGTTATACTGCAATCGATTAATTGGATATTATTGTTTTACAATCCATAAATCAGATGATATGGGGATAGTTTAATGTTGTACGTTCATCGATTCGTTTTTTTGTTTTCTATGTGCTTATTTTTGTCGTAATATATAAATAATTTAATGGCATTATTAAAGCCTATTTTTTTACCGGAATAGTTTCACATGCTATTTTTCTTTGTGATCATAAACATGTATTGAATTTGACAATGTTTTATTCGAGAACTAACATTAAGCGGGGTAAAAGGTAAAAGGGGTAAGAGGTTCTTTTGAGAAGGTCAAAAATGATTTTCATGATTTTTTCCACGATAGTTCAAAATGTTTTTTGATGACAATTTAATGCATCGTACATAAGCACTGTGTAATTTCACATTTAAATATTGATATTTAAGAATGGGAATGTTTTAAATGTCCATCACCGATTTGAATGATTTTTTAGTGCACGCAGCACATATATTGAAATAATTTTGGCAAATGGGATATTTCCCATTTTATGCTGTTTTCTTAGAAAAAAATACACCGTTTTCTTACAATTAATCAAGTCTCCCTCCATATTGGTTCCACGACGAAACATTATTATTTGCGTGTCAAATAAGCTTAGGGTTATAATCTTATCCACTTTAGAAAGTTTATGAATATTTTTTATATTTTATTATTTAATATTTTGTTTGTTTGGTTTTACCGAACATCGACATCAATCAATTTTTTTCAATGTAATTAGTCATGTTAGAGGCTAATGCTAATAATAATAATATTGTTAGAAAAATAATTGATTTTTACTATACATCTACACTGAGAATTATTTTTATTGTATATTTATTTGTTAAATGTTTATATTTATGACAAATGAAACAACAAAGTAATAATCATACAATAACAAAAAAAAACATAATTAGCAATAAGTTCCTTCCCTTCTTTAAGTCTTCTCCACTACCATCCTTACTATAAATGTCACCAATTCTCCCCTCTCATCCCCATCCTTCTCCATACCCCTGCATTCTCACCGCAGATGCTCCCAGATATCTTTCCACACAATGGATATCGGGCATAATCCCGATAATAATTATACCCTGAAGTTAGTAGGCCGACGCTCAAACAAGTTCTCCGCGCAACTGATATGACTACTTGTGCCGAACTTTTGGATTTTTCTTTTGAGAAAACGGGACAAGCCCGGAAATTATATCAATATAGGTACAACAATTTTCATTCGAGTCGGTCACGAACACTCCAGACATTCCTCTTGTAAGTTAAAAATTAATACCATGTCTATATCGCCATGTTTTTTGAGTTGCTCGACTGCTTACTTGCTAACGTCGTTAATTTTGATCGGAAACGAAAAATAAACACGGTTTTGTCTGTTTTTCGGTTGCATAGCGTTTAACGCCTTCCAAACACGTTAGCTTTCCCCGCGCCTGATCGGGTCTCGTCGAACGTAATTAGCATATGCTGTTTTTTACGGGAATGAGTTGAGGAAGACGGGGAATCGAACCTGGGACCTTTGCGTTACAACGCCTGTGCGTAACCTTTACGCCACGCACTCCACAAAACAGTTTTGTAAAGTTGATAAAACTAGTTTGAATATGATGCCGTACATTTTCGATAAAAAGTCAAAATTGTAAGTTTTTATACAGTTCTTCTTATTTGAAGTACATTTTTCGCATCCAAATTCGACTTATACATACGAAAATACTTTGTAACATACATTTTTCAAAAAGTAAATGACGTCATCATATATAAATAAATTATGAATAAAATTCAGCCAAATCGATTCATTAGAATAGTAAACGATGTTGCGAAAAAAATCCTTTCCAAGTTGGGTAAACATGTTTACTGCTATTTTTCCGAGCTGTAACTTTGAAAATACTGCAACTATCGACCTCAAATGTTGAGAGAATATTCGTGAATAAATTAACATTGCGAAAAATCGATTTGTTCTATCTGATAAAAGAGGTACCGCTTTAAATAAAAGAAACTATCGGTCAATAATTAACAATAATTAAAATACAAATTTCGCAACACGTTTTTATTTCTTTAAAATTTCATCAAATGTGTATGTATGTATCAGTTACTTAAACTAATTGGTCAAATTGAATCACATGAAATCCGAAAAACGTAAAAAATAGCGGCATAGAAGCTAATATAAATCTATATACGCAACACACAGTAAAAACTATTTTCAACACAATTTCACAATGTTTGACGTCAAAACAAAAATATCACCTGAGTTCAGCACGTGGACTTTTCGTGTTTCAGGTAAAAGCTAAAAGCGTACTCGAGCCGATCGATAAAAGTGACATGTGTATGTGCTCCACCTTTATTATACTATTGGAAAATATAGGAATTATTAATAAAATCACACGTTTTTTACTGCTTTCTAAAGCAGACATAATCCACTTCTTTGATGCTAGACACCTAAATTGTTATATTTTGACATGTATATTTAACGTAGAAACTGGGAATTGTAGGAAAGGGGGAAACCAAAAGAAAATCTTAATTATTAATTCCTTTGAAATACAATTGAAAGAAGACATTAAAGGATTAATGGGGTAATTGATTAGATGGGTAAAGTTATTTATAGATCGAATGGAGGCCGATTGAAATGTACAGCGACATGCGATGAAACAACAGTTGTGATTATTCTGCCTTCAGGTAAATCCAATAAATGCGATATTTAATATTTGCAAATATGCCATTGGGAAATAATTATATAAATGTACAAAATACGAATTCATCAATGCGTTAAAATACAATCAAAATGCATCTAAAATAAATGACGTAAATTTTATTACAAACAAACCAAGACACAAACAAATATGCAAAAATACTTACAATTAGAGTTTGATGAAATCTGTGTGAATAAGATGAAAGATGCTGACAATAAGCAAAAACAAAGCGCAACAGGTTGGTTTGCGAATTACTGATACGAAATTGATTTAACACATTTCATGTTTCACTGAGTGTTATTCCATTGTTTAATATTAAAATAACAATGAAATGTTATAAATTTGCATTAATCGTTATTTTAAAAGGGGATATAAAGGCAAATATTGGTGTTTTCGCTTGCATTTTGCCAACAAAGGGAGAAATACAGACTGGTTGAATTAGTTTGACGATTTTGGAAATTATACATTTTCCTATTATGCTATAAAATCATTTGCGAATGATTATATATTTATTTAGCATAATTCATATTTCACTGATTATTATCAAACAACCGCGTAATCCAATATCATATCAATATCATATCATATAATAATCCAATATCATATTGTACTATTAAACATTATTTAATATTATTGAACATGTTTAATTTGAAATTATTGTTCATTTATTAATTGAACTATCGAAATATTTATTGCATTACATTTTGATGATTAACCTTGATTGAGCATGTGAAAGAAAAGAAAGCGCGATATTCAAAACTGTGTATATTGAGGTCTTAAATCTTTTGGGCGCGATAACTAAATCCGCGTTTTCCAACAACGATTTTTAACCGCGTTAAGCGAAGGTTACCTGTATTTTTATATGTTTTGCAACATTCGACAAACATTTACTTACTTTTTTTGTACTCTTTCCTTTTTACGACTAAGGCACTTTAAAAAACACTGTAAAGTCGAATCTTTCACATAATAGCGTTTTCTTGTTTTTTTTTTTGTAGAAATTTCCAAATTTTCGTTGCAGTATATTATTATTTTGGAGGTAAAAATAGTTGTCTTATCGAGTTGAGCGTCGCCACACAACTAACATGCGTTCACGTTACATTCTTTGTATTACGGTATGTTCGTCACTGCCGCCTCCCACTCTATGTACGATCGTTACCAATAATATTCATATTATCGAATCGTGTTTGCAACCAAAACATGTCCATTGTTATGATAGCAATAAACAAGCAATGAAATATCAGATAAATTTCCTGAAACTACAAATAGGCAAGTGTTTTTCTATGTTTATTTCCTAGAGATTGTAAACCTATATTCGGCGCAACTATTAAAAGAAAATAAAACCCTAAAACTAAGTATAATTCAAATGGTCTTGATTTTGATAGTTTTTTTTTATTAAACAAATATGTAATTTTGTTTTATTTACATGATTTGTTTGTGTTGCAGTTAAGTTCAATGACAACAATGTAAAGCTGCGTTGAGATTAATTAAAGTTCAAATATCGATATTTTATCCGATAGTTGGTTATGTTGTGATTGATTGGTTGCATAGAATACATGCGTTTATTCAAAGAAAAAGGGTTGGTATTGATAATAAAACAAATTGTAGTCCTTAAATTCATGCAAGAGAATTGGGGAGATCAGTAGCAACTCATGGTCAATGTAACTATTCGCATACATTCAAGGAAAATTCCAGGAAAAAAAAAAGTATAAGAGCGTCCTTTTAATTTTGGTAGAAATGAGTGTTATCTATGCATATACGATTTTTCGCTTTTAATGACAAGCTGAAGCAGTTAGGAAAAGCGACATTTAATTTTTCGAAATACCTTTAATTCTGCTCTGAAAAGGCTCATACATAAAGGCGTAGATAAATTTGTAGATAATTTTTAAATATTATAAAAAATCTTATGAATTTTATTGGTATTGAGGAAAGCTCAATTTAGCAGACCATCAAATCATCGATAGCTTTTAAACATAATTTATTAATATAATGGATTAGTAATGCAAATCTTATGTTAACAAATAACGGTATGACTTAATATTTTTCATACTATCACAAATTTTGAAATTGTTATACTTGATGAATGAGTCCATAAAAGTCTAGACTCCTAGATGCTATACAACCTCCTTCATCATCGTGATTTCTTGTGCGCCTTCTTGTATCATCCATTCATTAGCCACATACGTATTAGGATATTACTCATATCTCACGTTAGTCATCCTGCCAACCCGTTCCTTTTCCTCGCAACCTTTCCCTTTTCCACATATCCATCCCGCGTTACATCCACCTCGGTTGCCCACCAACATGATGCAGTGTCCAGCGTACTAATAACACATACGATTCACGTTCGTATCCATCCGCATGGCTATTGTTAATCCGGCTATCACGAAACCGCAATTCCTTGACACTTTTTGCCCCGTTGTGTGCGCTGTCATTCGTCGTGCGCCCGGTTTTTAATGTCATCCTTCATCTGCCTCCCTCTGCGCTCACCCAACCCGCCCCGACATTGCCTAAAACCCCCGCATGAACCTCGAGCACACAGGCCGGCGAAGCCGAACTTGCAGTGTTGCGAGATTGCGTCTACGTCCACGCGGGGACGAATTTATCGTCCTTGTTTGTAGCGTTCTGTCTGGGATTTTCCGCGCGTACAATTCTGAATTTGGATGCGCGTAAAATGTGGGGATGAGTTACGAGGCCAGTTCTGCATTGACGGCATATCCAACCATACAGCCCCCCGTGGCGCGCTGCGATATGTGGTCGGTCGGTCGTTGCTGGTTGTTGTGAACGATACAGGAGGCGGAGGCCGAAGAGGCGGCAGTTGGTAGCGCTATAAGGTAGGAGTATAGATAGAGGGGGGAGGTACGTTCGGGTGCGAGTATGTTCCACCCGCAAAATTGCGCCGCTCTCGTTTCCCTGTGCTTTGCTAAAACTGTTAAAGCAGGTTAAAGGTATCGATTAGACTGTGTGTCGACTCGTCCGGCCTCGGTGGAAATGTCGTTTCCGCTCGTGCGAAACACTTTTCCGCGTGTTGCGCGGTCGCCGCCGGAACGTTTCATAACCGCTGAAAAACTCACTTTTGAGGAAAATATTTTTCAGTGCGGCCAACGGGATTTATTAGAACTGTTTCGGTATTCTGATATTTAAAGTCCTTGGGGTGTCAGGAGTGCGGAAATGAGTTCAGGGAAGGAATTAAGTAATTCGTACGAAAACTGCCAAAAAAATACAACATCGGAAAGAACATGTTGCAAGAAAATGTATTAAATTATGAAATAGTCAGAAATAACAAAATTTCAGTATATATGCAAGAGATATAACCTCGTTTAAACTATCACAAAACAACTTCAGTTGATTTTAATCTATCAATTAGAATTTAATCTATTGGCCCAATCTTAATGGTATAAAAACAAATCAGTCTTAGATAATTGAGTAGGAAGTTGTAATTTAGTAATAATCAAACTCTGTTTCGCCGCACTTTTGTGTATCGTAAAATTTTAGATATAAAGCAAGGGTATATGTTTAAAAAAAATATGTTTAATTAAAAGTACCGATATTTTTTTGTATCGAAGGAATGGAACATAGAAAGTATTGAAACTTGTCAATATTGAAGGTGCTCAAAAATGCGAAACTACCAATAAATGAGTTAATTATTATGTATTAATATAACCCAGTCAATCTTGTGGCTAAGGGGGTCCCTTCGTATGAGTTTCGGGTAAGATATATCGATATAGGCATGTTACAATGTGCACCTTTTTTAAATTAGTAATTATAACTAATAGATGTCGCTGAGTGCTCACCAACAAAGTAACCTATCTCTACACAAATAAGTTAATGTCAGCATGTTCAACAACACAATACTACATTGCGCATGACATTGTAAATTATTTCAAGTTCATATTGAATGTTGTAATTCCCTAATAACATGTACTAATTGAATTGAATCTACATAGAATTAACACATAAAATGTTATTCAATGATTTAGTTCATTAAATACTTTGTTACGCTTGTGATAAATAAAGACGAAATGAAATGAAAATACAATTGTAATGCAAATGATGGTGCAACGAGTGTATGCTAATGAAATATTTAAATATTATAATTCCAAGCATTAAACATCGAATTACTTGCGACATTTGCGCCACTTTCCTCAGCGTCAGCGGGCGGATGCTTTCAACTTTCCATTTCCGATTTTGTTTATTCATTCATTCGCATTTTATTCATTCACTATTTACGCAAAAAACTGTTTTTACCACGCATAAATATGCGCGAAACCACAGCGGCTAAGCAAATAGATGCGTGCAGTGACTAATCGTTGGCATTTCCTTCGCTGATGCGCGCGATTTTTTCGCGAGGGAGTCCAGGCAGCGAGCGCCGCCCTGCTATTCGTAAGCGCGCACAGACACACGCAGCAAATTCGCAGCGATAATATCAAGCATCCACGGTGAGCGCCTCGCGGCGACACCAAACCCACACACAGATACGCACGCAAACACGCGCTCACCGATGCGGAGGGGTCGCGAAATTATTTTCTCGACGCACCGACACACGTGCACCGTATACTCATACAGCGGCAGGTCGCGCGTTGTATCGGAGTGCCGCGAATCGGCGAATAAAGTATGCGCTTGCTGTGCGTGTCGCTGTTACCTCCGTACCACCAACACCCATCGTCGGCACTCTTTCTAAACGAGCGACGACTATTATACTTCGAGCTGATGTCGTACTCGGCTAGTTCGTACTCGGCTTTTCTGAAAACTTCGGCTCTTGATGGAAAATCGTTTTTCTTTGTTTAGGTTCGGCCTTTTATTATTACAATTTAATAATACAGTAAACCATTGTTAGCGTTGTTAATACATCCTCGAAATAGTGTATTGTACAACGAGCATTTAATGCTATTCATTGTTTACGAGTATGACTAGCTGGCAAGACATACATACGTGAATAATGGCCATTGCATGCGCGTTGAACACTTTGCTGTAGTTTTTATTTCGGTTAATAAGCATTAATTTTCTGAACGAGTGAAATTAAAGTAGTTATGATCAACAGTTGATGCAAAGCATTATTTAATCAAAATTAATATAACGTTAATATAATGTACATATTATGAAACAGGAGTTGAAAAATGAAATAAAGGAAGTTTCAAATTGCATTACTGCCGAAAAATGCATCCAAATTTTACTGAACAGTATTTTTCTTTCATTCCTGCATTCTCTTCAGGTAATAGTCAACTTTTTTTCATTGGGATCAAATTCTCTATAATGAAGAAATTTATTTAAAATAAAAACACAAGACTTAATAAGAAAACCGACGACGTGCATGTGACGGAAAAAATCGCGTTAACCAAACAAGAAACGCGTAAATCGAGGGATGATTTCCAATCTTTTGGCCGCGATTCTCAAAACCGCGTTTTGCAAAACCGAAACGATGATAATGTAATATGTCAAAGAACTATTATTTAATCAAGAAAATATACGATGAGAATAATTTAAATCCTAGACTTTTTAAAATTGTCACTTTGGACACTTTAAACATTAATCGATAGCAAGCGGACCCTGTGTTGTTTTAGTGTGTGAGGGAGGGGGGTTAAGGAATAGACAAGTTCCGCCTTTCACAATAGAAATATACATTCTTTAAGAACCACTGATCTAACTACTAATAGTATAACACTAATTGTAATTGCCGGAAATGATCCTAGTAATATTGTACATGAATTTAGGTCAGATTCCATATCAAAAAAAGAAGAAAAATCTATATTTGACTAAATGAGATGACAATATTCATTGATAATCAATATATTTTTGACATCCACTGACCATAATTGAGGAACTCTCTTTGGGTTTTAAAATTTTAACATATTATTATATTTTTTAGGTTCATATACTTGAATCTAATACTAATATGAATATAGACCAGCTGAGTTTAACTTGTTCGTATGTGATTTCGACTGATGTAACGTAACTTAATTTGGTGTAACCTACACTTGCTTAATTAATTTCTCCTTTACACCTTGTTTGTAACTCAGGTTAGGATTGGTTAAAACAACTTAACCTACCCCGAAGAAGATAATTTTGCGCAATTTACATCTTACAAGTTGAACGTATCTATCTTAACATAAATCTAATAATTCAACACCTTCAACGTTGCTGAACCAATCTAAATCTAACTAACCTAAATTAAAAGATCTATATGAATTCAGGTCAACGTTTGATAATTTTAGAATGAATTAATAATGAATGACTTTTTACGTTTTTAAAATGTATATCATTTCTTCTGATCACTGTCTGTTATAATATTCAATTAATTGATTATATATCGATTTGTAGTCATAAATCAAACGATATAAGAAGCCGAAGTTGGAAACGCCGAGTTGGGTATGCTTCTAAAGTGCCGATCCGGCAGCTACATCGTAGCGTACATTCGCGTGCGTTTTTTGCGACGGGTGGCTGCCGGCAGGATGGATCTGAGCGAGAGGCGCGAAGAGTGTGAACGCAGGAGTGAGCGGTGCGCGGCGTCCGGCCATCTTGTGTTTTGTCGGCGACGGTGAGTGAGTGTGTGTGCGGTGGCGGCGCACAGCGCAACACAGGCACACATAGCACATCGTGCGCGCGTATCGCTCGGCCACCACGCGCGCTGCTCTGCTCCCGTCAGCAGGACACACATCTCCTCGCATCACACGCGTGCAACTCGACGTCCATCTCACAATCAAACCGGCGGCGGTGGCGGCGCGCGCGCCTCCCCCCTCGCACACACCGACTGTACCCAATCCGCCAACCCGTGTGCTAATTGCCCGGTGTTACGCTACGCACATACGCACGAGCTTTACCCTCCCACCACCCCGGCCAACCGACGCAAACGGCGCCGAATGTGCACCGGGAACGCAGGTGCGAACGCACCTTAAATCACGTGCGAATCGCACAACCATTGGGGAAGAGTCGTTGTTTTGTTGTGCCGTTGGTGTTGTTTGCGCGTGTTGGGGGGGGGCGAGCCTGCGACCGTTCCGTGTGAGAGCGAGTTCGTCGCGAATCGTCGACGGTCGGTCGTGCGCGCAAGACGGGCGAATCGCATTAGTCATCGCAACGTGATTCGGTGATAGATAAACGAAATAAATAAACAGCCAATCCGGCCAGTTCGCGAATATGTGCGCGAAAATGCGTGTGGCGGCGAACGGTGTGGAACGTGCACGTGTGTGAACACTGTCGCCAGGTTTTTCCTTTGAAGGGCTCTGCCTGAACAACCCCGCTTTATTGGCGTGCATCCGAGTATCATACACAATCCATCGGCGGGCGCAGGCAGTGTCGTCGGCTTCGTTAGTTCTTGTCGCTTGGCGCTTATTCGCGCGCCCCTGCGAGTGTGTATGCCTCGTGAGCCCCCGTGTGTGCATGTAGAGTGAGTGCGGCGAAGACCCCCGGTTATTTCCACATCATCCTGCCTGACTTGTGCGCCCGAAACGTTTAGTCGGCCGGATTGTGTCGTGCGTGTCGCGTCCTCTCCTACCTGCCGCACGGAGATACATACCTTTTGCAAAGCACAAGAGGCGGCCGCTGTGTGTGTTTATTATTAGAGTTCTGTGGTGCCTACCTACCTGTGCGAAAAACGCCCGCTGTTTGCTGTCGCGGTGTGTGTCTGCTGTGGTCTTGTGTCTCTCGGCTCCGGTGGAGAAAAGGAAGAGCTGCCCATCGTCGACGTTGTTTGCCCGTGTGCTGTTTTGTGTATGCGCGTGTATGTCGCGGTGTGTATCTGTGCAAGTGTACATCTGAGGGGGGCCCCGGCATCCTCGTCGCCTTCTCGTAGTCGCCTCACGCGCAACCAGCAATCGACATACACACACCGGGCTTGCTTTGCTTGTCTGCTGTGGCGAGGCCTGGTGGAATTGAGTTAGGCGAGTGGAGTTGATATTCGAGGCAGCATTAGTGTGGCGAAAAACGCGAGAGCGCGTCCGGCCGGCCAGAATGCGATCATGAGAGGAGGCCATAAATGATCGCAGCGAAAAACACGGGATCTGCTGCTCCCAAAACGTCGGCGAATTGTTGCAAACTTGGTAAGTTCCCTAAACTAGCTTCTCTACGATGGATATAAACAATAAACAAACAATGTGAATAATATTTGCGAATAACAGAAATGTGTTCTCCCAAGATTCTAATCTATTCAAATCATTGTAAAAATCTCATCTTCATAGGAAGTATTTAAAAATGTAACCAAATATATAGTGTTTATGACTCACTAACAGTTGATTGATTAACGAATATTTTCATAAATTTTAACCTCAATGATATTCCGGCCTTGCTAACTCGTAAATACATCAACATCCTTTGTTTATTCCTCCTGAAGTTAATTTCTGTCAGTATTCACTTTAAGTGTTCCTAAACAAAGTTTTTCCTGAGCTTCCTTCATCCTAAACTATTTAAGGTTAGGTAAAATTAGTTGTCGCTTAGAATGAAGTGGGTTAAGGTTACGAAGGATTTTACATTTCATCCTTTCTTAAGTTAAGGTTACATAGGATTGAATTGGATTGCGAGACTAATGACTCCTTCCTTCCTATTAGTTAGGTTATCTAAGGTCCAGTCCTAGCTCGATTAATGTCATTAATCGTCACAGGAGTGGTGCAAAATTAACACTTATACACGCTGAAGTGTTCGGCGATCATTGATCCGTTTTCGATTCATAAATATGCAGGGCCATTGTTAATAAAGTCGGCTGGGTGCCGGGCCCGCTCGTCGTGTGCTTGGGTTCGGCTTGTGTTGGCTTTCGGTTGGGTGAAGCTGAGATATATCTCGACGGATGGATTGGATGGAGGTTGGCCGGGCAGGCTTGTGCTGGTGGTGCTGCTGCTGCGCTGTTTGTGCCGCGCGTATGATAGAAAAAGTTGCTTGCTGCTGCGGTAGAAAAACATCTGTCGTTGACGCACATTATTTCTCCGCTCGTAATTTAACGTTCGCATGCATATGAAGCCTCGGCGCTGCTTCGACCGACCGGCTCACTCGCCAATGCACAAAACCCACACGTGCATACCGCGCATACACACGGTCGGTCGGGGCGAACGCATTGCTGCGTGTCGCCAGCGCGCGTCCTAAAAATATTACTCGTGAAACAAGCGCGAAAACCGGCCAGGACGGCGCGACGTGCGAATTGCGATCGCGTTGAGGAAGGTATGCTCGTGACTGATTAATAAAGCGCAGGCCCCGCCATACGACGGGCGACGCCGCGGCCGGCGATGTGCAAAAAAGTCGCTGATATGATGCTTCCTTAATTAATCACGCTGTTTGTATTGTTTTAGTGGAGCGGTTGAAGAATTACTCCGTATAACCGTTAATAGTCATCAGTAAATGCGAATTTTCGAATGTTGGCGACGGGCAATGAGCGCCAATAATCGCGATTGGCCATGCACGCACGTTTCGCTGTGTGTCGTTGCGTCCGTAATTAATGATTACAGTTATGTAATGGGTTTTCTATGCGCGTTGGCGCTATGTTGCTGCCGCCATCACCGCCGCTCCTGGCTGCCGGTGCCGTCAAAAGGCGACGGCCATTATTGTGCTCATTGCACATTACATCATGACGGAGTCCCCGCTTGTTGTGTGTGCTGGGTTATGCTGTGGCGGACCTGAAGGAGGCGGAGGATTTGAAAAACATTCAAACATGTATAGCAGTCGGCGGCGTGGCAGGCGACAGCAGCCAAGCGGCGCGCGCTGCGTACGCGCATTTTCATTTCTTGCACGAGCGAGCCTTTGTCTCTCCTGCGCGACTTTGTGTTTCGTTTCTTGGCGAACGACGCACGACAGCCGGCTTTCGGTCGGGGCTATGTGTTGTGTCTTTTAGTGATATTGCTAGGGTGATTTTTTTTTGGAAAGTCGTGTTTGTGCGAGGAGATTTTCATTATCAGCTTGCCAAGGGTCCTTTGGTTTTTGCGAGGATTTATTAGATTTCATACAGAAATCTATTTCTTGAAAGATTTACCTGGGTCTTAATTTTTCTAGTTCGTAATCCATCGTGGTTAAAAGTGATATTTATAATCTATAACGAATAACCCATCTTCTCGATGAGTTTTTCTTAGAACGATTACTAGATAGACCTACCGAAGTGGCCTAGGGTCGAGAACAGGGAACGCTAACCGTTTTGAAGGTGACGGGTGCCCATGAGACATTTCTAAACTAAAGTGGGTCAATTGCAATGAGTAAAGAGATCTGGTATAGACTCGTACAGTTTGTATGACTGCATTTATGCCAGTCATGAGATCTAGAACAGTGACGGCGAAACTTTTTGGGGCGTAGGGAGCCCCAGTTAAATGTCCCCAAAGTCCGTGGGGGACCTGTCAAATGTCCTATATGCCCATGTATATGTAGAACCCTTGGATTAAGCTAGAATATGTCAATTCCAAACTTGCGTGGGACGGTAACTGACATGCGAATCACTGGTTCGCCATCAGTCATCTAGAGTCTGACTGTTATACTTAAACATTTCTGAAGAATGCTTTATCTATTTACTCCTTAAGTTAAATGGTTGTCTATATAGAAACATGCTTCTGACAATGAGTTTGCGAAGATCTTGGAAAATTACTATGATTAGAAGTTATATTAATGTTGTATTCAAACATCATATAAATGAATCAAACCCTATCTCCGAGTGTAACCTAAAATATAAATTCTGCACGTGTTCATTGATGGTATTTTTATTATTTGCTAAATTTCAGTAATTTATGTAAGGATTAAGATGGTTCATCACAGGTGATACTGCAGGGTAAAGACACTCTACCAAAATTTGTTCATCGCAATTTAATAAACACAAGATTAGCTCCTAACTTTATCATTAAACCAACTTTAATTAAATGTCCTTTGATGGAAGTGCTTGAAAATCTGTTAAATTTCATCTAGTTTCCCAACTCCCGTGTACTACATATCAATATTCAAGTATACACTCTTCGCCTTATATGAAAACTTCATAAAACTTTTATAACATCTCGTGCACATGTCGTAAGGTTGCAGTTAAACATAAGTTTTATTAACATCCAACTGGAATAAATAAATATTCCACTCGCTGTATCCCAAATTCTTAGATATTTCTACATATCCCAGTTTACACCGTTCAAGATGTTTCGTTTCTTGAATCCAATTTCACCACGTAAACTTTATTGTAGTCTGCCGCCTTTTAGTGCGATGTGAAAGTCATTTGGTTATTGCTTTAGCACGTTTAGCATGCACACACGACTTTAGCCACCTATTGGCGCGTACCTTGTAGCATCCCACCCTCTGCCACCGCCTCGCCGCCGCCCTAATGGTAATTTCGTTAAAAACCCTCAGTCGTTGTCGGCGAATTCACTCGCCTTGGCTTGGCTTGGCTTTTGTTGTGCTGGGCACCAACATGGCGCGTAAAAGCGTGCGCACGCTCGTGGTTCTTGGGCTCTACGATAATCGTAATACACTTCCTTTTACTGCCTCGCGGGAGCTTTGGCTTTCCTTGGCGTTGCTATCGTCAACGAATGCGCGACTGCGTCGCTAGGGACCTTTCTAGCGTTCAGTTGGGCAACGCCAAGGTGGCAATAGACAATGGCAATGCGAGTTTACCTATGAAAGTCCATAATGCTATAACACTTTAGTATTCTATGTACTAACCCAGTTTTAATCGATTTAGGAATTGTGTCAATGTTATTTTAGAGTTTCATAAAACTTTTCCTGGGGATGTTATTTACCTGTTTTTATTTATAGACATATAGACTAATTGCTTTGTTTTTGAAGAGAACAGTTTTTGTCTGACGTTGGATGATATCGTTTTTAGAGTTATTACATTTGTCGGAACTATGTACTATATTTCAAGGGAGGTTTTGTGAATGCAAAGAATGCAAATGCATGCAAAATGAAAAGAACGCAAATTAAGAAAGAATGAAATTCACTGATCTCGAAGGTGTCAATGAACATAAGAATCTTCAGAGATCCTTATTTTTTGTCTTAATATGTGGTTTTGTAACTTAAACAACTTGTTTATGGAAATATTTTCATTAAATCTTCAATTCAAGCTTAATGAATTATATGAAGTGAAATCGCGGAATTGATAGTCCAGACGTTTTTCTAAACTCCCATTTCCTCAACATCTATGAATTCCAGGATATCCCAATTTTGCTAGGACATTTTTATGTATAGAAGAACAATACATCTGCAACAAAAAGAAGAGTTGAGTGTCACTCATCTAGAAAGTTTATTTTTTGTATTAAGTAGTTGTTTTGAAAGTTAAACAACTTAATGGAGGATATTATATAAACTCCATTTTTCCCAAGAAACATCTAAGAATTCTAGTGTATCCCAAAGGCACATTTCTTACTGATTTTCCGGAAAAAAAATCTATAGAAACTGTAAAAATCATTGTATGTTCCAAGGGGTTTTTCTATAACAGTGATTCCCAATAACTGTCTACGACACTTTTGTGTGAAGAAGAACAATAAAGCAGCATCAAAAAGAAGAGTTGATCTAGAAGCTCTAAAAGAATACAGGCATATTTAGATATCCATATATTTGTTTTAATATATTGCATTAGACAAATTAGACTTAGCCCAAAAGTAATATTTCTAACTACCTTCGGTTTAAAAAAATGCTTCTTTCCCCGCCTTGAATCTCGAAATGTCTTTTTTGGTTTGGAGTTTTTGCAAAAATATCGATAAAGCTACTCACTTTGGCGTTTTAACTCTCGGTCTTCAAAAGGCGATTGACCCTGGCCTCCCTTTCTAAGCAATTCTGACAGCACCCTTACCAAGAAACTTTCCAGCATTGGACATGTTTCAAACAATGTCTTAAAGACATTTTTACAATGAATTGAGAAAAAACAAAATGTTTGCTTATAAGGAATGAAAATGTGTTTCCGATACTTGATTCAATATACTGTTCAATATATTATATTGTTAGTCGTCAGGTTGCTTCTAAAGCTGATTTCAAAAAATAATAAAGCTATGAAAAGAAAAGTATTTCTTTAAAACTTAATTCTTACTAGGCGTCTATGAATGATGTCCTAATTTCAATATATTTCCTTCCATCTAGAACGTTTGCGCGAAATTAAATCTGTTGTTTTGTGACGATTTCCATCGTTTGCCAAGCGTTACGACTCGCGTGTGTGAACCGTAATGACGGTTCTAGTCGTTCAATCGCGCTCGCTTCTACTGCGCCAGGACGAAGAGGAAGAAAACGCGAGAGAACGCAACGCGCCCGGTGGTGCTTGTTTTGTGGAGCGGCAGTGGTGCTGCGCTGTACGCCCGACCATTTGTATCGATTCTTTATTTGAGGAGAGGACGCTTAAATTTATTACGCGACTCTCGCTCGTCTCTTGTTGCGTCTGCTTCTGTGCACCGCACGCATATGTGTGAGTAGGCACACGCTTACCAGCAGTACCATCAACCACCTTCACCCTCCTCCCTCAAACAACGCTTTCCAGCGCCGCGTCGCCGTCAGGATGCACCCGTGTGCATTCGATTTTAATTCAATAATGAGCGTTCGCTTCCCTCTTCCACACGTGGGGTGGTAGTGCGCCTGGAGGCTCTTTCTCCCGTTGCAGTCAGAGAGGCGTGGTGATGATTCGCTGGTGTTACCCTGGATTCCTTTCTCTACTCGGCCCTGGCTTGGCATACCCGGTAGGGCGATAATTTCAGTGCGGGATTGCGTTATATGATTTCCACGAACATTTAGTAAACGCAGGAAATATTTGGTTTGGATTTCATTTCAACTGAAATTGTATTGTTCAAGTGTATCTTGATGTGAGATCGGTTGTGGCTGTGTGAATTTCCGCATGCTTATTTTAGCGGGGAGTGTGTGCGTGTATTGTTATCTAGGCTAAAGTTGTGGAAAACATTTAATTATGTGTTACAACAGTTGGTACTTATAGTAATCAGGATGGCTTTAAGAGACTGTTCCGGTGACAGTAATTCCGTTATTATTAAATTTAAATAAAAGATGTTGAATTTAATTTAAAATAATTTAATTATATTAGAATTAGAAATTACATTAGTACAGGTCAGTATTTTCAAAACATCGAATTTTGCACTAAAAATGTTTGAGATTTTTTTATAACCTTTATCCCCAAGAAAAATCAAGTTTGAATTTATCTCTGCCACCAAAGAATCCATGTTTCATATGTTTGGTAGTAAATCAGTTGGAATATAGAAATTATCGATATTTTGAAATTAATGAATATGTCAAGAATGAGCTCTTCTTAATATGCGACATTTATTGTATTTCTCTTCTTTTAGACAAATTTTATATAAGTTTATGTCTTCCTTATGTGAACTCAAACTATCTGAAAATATTTATTAGTTTTAGCTATTGTTTTACTACGTTTTAATGAATAAATCATGAGAAATGTAAATAATTGTCTCACCTGAGCAGCACAGTTGGTAGTGCTTCGGCTTACCACGCAGTCGGACGGGGTTCGAGTCCCCGAGGTGGGCACCATTAGTGTGAATTAATTTATTATTTAATTCACACTAAAATTCACTCTAAAAATTCACACTAAAAAATCCACATCGATAAAAACCACATTAATAAATACTCATTAATTAATCCAAAAATTCACATCATATGATGCAACACTCCACGATGTACCGACATTCTATCAAAACATATATCTCTATATCAACACGGAGGAAAGCAACATACTACACACATCGCCAAAAACATCAACAAAAACAAACAACATCATCATCACCATTACCACAACATCACAACAAGAAAACGAGTTGTAAATCTCACACTATATATATTCACTTGTAACTCAATAATGTATCACACAATAAAATTGTATATAAAAATGGCTGAAGGACCAGTTAGGTCGATAGCCAGGTCTATGGACCAAATACAGTATTATTATTTTTTGTAAATAATTGATTATTTCAAACAAATAAATGGATCGCGATATTAGTAAATATCGATATACCGATATTTATGTTTCGATTATTTGACATGCCTAATGCGATTATTAAATTTTAAGTAATAAAATATCCATTCAGCATTGTATTGTAACAATTGTCATCAGTGGTACACAGTTACGGCAGCCTTATCGTAAAATTTCTCAAAATTTACTTAAAAAAAAAATTCCGAACTCTCCATGATTCCCACTAATCCCCAAAAGTCCAAAACTTCCTATTACTGATTGATTCCAAAGTTATATATTTAAAATCATTTAATGACACTTTCAATGTTGACTACCCCAACTACAAATGAGAAGGTATTTGTTTACTTTAAATATTTAACATGTTGGACTTATTAAATGCGCATCAAATTATCAATAAAGTCCCTCCTAGGCGTTAAACAACATTTTCTAATTAAATTAAGCTTCTATGTTTGTTCTACAGTTGCCTAACGCCTCCATTTACGGTTTACTGCGCTCCTAATCTCCCAATTACACCCAAAGCTTAATTATTTGACGCCATTCTTAATGAAATTCAGCTTAACTCGTTAATACCGGCTTTTATGAATATTACCAAGCGCAAAACGCACTGCGGCGACGTCCAACGCAACGCGTATCAATAATAAAATTGCGCACGATTAAGACGCTCAGTGCAATCACGCTATGTGTGTCTGCGTAAATAATTAATCAGCGATCGATGGCGGCCAACAAACCACCGAAGAATAACATGTTGCTCGACTAGTAAAGATTCGCGGTTACGTGAAAATTCCACCTCGTTTTCGTCGCATTTAATTATTAAGCGGTTTGCCAAGTATGTGACTGTTGAGGCGCGTAAAATATAGCAAACTATGGCGCTATTACTCATCGCGGCGTGATCATTCATCAAACTGTGTAAACTGTCATTGTGCAAACTGTAAAACTCGTAAAATTAATACCGTACGCGGTGAATTTATGTCGTAGACAAAAGTTTTGCGCGGGAGAAGGGTAGGCATTAAATATTCGTTGCTTCTGATCCGTGATGCAACGATCGGGTGCGTTATCGACCGTGTGCGTGTTCATGTGATTAGCATGAGCTAGAAAACTCCGCCATGGGCTGGAGGAGTAAATAGGAGGCGACGGCATTGTACTGCGAACCCCGTTCGCTTATTTCTTTTTTTTTCGGTACGCATTGAGCGGTGCTCGTCATTCGATGTTGCGCGGCTAGTTGCGTTGTGTCGGCGTGCACGCACGGATGTTGATTGACTCGGTTGTTGTTGGTTGTGTGTTGCGCTGGGCGGCGCATCGGCAGATGTTTCGATTCCAGTTTCAGTTTTTCGGTCGTGCTCTATGTACGTAGGTAATTCGTGAGTGCGTTTCTGTATGTGACGGACGCTTGCCGAATGGCGCGGCGTCGCTTCTTTTTTATTTTGAGTCATTGTGAATGTGAATTGTGAGGTGTTACACATGCCGGAGATTCCTGGAATACATTTTACAACTGTCTACTCAAAGTGTGAGGAATATTTTGTGATATAATCAATGTTCATTCGTATTAGTGTCAGATTAGTGTTAAATGTCTGGTAAGTGTTTGTTATACTATTTTAGGAATTTCTCTGTACTTCGCAAAGTTCTAAATTTTCTATTCTAAACATAATAGATTGTCAAATAACGTAATGTATTGCTTCCGGATAGGCCGGCTGATACTCGTAAAAAATGTCTCATTATTTTTATTCCCATCCGAATGCGCCGTGCATTGTTTTCCTGCCAGCCAGCAGCAGCTTGCAGTAACACGGCAATTGTTTGCATCGTCGTGTTAGGTCTCTGTGCGTTTAGCGTATGTACTTCAGGCGGATTTTCTGTTTTATAAACAATTAACGGCATTTCGTTGAAGACGACCGTTTGCGCTGCATGCCAACTATGATGGGCAGAATCGTGAGGCGAGTAAGCACATCGTCTCGTATTTAACAACATTTAAATGTTGCTTGGCCGGTTCGGACAATTGCATTGTTTCAATTTAGGACGATGTCATTAATTCAAGTAGGATTCATGCGTAATGTATCGCTTGATTTTTTCGGCGAAAGTACTACGTAATTTTATGTCCTTTATTCGTGAAGTAGATAATTAGTTGAAATTATTTTTCAAGATTCGGCATCGTGTTTTAATATTTTCAGTATGAAAGCTTCAAAATCTTTTACAACTTGATTTTGAAAATATATGTTAATATAATGCTCATTTGCCAGGACAATCAAGTCATTTACAAGTTTTTTGAAAGGCTTAGTCAGCAAAACTATTAAAGAATGTTTCCCAAAAATTTCACGTTTACAACTGCAGTATTTACGAAATTATTGTTCAAAAAGTTAAAGTATTGTTATGATTACCCAACTTTAAATTGCGTTTGTCTCGCAACATCATTTTTAGATTGTGTGTACGCGATTGAGGAAATTCTACTAAATCGATTTGGCTGAATGACACCTCATTCATTATAGATAATTATCAGGAATAGGACGTAAAATGTTTTTGAAAAAAATGTATTTACATATTTTTCCCTATTTTTAATTAGAACTTTTGTGAAATAAATAAACTGTATAAAAACATGCAATTTTAACTTTTTCTTGAAAATACCCAACGTCATATTCAAGGTGGTTTATGAAACTCTACAAAAACTATTTGGTTTTTCGTTTGCGATCCAAATTAAGGGTTCTAGAGTGTACGCAACTGAGTAACTAAAAAAACGAGGTGATATAAAGCAATTACAAAACTTTTTGTATGATACTCCCTGAGAAAAGAAAATCGTGAAAATCCTGTCTTTTTTAACATGGTAAATGATGTTCCTCCCTTAAGAGAATGGATACTTACTTATCTTTCAGTATTCTGGTCTATAATAATAAAATTTGAAGACAATAAAGAAAGTGCAGGTCTTACTATTATTATATGCCTGAAAAATTAATAATCTCTAAGCTTTGGCTGCCTGGAAATGAAGGAAAATTATTGTTCATCAATCCGAAACGCGTAGAATGTAAAATATTTATGGCATGGTTGGTCAGGTATCGCCTTCACTGCGTCGATGCGCTTCCAAAAACTACGAAGTTTTTTACGACAGTCACTGAAATTGCCAGTGCGCACATGCCTATCAACATTATTGTGCTGTGCGTCGGTATCATTTGCAATTCATACCGAGGTGTGTACGACCAAATATGCAATAGATAAGATGTGCCAAGTGGCGAACTTTCTATACCGCAAGAAATGCCTACGCATTTCGCATACACCGTGTTTTCCCATGATTTAAATAACAAAATTAACGCATCTTCAAAACATCTATTTCCTGATTTTCTCTATTATGTCTAACTGAAACGTTTCATGGGGACGAAATTGCTCAATCTAGAACTCATCTAGAATCTCATGGGAGAGTTTATATATACTTTGCAAGTCATACGGAAAGTAAGAGGGTAGAAGATCTAGAAATGAAAATGTAAACGAAGTAAACAAAATCGAAAACGAGGATGCAGAGCCGGGCCAGACGGCCAGCGAAAGGAAAACCGGTGCGAATCGAAAGTTAAACATGCCCCTCTTCCTTTCCGACGGATTTTGTTATTCCAACATCTTTTCAGTTTCGTATTCATTTTATTCATTCGGTATTATATTTATTCGTAGTTTTCTGAGCACAACTCAAGAGGAATTGTAAGACGATTATAATCGATTTTATCATAGCATTATGTTTTCATGGTTAAGCGCACACTATCGCTCGTTTCTTTCAATTGAACTTTTCGCATCGCATATTTGGGATTTATGGATGAAACCATTAAGAGTTTTCACGTTCATTTTTTTTTGTGGGCGTATGAGTAAGTTGCGAAAACTTTCATCTCCTAGAAGTGGTATTTATTGTTTAACAAATTGGGCTTTTATTGTTTTGCTTTTATGGGCGAGTTTATTGCCTTGTAAAGACTAATGATTTTATTTATTGAAATTTTGAGTTATCGCATGATAAAACAATTAGCAGAAGAAATTTATGATTAATGAATCAAACTAGGGGGAATGGCAAGTATTAAAGCCAATTATCGACTAGAACACGAGCAATACAGCGCACTAGTTATTACCGCGTTTATTAGTGAAGTATTCAAGATTATTATCTAGGTGAAACAATTTTGCCTGTGGCTGTTATTGTTTTAACGTTTTACATATCCTACTTTGGTGTAATTATGTGGTAAGGCGTGTAAAATTTTAGAATGTCATTATCAAAGTTATTTTATTCTGCTTTTCTATAGTACATAATATTTCTTTTATATAAAGTGAAAAATAGTTATATATTTTAATTTGTACCTAGAGCCGTCATATAAGAGCGGAACCTTTTAAATTTAAATTTATCTGGTAAAAAAATACAAGAATGCATAATGCACGGTGTAATTTTGATGACATTTATAAATCGATAGTTAAGTTAAGTTAATGACTCCGAGTATTTTTAAGAAAATATTTAAAATTGAATGTTTTTATCCAGTTTTAAATTTAAAATGCATTTTCGCGCAAAAATTCGACAATATATGTAAATATCTATTTTTCAAAAACAATTGACGTCAAATTTTAGAGTATGTAATTATCTATAAAATGAGTCATTATTTATTAAAACGTGGTTGTGAGAAATACGAGTTTTAAGGTGATAAGAATACTATATGTTTTTCTGAGCTTTATGTACTAAAACTTCGTAATTACTGCAGCTGTCACCTTGATTTGAGGGAACATTCGTGAAAAGTTTAGCTATTGATATGACTATTTCCAAAAATCGAATTTAACTGGTAAGTGAATATAGTTGATGGAAACTTGTCACTTTTTAATAGAACATGTTGGATAATTGTTAGATGAATAAACGGCGTTCTACAAATACAATTTATTGTTGTACTATATATATTTAGGCTTTCGCCATCATCAGGTTCTAACATAAAAAGTTACGATTGAAAATTGAAGATATGTGAATACGTACGCATTTTTAAAATAATCGTTCAGGAAGACATTGAAGTGAATCCCCTATAACAGGAGACGAACAATTGTTTAGCTTTTGTTGTCGGTGATTTGCGATCGACGGTATTCGCAGCGAGCCATGCAATCTCTTTACGATGGGCGACAATAATAATGCTCGCACATCATAGAGTACAAGACGCAAAGTAAACGTACGGAACCGCCATTCTCAATACATACAGTTCAGTTCTCAGTGAGTTGCATATTACGTGAACCTGAGCCGACCAGGTGTAAGTAGGCAGTTGACCTCGGTGTTCGTCTTCAGGCATTCTTGTTCGTACACAGTTTTTATTTGATTATTGCGATGGCTGTAAATAAGGAAATGTTTTTGTAAATCTGCTTCTTTCTAATTGACTAGTTGGTCAAGGCTTTGATATACTGATTCTTCTTTTGCAGTTTTATTGGAAGGGCACTATCTGTGATAAGACAACAAAGTAATGTGAGTATCTTTCGCTGTAAAAGTTTTTGGTTGGTTGGGCGTCGGTCGTTTTTTTTTCTGTTGCAATGGCGTGTATGCCTTTGTCGCCGAGTAAAGTAATTGCATAGGCACGAGATGAATACGCACGCATTCGGCGTGGAAAGTCGCGCGCGCAAGCGCGAGTTGAACGTTCGTCATGTGATGTCGTCCTCTCGGGCGGCATGCGGTGTGAGGCTCTCGGCACGGCGCTCCTCGCAAAGGGGAAAAAGCGCCTGGTTGAACGGGGCGAGAGGTGTGGGCTCTCACTCGGTGTACAGAGAGTCGTGTCTTCTCTTTGCGAGACACAACGGTGTGCGTTGCGCACGGCCGCAAACGCGGCAACGAGACGGCCGAACGACGCCATCATCATCGGCATCGCGCCGCCGCGCGGTCGCAGCGTGCACATAAAAGACGGGCGCATTATTATTAGCGAGAGATCGCATGGATGGCGTTGTCGCTTGCGCGTTCGCGGGTCTCGTCGTCACACATTACGTCGCCTTTGTGATCCGCCAGACCCGGCAGCGTGTGGGTTCTGGGGTGGTGAGGTGTGGGAAGAGTGGGCTGCGGAAAAAAGGAGGAGGATGAGGAAATAATCAATCGGAGGAAAATCTGACATGTCTAATGTTTCATTATCTAACACCCTATCTTGTCGTTGGGATGATCAACAAGATTCTTTCATTGGTTCTGTCATATTTTGAATTTGATTATTTAGATTTGAGTCTCTCCATATTTTTTAAATTGTCTTTCCCTTTAAAAAATGTTTTCTGCAGTACGTGGACTTCACGTTGTTGTGTTGGAGGTTTGAAGGTAATGGCGATATATCCCAAAGGGAACCCCATAGCCCGACAAATATGCTCCAAAGGGGACCTCCCGTTTGTTCTTCGCGGTCCTATCGAAGTCGCTTTCCGGCACTCTAGGGAATCGTGGACCCCACTGAAAACCATTGATCTAGATATGCACACTTTATTCAACTTGTTTTAGGCAAGGTGATAACGGTTAGGAAGCCAAAATGAAATAAGGCTCAATACGTGTTCATATAACTTTGAAACAGTTTTAGTTTAATTTATTTACGTGCAGGTTTATAATTTTGTTAATTTTATTGTAAGGCGTGTAAACGTTAAAGGTTTTATTATCAATGTGAATCAGTTAGGTTGCTTCTTTTTTCCTATTTTCGTTAAATAGTGCTTAGAATATAATAAGCGACTTACCAAGCACAAAATGTAAAAATATATAACTCAATATTTGCTTGTTCTAAAGACATCAAGATCCACAAGCTCAGTGAACTGATTATAAAACTTGTTTTACCAATTATTCACCTACTTTAACGTATGAATTTTTCCAAACTGCATACAGGAAGACGTTACTGTGAATCCCTATAACAGGAGATGAGCAATTGCTTTGTTGCCGGTGATTTGCGATCGGCGGTATTGGCAACGAAGCGTGCAATCTTTCAATCTTTTCACGATGAGTGACAATAATGCGGATAGCAGCATTGTAAGGAATAATCAATTGAGGATAATCTGATAAGCCTTCTCTTGTTACTCTATCAAATATAACAATTAATAAAATGCCCAATAAGGATGGTGAACAATAATTTAGTCATATTTACGTACTCCATTCGGACTGCCCTTCTTTAAAAAACATATTCATTTTAGTATAATATTTAGGAAAACCACTAGTCTGTAAGGAGATCCTCTAGAATATATTTGTTGATAGTTATGAATATTTAAGGGATCCCATTATGCGGCAATTTTGTTGCAGTTCGAATGATATTATTGTCGTCGTTTGAATATCAACGCCGCGCCGCCGGCGCGCGGGACCTGCCCATTTCGAACGCCTTCCGCTCATTCCGAGAGAGCCAGCCCACATTCGCTCACTTCCTATACTTCCTATTGATTTTCTATCTATACAATACACAAACGCAATGTACACGGTCGCGTTGGATGTCGTTGGGAGACGTGCCCACAACCCCTGCGCTGCTTTGCCGTGCATGGACGGGCTCTCTCGCAACGCGACGCTGCTTTTTGTGTGCGCGCCTTCTGCCGATTTCGCGTCGATGACGAAAAGTTTTCGTTCAGCGGCAGCAAAAACGAGCGACACCACACACACACACACTACCAGCCAGTGGCCAACCCCCGCTCAAATCGCAAAGGTATATAACCACGCGGGTGAGGTGTACTGCTTTTGGGGTACTAGCTACCGCTGCTACTCCTCTGCTTACCGCCGGTGCTCAGTAATCGATTCGAATTCAAGCATTGCGAGGACATAAAAATTTGCTGAAACTGCGGAATGGCGAACTTTAGGATGCCTCACGAAGGACAGGCATTGCGCGTCACAATAAGTCATTAAATTTTACTACGCATTCGGGAGCGCATGAAGAATGGGCGAAAACGGGAGGTCCGCGAACGAACTCGTTTCGGAAACGCTTGAGAGGCAGGCAAATCAGATTAAACGTCGGGTTTTAAATGCGGTGCCGGTGGTGTTGGGAAAAGTAAATTGTATTTGTAATGTAGTAACGGCGAACAGCTGTTTGCGCTCAACGAGCATGTATGCACGTACATGTGAGTGAGTGTTTGGTGATTCAATAGAAATTGTAATGAGATAACAGGAAATAGCCGACTGACAAAACGCGCCCGCGTTTGAGTGGTTGTTTCCACTGGAAGTGAAAACGACCCAATTTTAAATTTACCACACCTTTTTGTCGATTCTATGTGTCTGCCAGCGTGTAGAACGAGGGACGCACAAATGTGCCGGACGCTCCCTCAATTGTTTTAGTCGCCATTGGACGCGGGTGAATTTGTTTAATGGGAGTGCGCGTTTTTCTCGTGGTCCCCGTTTTGGATTGCAGTTTGTACGCGGCTCTCCCCTTGTGTGTTTTATTATGCGAGCGTTTTGCGCTTACAAGACCGCAGTGACGCTGGTGCGCTTGTCGCACTCCTGCACCCGGTTTTATTTTATCCGCTGTTTCATGCAACTACAAAATTATACGTCATGGCACGAGGAATGAGTGCGAGTGCATGAACGCATTGTGGCGCGTTTGCAAACGCTTTTGGGTTGATACGTTTTTTGGGGTGTCCCATCGCATCCGCCACCATTTTGTGCAAGTTCAATCCCTCTTCGGAGGCATTAATAATCATTTAGCAACTGATATACGGTTACTTTTCGATTGAGCATATCTTATGCGGGAATAAAAACAACTGTTTTGCAATGAAAGGGAATTTTAATTGCTAAGCTCCTGGGCAATTTGTTGTCCCTCTGGCTGATTGGCCGGTTGGTAGCTAGTAATGGCTTTCTGTCAATGCGAGAGGATACAGCTTGGCTTGTCTATGTTTTAGGTAGGCTACACCTTTCCGGGTTGTCTCTCTTTGACTATGCGCTTATATTGGATGGGTAGATGCGAGTAGGTGCATAGTTGTGTGTAACAGTCCCAATGTGCACTTCCTCACCCCCTAGAACGAGGTTTCGATGGACACAGAGGCACGCTTACAATTCGATATGTAAAATACATAAATGACGTGTTTCGATGTTGCACTCGCATGCTTCTGTATGGTTGCCGGGTGCACGCTTAAAGGTTTTGGGAACTCCACAGATTGACTGAGGGCTTGTTCAGGGATCTGTATGTCTATCTCTTTTACAGCGTTCAGATTGAAAGTGTGCGACGCAGACGAAACGTGGGTGTTTGCACGTTTCGAAATTAGGGCTGAGTGGCCCACGGTCGGCGCGGTGTATGTGTACGTGTTTGAATGTATGACTGATCGTGTGCGCTGCTCGCGTACCAACAAAAGCTTGTTGGAGAGGGAGTCATCCCCGGGAACGCGCTCGTTTTGCGTGGAGCGTCCTAGAATACGCCATTCGCCCAGTGCCTCTCTGTGTAAACTTCATAGCAAAATCGTTGATTTAAGTAGATGGCACATATTTAATGGTGCTTGCGTTGGTTTATAGAATACTGATTGTTTTACTGTTGATTATGTTTTTCCTCTCGCCTTGTTGGTATGTTCATGCTAGGAAACAATACTTTATTCAAATGGTTGTAATCTTAGAATTCTATGAAATAATTTGATTATAGCGATTACTAATGATTAATATGCTTATTTGTGTATCTTCGCTAGTTATTACTCCCTTGTTGGCGAACCATCGGTGCTGCTGTATCAAACAGGAATCGTATGTCCGGGAATAGACACTCCCGAAGTGCGAGTAATGATTTCCCGTTTGGGTCTCGCGGGTGCGCGTTCCTCTTCCTTGTCTTGCCTTGCGGCTTTTTCGTTATCCAACATGTTGTTTTCGGCGTGCGGGCGAAATGTCCCTACCGCCTTTTTCCTACCGAGTCATCTGCCCGTAGCTGTCCCCAAAATCCCTATTCGAACTCGACCAACGATGCAAAACACTATCATGTATTGCTCGAAGCCGTGTTTCTGAGTAGTCACAGAAAGCACGGGTGCGAGGAGAACGGAAAGATGTAATGAAAGCTGCTTGCGAATTCAGTCGATAATCATTGCTTTCAAACCATGCTTGTGCCCTCGAGGTCGACGGTTCTATGCTGCCTCAAGGCATTTTCTCACTGTGATGAAAAGCGTCGAAATCTAAATGTGGTCCTTGGCCTCGCTGACGAATTTAGACGCGATATATTTCGGCTAAGGTGTCTTTTCTTCTCGATTTGTGCATACGATGAAGGAAGGTCTCAAGTTGCAGCGAGGTGTTGTTGTTTCGTGAGGTATTTGACTACCTGGTGGATCTGGCAGTCGTCAATCTCGGCCCGATTGTCAAATCGCTCGATTGTTGCCTTCATCATCTGCTTGCTGTGATGCTGCGCCCCCTTTGGCCCTATTATGATGCGCGTCCGGTTTCGCCGGTGCCATGGTTCGCCATGGTTTGCGAATCGACGCGTCTGCCCAACTAACTAGCAGCGCATATCATCGCTGTTGATCGGCGGCGAATGCGAGTTGGCCTCTCGGTGCTCTCGGGAACTCGCTCGAAACGTAAAAAACGAAAACGCACCTCTTCGCGCTGGAAACGCAACTCAGAACCAACATCAGCTAACTTCTCGCTCATGAATGCTGGGCATTGCGTTCTTTCTTCGAGAGTTGTGCCCAGCGTCATCACAGTTGCATCGCATCCGCGTTTGTTTCGAAACCATCGTACTGCATCTTGGTGGCGGATGCAGTTGCGCTGGGGCGCGCGCCCAAGCATTCGTTAGCAGCTTCGCATCCGCAAGCTCTCACACATATCAGACGAGCAAATGCACCGCATGAGGCACAGCCGAGAGAGAATATTCATAACCCGGGCTAAGTCGGCTAGGCTGCCTGCAACACGTAAATACGTCGCACACCGGCCGGTACACAACGCAACTTGCGACGCCACCGACTCTGCAGCAGCCAGAAGAGACAAGAATCGAGAGGACCGCTCTCTTCTCGCGCTGGTCGGCGCGCGACGACGACGATGAGAGAACAACGCGCGGCGGCGACGACGAGCAAACGAGCCGCTCGCGCGGCGCACTTCGTGTGTTGTGTGTAGTTGTTGTCGGTACCTTCGAACAGTCGCAGAGGTAACGTCTTCGGCAGCACGCCGCATTACTGCCGATTTGCTCCACTCGTGTGTGCGGATTTCCGTCTCAAAATCGCATAACTTGCAAATGACTAGTGCCATTGTGCTGTGATTGTGTATGCAAAACTCTGATTGTGTATACTACATCCTTTTCTCTTGTGAAAGTGTTGTGCACTTTTGGATTACCATTTGGATATTAACAAACTATACAGTGCAATAACTAATAGAAACAGGTACTTATATACACTTGAGAGTACCATCAATTAAAGCTCATTTGAAACACTGTCAAGTTTTGCCTATGTATGATTTGCGGTATTTTTCGACGTGATGTATTTCGCAGTCTCTTTAGTCAAGTTGTTTGTTGCGGGCCTGCAAACTTGCCGCGTTGGAGACGGTAGTCGCCGTACAATAACCGAAACGATTTGCAATAAGCGGCGTGCGCTGCTTCGGTCGGTCGGGCCGGGCTCGCGTTGTTGTTCGAAACGACGCAGGAATAACGAACGAAACGAATCCAGTCGCGTACACATACACATGTGCGTGGGGCCAGTGGTACCAGCAGCGGCACAAACCGCAAAACGCCGCAGCTCTCTTGTTGAAAACGCGCTCGCTGCTGGTGGCAAACACGGCTCCTCCGCATATATGTGTGTATGGATGGCGTTGCGAGGAGTATCCGCTGCTTGATTTCGTTGCATTCGCCGTTGTGGGCATGTCGGAATAGCGCACACGCAGCGCGCCGAGTTCACAGAATAAATTCTTCATTTTCCTCGTTGCGGCTCTAGGTAGAAAGGCTCATCGCTTCGTTTGCACGTTTATTGCAAGCGTCCCCATGGGAGAACAGCGGCGCTGTAATTTTCTTAGGCCAGGAAGTTTTTTGCTATTGAGACGCGCTTTCTTTACACTTCGCATGGGCGCATACAATAATTGCGCGTAATTTACGCATGGTCGCAATGATCTTTGCCGAAAATTGTCGCTAGCGGTGGCGATAGCTCCACGGCCTAGCCGTAGACGCACTTTGCGAGCGTGTGTTACTCAATTAACGCGTGTTCTGCCATTGCGCTGACGTTCTCATTGCGATGCGTCGTCTATAAGTTGCTTGCGAGGCATGTGTGTAGCTTGTCTGTGGAGGAGTTTTGTATTTTCGTGCGCGTCGGCGCTCGCCTTACATGTGTATACGGAATGGCGAGGCTCTGGCAACCGGTCGATGGACGGACGCAAAAGCGAAGTCTCGGCGACGATGGAGGAAAACGGCGTGTAGCGCGCGCGTAGTCGTTTTGCTGATGGCCGGAATTGGGAATAAAGGCGAGCGGAATGCTTGGTGCGCGCGCGCCCAGGTAAATGTGACTACGATTACCATCCGCCGAGCTGCGCTATAGCTCTCGGTCGGAATGGCGTGGATTTCGGTGGAAGCGATGTGCCGGCTGCGTTTCTGTGTCGCTTTTTTGCTGGTCGAACCGGGCGTCACATTTGAATTTGTCATGAAGACGGCGCAATTTGAGAAGAAGCTGAACTTTCATGATTTGACTACTTTAAATGGTCGCTACCTGAGCTGGAAAAGTGTCAACAAAGAGATTTGAACCTTAGAAAACTTGAGTTATATTTCAGCCAAGAATTGATGTAATTTGGGTCAAGTTTAAGTAATTTAAACTTTAGCCGCTGAGGAAGCAAAGTTAAACTTATAATTTTCCCATCTGTATGTAATTATTCAATGTTTATACTACATGTCATAATCAATACGTAATCAAGTAATAAGAATTAATGATTGATGTGGTAATCATTGATATATCGGATATAAATGAAGGAATAGCTTGAAAGTTAACCTAACCTTACATAGAGTGTATTAACCTAACCTCGAAAATGAGCCCTTTTTAGGAATAACCTTTAAAGTTTACTATATTATCTTATTTCTTCTCACAATCTTCTATACATTTATGATATCACAAGAAACTTTCACTAGAGATACCAACACATAGATACGAACATTCTCACACAGATTGTTGGAATGTGTAGGCGGCAATCTACAGTCCACACCAACATACGAACACAGTCTAGAATGTTTATACGAATGGTTATACATGTGAAAGTGTAACATGTGCTTTGCGGGTCGTCTAACTCGTTCTCTAGGTCAAGTTCACGGTGTTGCATCGGTGTCGCTGCACTCGCTTTCCATCTCCTTCTCTCTCTCTCTTTGATCTGTTTATCCTTCCTTTTCATCCCTCTCTCCACTCCGTGGTACGCATTCAGCACAGCAGTCTCTCTGCTGCCCCCCCCCTCGCCGCCTCCATGTACCAAGTACCTTCATTGCCGACCATCGCCTGCCCCCGAAAAACCCATCCTCCCACGAGTCTATCGGGGTGGCAGTGTGACTAAGGATGTCCGTATCCCACGACCTTGACCTTAATACCATCGTGATTCAACCGTGAATTTGAATATAAACATTACTTTCGCTCTCGCTATGTATTCCCGCCCCACCGCGATCGCAGCGTTTATTAATAACTTATGTGGAATTAATGCAAATTATTCCCATTGACCGCATTTGTATAGATTATCGTGGTTGTTGTAGAGGCGATTAAAAAGTGAAATTTATTGCATAATTACCAGTTTTTTATGCGTTTGATAATGCGTTGGAGATGATTAAATATATACAATTAAATATTATGAGGCTTGATATTCTCTTTCTTCCCCACTAAATGTTAAATGCGTAGATATATATGTGTGATTGTTGGGTAAATATAAATACAAACAATGAATAACTCTTTCATGCGTTATTTGCTCGATGGATGTGTGAATAATATGTGTGTTCTTATCGTCTATGTATAATTTGAATGTTAATAAATGTTCAAATTGTGATACTATTAAGATACTGCGTTATGCTTAACGCTGGTATTGGTATTGGTGCTTAACGCCCAATTTCATTAATCATTAACCATTTAATTAACGATTCGGCATAGTATTAATTGTGAGTATGGATAATGACCTCAAATTGATTAAAATGTCTTGACATTGATCTTAATAATCTTATGAACTGTTTAATCTTATTGTGATATTATTATATTGCTAATATTGTCTAATTATCGCCATGTTGATGCGTGCATAATCCGCAGAAAAGTGGAATGATTCGCCTTAATTCATTAAAGTCTTTCTTGTTCGTGTGGATCGGATGTGCGATGTGCGCCCAGGGACAAATGCGGCAGAAAAAAAGAAACGAGAAAAACTGAAATTATACGTTGATTGCTAACGAGAAACTGGATTGAATCACCTTGATCGTTGTGCGTTGGGTTTTCTCGCGCGTTGTTTCATTCAGCTTGTTAATGATTTCACTTCTTTTTTCTTCGTAGGGGTTTGGGTAGTGCTTAACTGGTGAGATCTTTTGCTACATATTCATCTGATGTGTGGCTAAATGATGTATGGTACGATGTTTTCCTTTTGCTTGTTGACGTGATAAAGGATTAAAACCGTGTATGTTAAATTGGAATGGGCAAGTCCTTAGAATTTAAATAGTGTGTACATGCAAGCAACTCTGATCGTTCAATCGTGGCAACACCTCATGCAAATTAAGTGTTTCTTTGTAGTTTACAGTTGATTGTGTGAAATTTAAAGTTAAGTATTGTTAGTGTTTGCGACTTATTTGAAGTTGAAGTTATTTGATTCAGTATATTAATAAAGCGTGTTGTCACTTCTACATTTTTGTTATTGAAGTAAACTTTCTACGCTTAACTTGGGTAGTAAACTAGTGCGAGTCGGACTTAGGCGACGTATAGCTCAGAAACGAATAATCCGAGTTTAACTTTTCTTTCTTTTAAATATGTGTATTGTTTCAACTTGGGCGACAAGCTAGTTATTATTTTTGTTCTTTGCGGATTTAACCCTTAGAGGGTCTTTTAATGTTCTGTCGTTTATCTGAGTCGTGTGCCGCGTCTTGGTTACGTTGAGCACGCATGTCGTAGAAAATTTATTCCTATAAATAATAATATAAAGCAGCTGTTTATAAATATCAAAGGACTCATTCTCTACCATTACTTTGTTTTTCTAACACGAGTTGCCAGCATTGAAGGACTTTTCATAACAATGATAATAGATCTTCCGAATTTTGATTATATCAAATGATGTCTTGAAGAATCTCTTAATCTTCATTCCAAAATATATATCTAGTTTCTCATACCATAAGCCTATTATATCAGTCTTAATAACAATCACAGTATTACTGTGATGTACTTATGATGTGATATATTTATGAAAATAATGATTAAACTATAAGAATATAATCAGTTGTGTTGTCAAATGCACACTCATAGTTCATATAATTAAATTATCTGATATCAGATGGCATTAAAACGTGTAATTTCAGTTTTAATTTAGCAACAATGATATGTACGAGAACAATAATATTTAAGTGATTCAAATAAAAGTGGTTGTAACACATACTTGGCGAATCGCCATTAATTTAATATAATTCACACCTCTGTTTTCCTTTCCATTTGCAGCGTGGATAAAATGCAACTTTCGGAATTGAAATTCAAGCGTGTGGCGTGTTTTCAAATGCGCAAATTTAATAAATACTGGAAATATTCGCATATGCGTATACATTCGACTGTGCTTCTCTATCTGCTGATGTTTGGCATCCAATATACACTGTGATGATGTGCGCTGGGCAAATTTGTTGTTCATTCATTCATCGATTTGCTGCGGTTTTTTTTTTCTTTCAGTGTGTTCGCTCTATGATGTCGCACGTTTGTCTGCTTGAAGCGGCGATGAATTTTGTTTTCATACGTTGTCGACGGCCGTTGGGCAATCGACGTGTTTTGGGGGGCCGAAATGTGCGTATGAGCTGTGTGTGCGCGCCTGACATTTATCGATTTTATTCGGCATTTATTTATTGCTGTTGTGCGTCGGTTAAGTAATCAATTTATCGTGTTTTTATTGCGCGGAAATGCGTTGGCCTGGAAGTAACGTTCGAAAACAAAATGTCGATCGTATTGTGTTTTATTTTTCCATTTAATATTCACTATTTTTACCTTTTTTGTGTGATGATGAGTTACTGTATTTCAAATAGTACTTACCGGAATTTATTTAATATGTTTTATATTTACATATTGATTTGTTTGGTTCATCACTTTGTTATGATAACAGATTTTCGCAAATAACAATTGGAGTAATTGTTATTTATGATTGTTCTAGGTTGTGCTACATAATGGGTTGAATTCGTGGAATGTTTTCACAAAGAAAGCATACTGCTAAATCTGGTGAGTATTATTCATTCATTATTATGTTTTAAAGTGTGGTCATAAACTTTTTGTGTTATTAAATAAACAGTAGTAGTGGCAAATGTTAAAATTTGCCATTAATAAAACTTGAAAAATTGAGATCAGAGAATTGGTTCGTAGATGTCGTAACGTGAATGGAAACACTCCTACTAAATTTTATCAGTCAATTCGTAGAATGATTTTTTAAATTACTCCTTTTCATATATTTATTTGGCGTCTTAAGAATGTTTTATGGTATAACACTGGTTAGATTTTTAATTGTACAGTACTATATTTACGGTATAAATCTTTTAAAAGTTCATACTACAAAATCTAGATAATAGAGGGATAGCGAGATAATAGATATTATTTAGGAATTATTAGTGAACCAACATCTGTGCAATGATATACGTTGAAAAATGTATAATAAAAAAGGGGAAGTAAATCTGATAATGGAACCTTCAAACTAAACAATTCAGGACCGGAACAGAACAGTAGGAGCGGAATTTCGAATTTGTCACACCTCGTCGTAAACTCTTTGCACATGAAAATAAGTCATGACTATCAACGCAGTCATGTTGAGGGGTAGAAGCAGCGTCCCGGTTTTGGCATTCGCGTTTCGTACGCGGAACTTTCGCGTCATATTGCGTCGTTTTCGAATCGCAATCGTTGGTGCGATGCGCCCAATGCCGGGGGGCTGCACCGTATTCGTACGCTCTCACTGTCCAACTTCAAGCCGGCCGTGCGACGTATGCGGATGGATGAGGCCCCCGTTCTCTTGCTGCCACCGCCCCGTAGCCCGTCACACCGCCACAGTCGTGGCGGCGGTCGGTGGTGCCTTCGTGGCTCGCATTTCGCCGAGCGACGCTGGCGAGAACCACTGGCAAGGGGGCATATACAACACAATGCCACACAGCACCGGCCTCGACTGGCTACCGAGGCAAAAGCCCCCGGTGTTGTTCGCTGTGTGTGCATGCCTCGATCGATACATTTATTACAAAACAAAATTTCGTGTCGCACACCCACATATCTACGGCGTGGTAGCGCATTCGTCGCTCGTTACGAACCAACAATGCACGCCTACTGCACACACGCTCTCTCGGATTCCAATTCTCTTCGTTTTTTGTGCGCGAGCTGAAGTCACGCGCGTGTTCGGAAAATTGCTACATGTCGTTTTGGCACCGATACACTAGGGTGCTACTTGCGCTTAAAACGTTTGTGACTAAATATTTTCATTCTTTTAACCTCGACTAAAGCGTATCGAAAGTTTGGGAAACTCCAGCGCCTTTCTCAGTTATTTTTCTTAACTTAGGGAATCCCAGATGACGTTTCATAAGTTGCTTTTGTCGAGTTAATGTGTATTTCCCTGAGCGAATGCGTTTTTGCTAATGAAACTTCACTGCGTGTGGATGATTAAGCGAGGTTCCGATTTATTATTCGCGTTTCTATGACAAAACAAACACGGCCAACTAACAATCAATCAAAATTATAATTTCGAGTTGCTTTCATTGCGTTGAAAACCGCGAATTGATATTAGTAATTTAGCAGCCAGTTGAATAAACGCCACGCGCGCGATTTTCAGTTTTGACAGACTGCGATTTTTGATCGAATTTAATTTGTCATGCGGTATTGATGTTGCACACGCACCTATCTTGGGCAAATCCGAATGAAACTTGCAAGCCCAATTAGAGCGTGCGGATTTTCCGCGCATCTGATCCAGCGTTGTTGTCCGTTGCGGGTGTTTGTTTGCCGACACCGCATTTCGCTCTCTATACGCCCGACCACTAATTCCTTGTTTTGGGGTTTCGCAGTGCATTGAGCGCGCGGTGCAATGGATAAGGAAAATGGGAAGAGCAGCGAAGGTAGTTCCGGTTCCAGCAAACTATCCAATCCACCCGATCCAGCAGCACTCTTGGACGCAGCGAGTTTATTTGGCGGTGAGTGGCCTTTGCATATTGGTATTATTTCCTTTATTTGTTACATATATAGTTGGTTACGCTTTGAAGGAATAGCGATTACGTTTTGTTTTATTACTTTTGTTTATCGACACGCAAATTTACGTGTTTTGCATGTTTGTTCTTGTACTGTTGCAGCCTATTGGCCACGCGGCGATGCGAATGCGGCGAATCTTTTCGCGGCGGCCGCCGCCGGCGGCTATGGTCTGGGGCCGCACGCCGGCATGCCGTTTTCGATGTTGCCGCCGGCGTCCGGTCGCGGCAGCGTATCCGCCTACCCGCCGGCGTCGGCGGCCTCCAGCGCTGCAGCTGCCTACAATAACGCCTACACGAACACGCTCTCGGTGGCTGCGAGTCAAGCAGCTAGCCTAGGAATTCCTGCTGCAAGTAAGTACTTAACATTTATGGACTGTGTACAATAATTAACTTATTAAGTACGGGGTAAATTCGCGTAGGTATCTTAATAAGTCCGATCATTTTACATTTTATAAATTAAATAAGTAAATTTATAAGCTTATTTAATAATAAAAATTAATTAAGCAGACAATCATAATTCATGTCTATACAATTAAAAATATTTAAAACAATGTTTAAAGGTAAATTTAGAATCGTTCCGCATTATGACTTATATATTCTTAAAATGTGGTATTTGATATCCATTTCAATTATATGAAATTTAAAAAATCATCTTTCAATTGCATTAATTTATAATATGTAGGAGTATTTTGAATTATTCTGAATGAATTCTTGAAATTTAGGTAATAATCGAATTTAATATTCCTGTATGAGTTTAATCTATGTCCTTGCAATTGTCATTGTTAGACTTTCCTTTGTTACACATAAAACAAATGACTCTGACTTAAAAACATTGTACTTTCATATTAGTAAAGCGCACGGGTTTAGAATTTAATTTATAACATGTCAGATTGTTAATTAGTTTGCTGTCGTTTTCCGTTCTTTTTCCTACTATGAATGTGTACGGCATATTATCTTATGGTGGAGGCGCCGGACAGCGTGAGGTTTTTTCTCGAATTCCGGCAACTCCCATGTACTGGCGACCGCTCGCACTGTGCCTCCTCCCGAATCCCCCGCCACAACCCACAACGCCATTCGCGCGCGCCTTTACCGACCTGCCATTTATGCATTATGATTTATTGCCGCGTGCAATGGCAGCCAGCGGCGGCTCATCTGCGATGTGGATGGAAGCGTTCGCGAAGAGAGAAGTATTACCACGGCAAATGTAATTCATTTATTGATCTAGTTTCCTCCCTCCTTGCTTTTGCGCTCGGCCGGCCGCACGGCCGAACGCCGCGAACCCACAATCCTGGCAGGAGGGGCACAACGGCGGCACAAAGAACGCCGACAACGCTCTCTCTGCCTCCAACCGGCGCCTCCGCCGTTGCCACCTTATATCCGTGGTGTGCGGCGAGAAGAAAGCGCACGCCATCATTATGCGATTAATATTAATTAAACGTTGTGGTGCGCACAATAACGGTCACACCATCTCAAACGGGGCCGGCAGGCCCTCCCGCATATCGCCCACATACGAATGATTGACGTTGGCGATTACCTGGCCGCGTGTGCATACGTTATCGCTCCCTGCCACGTGTGGATTTAATCCGCTTTGTTTTCGGCATGCTGCCCAGGCTCTCTCCGGGCTGGTTTGGCAAGTGGAGGACGCGCGCGATTCTAACCTCGAAATGCTGCTTCCACTGCCGCCTCCGCTGCCGCCGTGCCGTCTCTCACAATCTCCCCCCAACACACGCGCCCATCGTTGGTCTCACGCATTCGCACTCACGCCGTATGTACCCACCGCCGCTGCCGCCGCCGACGATCATGAAAAGCGTAACAGTTTATTGATGCGATGCGCTCGGGCAGCAGTACGCCGAAACGATTGCGTTAATTAATCGCCGCGCAGCTGCCACCCCCTCACTGGCGAAAACGCTGCAATCTTAAGCGTAAATCAGATTCTTTGTCATCCTATTATCAAATAGCAATTCAAATTTAACAACATCTTACGATTCACGCAACGCGTCAACCAACAGCGCCAAGTCAACTAAACGTCGCACTGCCTTGTTTTGTAGGTGCCGCCTGGTGGTCTATGGCGTCGCAGTTGGCGGCGCAGGATTATCTCGCGCGGCTGCAGGCCACCGGCCTCAACTTCCCCGGCCTGAATCCCGCCGATCCGTACGCGGCACTCGGCCTGCCATCGCTGGCGGCTGCAGCTGCGGCCGGCACAGGTGGAGGCGCCGGTCATCACAAGTCGTCGAAGTCAAAATCACTGCCCAAGAGTGCGAAGGAGAAGAACTCATCGCATTCGAACAACGCCAAGCATGAGAATGTCAAGAACAGCAGCGCGAACAGCAAAACGGCGAATGCCAAGTACACCACTGGCCTCACGATACATCCGACATCGAGCAGCGGTGGCAATGCGGCGTTGCTGGCGAACAACGTCGGCAATTCGCACGACCCGCCGCCGACGAAGTCGCGCCGAAATAACTCTCACAAGAATAGCAACAGCGCGAACAGCATGAAGAGTCTGCCGCCGCCGACCGCAGCAGCTGCGGCTGCCGCTGCCGCTGCTAGCATCTTCTCTAGTCCTCTCAGCTTGGCCAGCGCTATGACGGAGGCGGAGCGGCACAGTACCTCCAATACCACGTCAACGTCGACGACGCAAAGCCTCATCGCAACAACGCCTAGCCTACCGCCCAGTATTCTCAGGTTTGTCCATTTTTAAAATACGAATATTTTGATACATAACATAAAGATCATAAGTTCATTGAATTAATATTTGATTAATATGGGTCTATCTAACTAACGAAACTTTCATCTCGTTTTAAGCTTTTTAGCCTTAGTCACCTCTCTGCGACCATATTTTCTTTCTTACAATTCTAATTTGTCGTTAATTATTTATTTTTTCGAGTAAAACATTACTAACACACTTATTATTTGTTCACACATTAGTGCTGCATTAGAGGGCAACGGGTAAGTTTCGCATTTTGCAGCACTACCCACCAAAATGAATGCAAAAACAAAAAGCGAATCCAAAATCCACAGAGACTCTCATTGCACTTGCTCGTTCCGTTCCTTTCCGGGGTTTACGTTCTTAAATATTTTAATTTATATTTGTTTCTTGGAATTCTGTATTTTATAGTGATCCTAATTCTATTCTCGGTGGTGTGCGTCTTCCACCCGATACGGAAATCATTAAATACACGTCGTCGATTGTTGGACCGAAAATTCCTGGCACGACGAATAGAGGCCGCAAGAAGACGATTTCGCTGGACCCGCCCCACGTTAGCGTGCATCCGACGCACTCCAGCACCGGCATGTTGATTGAGAGGAGCTCAAAACGACAAAGACTGGTGAGCAGAAATATGCGATTAACGCACAGCAGAATTTGTCACAATTTTATTTAATTCATCCATTCCACCACATCTTCTATTCAATCATATAGTAATATCACCAAGATAGTTTTCTCAAGATTTCACTATTTCAATCAATTCTGATAAGCAAAGTCGAAGTAATATAGTTTGCGTACGGTGCGTAAAATTGAAATTCCTTGTCCTTCGTTTGCAGGATTCCTCTGGCTCCGATCACAACAGCACGACGTCGAATTCTGGCATCAACGACAGGGTAGAAGTGATAAAGCTGCCAGCGACCAATGGCAGCCCCTCGACGGTGGTTGCAGCTGCCTTCAGTAGTGGTAGCGCCTCCGCCACCGCCTCGCCATATCTCAGCGAGAGCGGCGAAGCACCACTGAATCTATCGCTCAAACCGACTACGAGCAATCACAATAGCAGTACGTCCTCCTCTCTTAATTCGCTAAGCAACATGTCTGCAAATATCGGCCTGGATCGTATATGTATGTCATGTTTTTAGATGTTTTTTTGTTCCCTCTACTTCTTTGCTATTTTTGGTTCTTTACATCACTATACGTATTTTTGTACTTTTCTGTTCGTTTTTTTTTTCATTGCCTATATCTGGGTGTGCGTGTTGTGATTGTCTCGTGATTGTTGTAGCACGTAGGAAACCTGGGCCTAAACCGCGTAAAGTACTACAACCATCACTGCCTCCAGGCGCACCCAGCGCGTCGCTGGTGCAGCTGTTCGCGAGCGCTGACGCGCCGCGACCCTCTAGTCGCTCCGACACCGACACGCCGCTGTCGACTACCGGCGGCACGACAATCAGTGCCTTGCCGGCGCCGACAAACCACAAGGACGCGCGTCCGAGGAATCTCGGACGTGGTGTTAGCAAACCGAAGAAGAACACTGTGGCTTCTTTGTTGGCCCAGAGTAGAGCGTTAGGTACGTACCCTCAATAGAAACGTACTCTTGGCATTTTATTTTCTGTTTTTGTTCAGTTTTGTTTTTTTATTAAAACATTTACGCGTTACAAGCCCAATTTCACCACCTATACAACAAAAACAAAATGTCAATAGAGTAGTTGATATTAATCGACATCTTCGATTTTTTAGGAATTAAACCAATGCCAATTTTAGATCCCAATGCATCAATGTCTCAGCAAATGTCCCTGCTAAAGTCGAATATCCTCGCTGCTCAACAGTACATCGCTGAAGTGGGTGGCGACGAAAAGACGCTGAATAAGTTCTTGCAGGAGAAGTTTCGCGGTACGCTAAGTGATTCTAGTACGGTGGACGCTTCGACAGATTCTGACAATCTCACCGACTCGAATCAGACTGATTCAGAGATGGAGGCAGAGTTTATTGCTAAGAAACAGAAACAATATGATGAAAGAATGCTGCGAATTCCCCTGGAGAAAGGTTTGTAGCACTCATCCTGACCTATATTTGCAATACCTAAATTACCTTTGTTATTTCAAGGTTGGAAGCGTGAAACAATAATACGAGGCATCACAAAAAACGGTGGGATTAAGGGCGACGTGACCTATGTCGCACCGGATTCCAGCAATAAATTTAAGCAAATGTCTGACGTAACGCAATACCTTGAATATCAGAAATCCACCGAGTTAACGAAGGAGAACTTCACGTTCAGCTGTCGTGTTATTCTCGGCGAGTATCTTCAAGCGATGCCACCGGAATTCGGCGGTGATGGGGAGTTTATTCGTATGTCCGAAGAAGATGTTGCCAAAAGGTATATCAAGCAACTGATTGCTGATATATTTGTTGATAGCTATCCATATTTTTTTCGCCGACTTTGCAGATGACTATTGCGACTATTATACTATATGGGAAATTATTTCTGATTTTAGATTAGAGGAATTGAAGGCAGCTATGCGTACGAGTTTGCCAGTTGAGCAACGAATCGAAGTTGCACGGCGACAGCAGGCTGCACGGGCGGCGGCACGCATGGATCGGGAGCAGGCTCGCATCCAACGTGAAATTGAACGCTCCGAACGGCAGGAAGCCGCTCGCCGTGACAAGGAGGCTCGCACGCAACAGTTACTAGAGGTAGGTGACGCTTTATTGCACGACAAAATTCAACGCCTAAATAATGCAAATATTTGTTTTCCATTCTTTAAAACGTCACAAATCATTTATCAATTAAAATGAGTAAATCATTGCTCATCAGTCTCGATCGATGTTGTTGGTGTGTCGTTGTTTGTGGTGCTTGGCCGATTAATATCTCTTCGGCCTCTTCATCGGGCAGCGCTCTTCAAACACAGATGGCGCTTAATGATGCTTCATCCCGGTTTATTTATTCTGAACGCCGTTTGAAGAGCGCTCGTTGTTTTGTGTATGTGCTATATGTGTATCGTGTGTTTGTGCTAGGGCCGCAAGCGACTAGCGTTCACTTTAGAGCAGAAAGTACAGATTATCTCAGAAATTGAGGGCGGCAAGTCGAAATCAGACGTCTCTAGAGAGCTCGGCTTGGCGAGCTCAACTGTAGCGACGATCTGGAAGAACCGCGACAATATTATCAGCGCGTACGGTACCGAGTATTTCGGCCGTGACAGCCCGAATTATTTTGACAAATTTGCAAAGGCGGACCTCACGATGTCTGAGTGCGCTCATCCGGTAGGCAGCCATTTTACCGCAAGCATTTTTTAACTTTGGTTTTGTTGGGTCTTCAATCTCAAACCGCCTCTCCTTTCATCAACACAGTTTGGACATTATACTTTTTTTGCCGTTTTCTTTCTAAGTATGAAGAGTTTTAAGACCCAATGAATCAATTTGTTCTTAAAACGAATTAAAACCATTAAAAAATAATGCTGAATTTTATAAACGATGGATGGGGTGAAAGGTTTTTTAAAACCTACTAACGTAAAACCAACGCTTCTCGCCATTATTGAACAAGTCAAAAACTCAGCCGCACCCTCATGATATTTAGTTGTCCTTTTCCACACCCCTTTTTAGACCGCTGCATTGTTTTATCAACAGCAATTAATAATGCCAAGCATCTGTAGATAGTACGTCCCAACATTGCATATTTAGCGTAATGTGTCGTATTGATTAACACCCAACGAATATTTGTGTTCATTCCATCATGATCATCAGCAATTGTCATTGACGCTAGTATACGTTGTGCATGTGTTCTATTTGTTTGTGTATACGCTACGATGATTACAATTAAAAGCCAAGAAATAACGCTTTACGCGCATGATTTAATCACGTTAATGTTGTGGCAAACGTTTGAACGTTTGTGGGCAAATTTTTGTAGGTTCATAATAGGCTTCCGTTAACATTTTGCTAAAAATCTCTTGATATGTGCAGGCAAAAAGGAAACGTCAGGAGGAGCAAGAGAAACTCAAACAGGAGGAACAGCAGCGCAAACAGCAGGTATTTTCCATCACTTATTTACTTCGATCTTTGATTGAAATTAAATGCATTAATTCTACTTGTAGGAGAGGGAACTGAAGCGCCAACAGGCTGCGATGCTAAAGGAACAGGTAATGCTGAAATTATTGAGTTTACACTCACACATGAGTTCGATTTTACTGGTAGTTGATCTCTATACATATTCATCACATCATCATAGTGCTTGATATCATTCGTTTTTTAAGTCGCATATTGGATTGGTCATTATTAGTAATGTTACTGGTATCGTTTTTATTGTCTGCATTATTTTTTATAATTGACCGTTTCGTTGAGAGAAAGCAAAATTTAAGCACACCAAAAAAATCATATAATATGTTGTCAAGAAGGTTTGCAAGACGCTGGTGTTAACGAATGCCTAGTTTCTCGTTTCAAATCTCTTTCGACTTTTGCGTTTTTTCGATTTGCGTTTCAGTTACAAATTAGGTGTGTGAGGCGACTCGAACGAACGTAACAAAAAAATGTTTGTGTCATTCTTGTGTACATACTGTTATACTGTTTTTCTCCCATAGATGTACATACAGGAAATCAGTAAACAGCGAGAGTTGCTCTACACTGTCGAACTGGTATGGCTCACACATTATAATGCGAACAATCATTAAGTTGCACGCTACAGATATGTACCACATATATGCATCTGTGCTATTTTTCATTCAAACATACAAAACATTCCTGCCTACCATTTGCAATTTTTTCCAAATTGATATTAATCTCAATTAATCTCAACTGCTGTATTTTTTCCGAAATGTAGACGTTTGTATGCGTTTTAATTACCGTGATTCTCTAACATTTCGAGGGTGCTGGGCTAATAAGTTTTCCAGTTTTTTTTTCTGTTCGCAACAACGTTGATTAATTTACGAAATCAGAAAGCATGTTGCAATCATTTAAAGTTCTAAATCTCTTTCGAAACGTTACAAAGACTTGATGGAATGCTTTTGCATTGCCAATTTATGTTAACCTGATTGAGATTTAGGACCTAATCGATGCTTTTTTCCATTGTAAACGTCTTTCTGGTGCAATTTATTCGTGTGTCTGAAACATGCATTTTTTATAGGAACGCGAACGTCGACGGCAACACATGACTCTAATCAAGAGCCTGGAAAGTCGACGGAAATTGGAAGATCGCGAGCGTAAGAAACAACAAGCCTTGGCTGAAAAACAAGCGAATAAAGAAAAGAAGTTGGAGCAACGCCGTATAGAATTGGAGATCCTTGCCGAATTGCGGAAGCCCTGCGAGGATTTGGAACTTGTTGATCAAGTGCCGATGCCGGAGTTTCCGCGTATTCCGGGTCTGAAACTTTGCGGGAAGGCGTTTGGCGATGCTCTGATGGTTTTTGAATTTTTACACAATTTCGGTGAAACGCTCGGATTTGATATGGAGTCACTACCGACTTTGGATTCACTGCAAACTGCCCTGTTGAGTGGAGAAGGTGCTCAGGACGCTGAGGAAGAGTTGCTCTCGGTGATGTCTCACTTAATTATCTGCGCAATTGAAGATCCTGGTATTCCAAATCCTGCACGACATACAACAATTTTGGGTCAGAGTCTCCGGCAAGCGGATATTACACATGCCAATCTCTCGGAGATTTTGCGTATTTATCTCTATGCAAATGCAACAGGTGAAGTCAAAGCACTAACAGGTGTTTCGTTCGAAAGGGATCGTGAAAAACGTATCGCTGATCATCATCAAAATAATTGTGAGATGATGCAGACCGTCGCTGGTAAAAATGCGCATTATTACGAACAACTTCATGATAACGAGACGTGGAAGATGTCTGATATGTTGAAAGACAAACCGTTCCTTGCGTTGTCTCCCACTGATAAAGCTGCGATTTTAGCGTTCATTTGTAATGAATTGTTACAAAACAAGGCTGTGTTGCGCCAAATCGAAACATCTTTAGAGACTGTGGCGCAAGGTAGAAAGGACAAATGGGTGATCGACGCTAAGGTTCGAAAGTTACGCATGTTGCATAATCGCAAAGTACGCACGGAGGCGATTGAGAAAGCTGTGCTTTCGAAACCGGAAGGCGAGGCAGGTGCGAATGAATCTGGTACGGTCGATTCACCAGCGCTCACAAGTAAAGATGATCTTGGTATCGACGAAGAGGAAAATGAGATGAGCGAGAATGAAAGTCTGTGTACTCAACCGGAGGAAGAAGAAGACGGTAAACTTTCCGGAGAAGAGTTGGGCAAGAAATTGGAAAAGGTTCTAAAGAGTTCTGACGCCCAATTACAATTGATCAACAACGCCACACACCAACTACGGGCGACGTGTTTCGGTCAAGATAGGTTCTTTCGGCGTTATTGGTCCCTTCCGAAAGCTGGTGGCATCTTTGTAGAGGCCATGGAAGCAGCAGAACCGGAAGCATTGGACGAAATAATTGCAGCTGACAAGAGGTACGCTGAAATGGGTATTAAAAATGTCGAGGATCTCAAAATTGTGATGAAGGAGGTGACCGAGAATGAAGAAAACGCGGACGCGGATAAAGAAGTGAGTGACATAGTCTCGAAACAAAATGATGAGGTTTGCAAAACTGAAAAGTCTGACTCTGATGAGAAGGACTCGATGGAGATTGACAATAATGCGAACGAACCGTTGAAACCTCCTAATAAACATTTGGAGAATGGTGAAGTCTACAGCAAGGTGGAACATAGCCTAGATGAACTCAAAAAGAGTGTTGATAAGATTGTCAATGATATTGAGAAGACCGATCATGTTGATGCCAAAGACAACAATAAGGAGAACAAAGATATTGAGATCAATAAGTCGGAAAATTGTATTACGCCGACTATTAAGCAGGAACCGGACACCGAGAAAAAATTCAACATTTTTGAGAAGTTGGGTGAGTGCATGGAACGTGAAAATTCTAATGATGTTAACATCAAGCAGGAGGTAAAAGACGAATTAAAGCAGGAGATTCTCAACGAACTTAAAACCGAAGTTCCTATGCAAGAAGTCACAGAAATAATAAAGACTGAGAAGACTGATACGGACGAAGAGAAACCTGTGGTCGAGAGTGAGAAGAAATGGTTTAGTATACTGGCCAAGGACGGCGGATCGTGCGAAGGAATTCATATGACTTCAGGAAATCGTTGGGATACAGGCGTTGGTGCATGCACGCGAGACAATATCACTGAACTAAAGATCCCTGTCTTTCCACCACCTAACTCGAATGCTTCCTATTGCAGCAGTACTTGTGACAGTCCTGCGCCATTGCAAATTACACCAGAAGAAAGTGCACAATTGGAATACATTAAAAAACATGGATTGCCCAAGGCCTGTGATCGGAAGATTGTAAGTGAGAACAAAAGATACGGCTGGTGGCGCATTTCGGATGAAGAGCAATTCCAAGCGGTCGCGGATAGTTTGCATGCAAGAGGTGCCCGCGAGAAGGAATTCAAGCGTACTCTGACGAATACGATGCTCACGTTATACGAACAACCAGGTAAACTCTTCATAGAAGAGGGTAATCTCGATGCCACCGAACTTACTGTGGATGAAGACAATGAAGGCGGATTGGGCGATAGTGGTGCACCTAAACCTGACCTACATGGAGATTGGAATGAATCCGTTGCACAAAGGGTTGATATTGCACTGCTTGAACAGGTAAATCTCTATAAATGTTTGCAAAAATCAGAAAATCAACGAATAAGTTCTAGGTTGAAGCATTGGAAGACAAAGTTGCCAATGCAAGTATGCAGCAGAAAGGCTGGAAGGTACCCGTTCGTGACTTTTCTGACATTGACGCCTGGGAATCAGTGCCTATGGCCAAGGAGCGATTGGCAAGTTTGGAAGCTGCAATTGAGCGACGCTATCTTAAACCACCACTTGGGGTCAAGTATGTTGCTACAGATAGTGTGTTTCAATTTCTTTAATGTTCCTGATCATTGTTTTTAGTACGGGTGATCCCAATCTAGCTGCCATTGCTCAAGAAGCAACCGGTACTAATATGCCGGCGCAACCTATCCCAGCGCCCGACGAAATCCCCAAAGGTCTTGCGGTTTGGCGAGAAGCGGTGAATCGCTCGCAAACATCCGCCCAGCTGGCGATGTGCTTGTACACACTAGAGGCGTCCATCGCTTGGGACAAGAGTATCATGAAAGCTGTGAGCCCCTCTCTTGTCTTTAATAAACAGAGAGCCCGAAAATATAACAGCAAGCTGAGTGTGGGTGCTTGTGCTTCTTTTTTAGTTTTTTGTTAACACTGTAATGAGGCGTCGCGGTGCAATTCAGGCACAATAATTTTAACCGCTGCAGTATCTAGTTATCTAACAACGCACCTGTGCTGTCTCATTGCAGCTTATTAACTTATTATTTGCACGATATTTCACTTTTTTCGGTTTTCTTTTCGATTATTTCATTTACACTTATTATAAAATTTAACTGCAATCACTAGCTGATCTATCGAGGGGTTTAAAGGTTTTGCTCGCTTTCTTTTTCTTGTCACAAACCCACACTTACGAAAAGGGCTTTTGAAAACTCGAAGCATGTTTAACTGTTCAATGTTCTTTTCGTTTCCTTTATACATCAGTACGTTGCATTGCAAGTTTCCATATAGTTTAATATTGTGCACCTACCAACAATTAGTTTTATCATTTGGTATTATAGGATTTGACATTTTATTCTTCAATTTATTCTTGCAGAATTGCCAATTCTGCAACAGTGGGGATAATGAGGATAAGTTGCTTTTATGTGACAGCTGTGATAAGGGATATCATACCTATTGCTTCAAACCAAAGTTGGACACAATTCCTGATGGTGACTGGTAGGTTTTTTCATTTCTTCTCGCTTATATTTTCTAAAATGTACGATATTAATTTGGATTGGTACATTTAGGTATTGCCACGAGTGTATGAATAAAGCAACGGGTGAAAAGAATTGTATCGTGTGCGGCAAAAAACAATCAGCTACCAACACGAGATTGATCACATGCGAAGTGTGCCCGCGAGCGTATCACATCGACTGCATAAATCCGCCGATGAACAAAGCGCCGCGCGGCAAGTGGTATTGCGCCAATTGCATTTCAAAGAAACCTCAGAAAAAGGCCGTTAAGAAACCGAAGCCTAATCGGGATAGTGAGTCCTCCGAACACCCCCCTTTAAGGTATTAGCCGACACAACAAACAAACAAAATGCCATGTCAACCCCCTCAACTTCAGTATCTCACACACATGAATCGTCCAACAGCGAGTAATAAATAAGTCCTCTTTTCTTAGTCCAGCAGCGTCACACAGCTCAGCAACAACCAACGAAGAGATATGCGCACAAGCGGCGGCCAACCATGCGCCGGTCGTGAGCGCCGCCTCGGTGGTCGCGGCAATGCCGGTCACTCCGACGACGACTCCGGTCGCGCCTACCGCCGCCGCTGCTGCAGCTGCTTCTGCGAGCGCGGCGTGCGATGCGACGACGGTGACGCAGCACGCCGCCTCAACCACCAGCAGTGCTGGCTCACCCCCACCGCCGCCGCCACACATGGCGACGCTGACAACTCCGCCCGCGGCGCTGAGTACTAGCGCCGCGCGGAAAGAGAAGCTTGCCAGGAAGCTCGCAAAGGAGCTGGGACCTTGCAAGGCCATCCTCGATGATCTCGAAGTGCATGACGATGCCTGGCCTTTCCTTCTTCCCGTCAATACCAAACAATTTCCCACATATAAGAAGATTATCAAAAGTCCCATGGATTTGAGTACCATTCGAAAACGCATCGTTGACTTAACGTAGGTTCAATTTAAACCTGAGAATATTATCAAAAACTAACGTGTTTCGTGTTATGACAGGTACAAATCGAAGGAGGAGTTTTGCATCGACGTACGGCAAATTTTTAACAACTGCGAAACGTTTAACGAGGACGATTCACCTGTTGGGAAAGCTGGTCATTGCATGCGACAGTTCTTTGAGGCGCGGTGGAATGAGTTGATTCTTTCTCATTCGCATAGTTGAGGTTTGCTGTTACCGAAGCATCCGTATGTCCGACGTGCACGACCCCCGGATACCGCCCATGATTCCTCCGTCGGCAGAGACTCTCGAAATTGAAACATTCGAATTTCCGCGGCTGCCACCACCTCTCGTCGGTGTTTCTCAGAGAACTAGAACAAGTATTTTCAAGTGTGTGATAATCAAAGAACATATTTAAATGTATACTAAGTAAGCTTTGAGATACGATATTGGTGACCAATGGAAAGTTGACTCTTACATTGAAACGAAACTTAACGTGCTTGACTTAAGACACTTAAAACTGCAAAGTAAACCTAAATAAGAATTTTCTATGAAAACAACGCCCATGTTTAACAACATAAAATGTATGCGTACATGATAAAAATCGAACAAATTGACAAAAACTGATGAACAAATGTTTTCGTCATGACTTGTGTTTATATTTTTGATATTGTATTTTTTATATTCTAAATAATTTATTGTATTAATCTTAAATTTTTCGGCTTATTTATAACACTATGATAGCTCGTTCGGCTTAATTCTTATTTATTAATTACGTACGATGTCCAATGTGCTTAAATTTAAAATTTACGATACGAATGAACGTAATCATTCCAAATTAGGTGAATGCCTACCAATTTGTAGACGACCGGACATGTGATGCGCATCTACTACAATGTGTTTGCAGGTTTTGCATTTAAGTTCTCTATGCCTGACGAAGACTTGTATAAATTGTATATTAATGACTTAAAAGAATTCTACTACTCTAATATTATATTGATTAAAATATCTCAACTTTGGTTCCACTTAGATGAACATAGTTCTGACTACAAATTGTATTTGCCGATATGAATGTGTTTTGTAGTTCTAGTTAACAAAGCGGCCGAGATCTGCGACTGGCTAGGAAGATAGTTGTGTAATCGAGTGTAAGATATTTATATTATTTAAATATAAATGTAAATATTAAATGCCCATTTGCTTTCCTAATTTATAACCACTTTTGCAACGAATTTGTGTACACATTTTTATTAAGCAATTGTTTTCACAGATAGTAAAAATGTTTAAAACGTCAAAGTCTTTCTCGTATTTAAGAAGTTTTATTATTTATTTTTCATTACATATTTCAATTCGTACTCATTTAAACATTTAAAAATATACCGCCGTGATGTTAGCACAACAACAAAAATGTCTTGCACAAAATCCCCATTTAGATTACCTAGGAAAATGCTATTATCTAAACCGTGTCATAAAACGGCGGCTCTTCTTGGAACGGTGTAACGGCCTTTGAATGGGGGAATTCTTCCTTTTTGTATTGCATATTATCAATAGTATTTCATTCGAGTAATTTATTAACAGTCAAGGTAGTGGTAGATATTGTTATCTTTTATAGTCACGTTTAGTATCAATTTAAAGCGAAATGAAAGATTAATCTAATTGTACTATTGTACCATCAAATATTTGTAAAATTAATTAATAATTGATAAAAAAGGGAGCATTTAAATGCGCAAGCAGATAGACGAAAAAAATCCTACCCAACCCGTGAACCCTTAGAAACAACACTTAAGCCTCCTTCATGTTAAAACTCGGGTTGAAATGATGCCATTAGTGTCACAAATCTCTTCGGTAAAGCGGCGTAACACAATTTTCAACTCATCAGTTGCTTCACTGTACAAATTCTCATATGAATATGAAAATCACTTAATTGACTAGCTTAATTATAACAATATATTTAGTTAGATTCGCCTTGAAATTTGCAACCACCTATAAGAAAAAACGGAGACTAAACACCCCGGCTAAAAAATGTGAAGGTGATTTGTAACGGCGTAATGCGTTTTTTATGGGATAATTGAAATTTTCAAAGCTGGTTGTCAATAGAATTTATTGAGCTATCATCCAATACTTAACACCAATGAATTCGTCTTTTCATTTCCTACAGAACAACGTTAAGTCCAGGTATGGAATAGTTACGGTTTAGAAAATAGCATTTTCCTTGGTAATCTAAATGGGGATTTCGTGCTACAGACATTTTTGTTGTTGTGCTAACATCACGGCGGTTATGAATGTTTCTAGTTAATTTAGGATTTTGGGTAGGTTCTTTTAACAATGAAAGATTTTGATGATGATTAACATATTACTGAATATAGATTAGAATAGGGTAAGTGTTAGGCCCGTATCAGAAAAATAGCTGATGCTCTATTCTGTGTGAGCAGAAGAGATAGATGGTCTTGTCGTGCACACGCGATCGGTGCCAACTGACAGTTGTAAGTTTGTAAGACAGCGGAGTGCAGTGATGGAAGAGTGATGGTACGATGTGACCGCGTCGAAATTCATATGACAACTAACTTTATTTTCTTAATTCTATGCCTATCGTTCCATATGTTAAAGATCGGAGTCCGGATGCAATGTATGGATTATTTCTAAGTTTCGCAACTTAGAAAAGCAACAACTTGGTTGGGGTACCTTAACGAGGGAGTTAATACGAGTGTCGAAACTCTAACCCAACCAAAGTATACCAAGTTATGACCAAGACTGAATATATTTTTCAAAACCAAAACAAGTTTACAATATCCCTACCAAAACAATTCTAACATGGTGATGGGGAGATGAACTACCATTCGTGTGCATATGGCATTAACGCATTACTTTCAGAGTTTCACATATATACATAAAATCGTGTCAGGAGATATCTGGTTTGAATACATTTTATTAAAACCAATTTTAAACGAAACATTACCATGATGCCATTAAGCTTTTGACTTCTTACCCTAATATTGAATACTCAAACAAGCAAGCAAAGACACATCGACATTTAGCATACGTATGTTCTAAACAGCCATCCAACTGAACAGACACAGAGGCGTCGCGACCAGGGCAGCTGCGACGCCTCATCGTAATAATAGTTACTACATGTAATTTACTTAATATTTTTCAAATTCCAGACATAGGAGGATATCTAGTGTGGATGGCTCAACTATTAGCGAATGAGTCGATTTCGCTCTGGCAAGGTGCGCAGGGGCCTTCTCGCTCGGGTTGGCACCTACCACAATCCTACCTAAGTTAGTCCTACTAACCTATCAAAATTTATCGACTTTCTACAAGATTTAATTGAGCAATATTTTGCAAAAAAAAAAGATAACGTACACCGATGAGATCCGGGTAAATATGGTACCATCTGAAAGATAATGTCCTCGTGAAGAGATTGATAGCAAATTTATTATGTACACTCAAAAATTGTTCCGTTTACATTACGTTTTTTTCCAAATAATAATAGAAAATTTGTCGATTTTCTACAAGAATTAGTTGAGGAATATTTTGCAAAAAATTATAACGTATTCCGCTGAGATCAGGCTAAATTTGTTATCATCTGAAAGATAATGTTCTCGCGAATAGAATGATAGCAATTTTATTATGTGCACTCTAAAATTGTTCCATTTACATTTACGTTTCTTTTCCAAAACTAATGTAAAATTTAACGATTTTCTACAAGAATTAATTGAGCAATATTTTGCAAAAAATGATAACGTACACCAATGAAATTGTGCTAAATATGGAATCATCCAAACGATAATGTCCTCGCGAATAGAATGATAGCAAATTTATTATGTACACTCTATGATTGTTCCATTTACATTACGTTTTTTCCAAAAAATAATAGAAAATTTGTCGATTTTCTACAAGAATTAGTTGAGGAATATTTTTAAACAAATATAACGAATACCGCTGAGATCATACTAAATTTGATATCATCTGAAACATAATGTTCTCGCGAATAGATTAATAGCAATTTTATTATGTGCACTCTAAAATTGTTCCATTTACATTACGATTACATTACAAAATAATGTAAAATTTGTCGATTTTCTACAAGAATTAATTGAGCAATATTTTACAAAAAATGATAACGTACACCGATGAGATTTGGCTAAATATGGAATTATCTAAGCGATAATGTCCGTGCGAATAGAATGATAGCCAATTTATCCACTTTCAAAATGCAAATTTGGACCAATATTTGACTAGCCCCGATCGGGATGAAACTAACAGAGCATAATCTTAGATTATTTCTGCATGTTTTCTCAAATTATGGGCTCTATAGCTCATATAGTTTCCGAGATATTTCGATTTTACGAATTTGAAAATTATTTAAGGGGTACCCCTTGACGAAATTTCAATATATTGCCATAATTTTCTATCTATTTATTCTCAGATAGATCCCAAACGATGCTATCTTATAGATCTGACCGCGCTGATTTTGAAAATGTCATAATACATGGGAGTCGATTATGCCGTTCTCGAGTTATTTTGAAAGATATCCACTTTCAAAATACAATTTTGGCCCAATATTTGACTAGCCCCGATCGGGATGAAACTAACAGAGTATTATCTTAGATTGTTTCTGCATATTTTCTCAAATTATTGGCTCTATAGCTCATATAGTTTCCGAGATATTTAGATTTTAAGAATTTGAAAATTTTTTAAGGGGTACCCCTTGATGAAATTTCAATGTATTGCTATAATTTTCTATCTATTTATTCTCAGATAGATCTCAAGTTATGCTATCTTATAGATCTGATCGCGCTGATTTCGAAAATGTCATAATATATGGGAGTAGATTTTGCCGTTCTCGAGTTATTTTGAAAAATATCCTTTTTCAAAATGCAATTTTGGACCAATATTTGAATAGCCCCGATCGGGATGAAACTAACAGAGTACTATCTTAGATAAAAGAGCTGGAGAAGCTAGGAAATGCCACCAGGCCCTAACTTCGATGATAGTGAATTCCAACCCTGCACCTCCTCGTGGTGAGAGCGGTAACGTCATTTGACGGCAAATGCAGGTAGGGAAGAGTGGCCGCCGATATAAGTGACCTTATTTTGGTATTAATACTATATTTAATACTGTCCATTTGCTTTCAATGCAACATTTCATATATTAATTCACATTATAATTTTTATTCATTTCATTTACTTTCATTGCTAAGACCTAGGCCCAGTCGGGTCGGCCGCCTTTTCCTGTCTAACGGGTGCTTGTGAGTCGTGACTCGAATAAAGTTCGCCGCAGAGCGCCGAACTCGGAAAACAAACTGCGGGGGTTGACTATTCTATTTTGCTAAAACATATGATTAAAAATAAAATTCGGAAAAAAAAGTTTTTCACAGCCGCCGGGACTCGTTCCGCCGCGTCCAATCAATAAGAACACCCCTAACCACTAGACCAATATCCTGACACACTCACAGTAGTCTCCAAACAAGCTAAAAATGGTAAAAAAAAATGAAAGAAGGCATTCTCTATAAGGTAATGTAATGTAATTGCACGGATCGAAATATGTATGAAAGGAAAATAAGTAATAACACTTCTTAAATGCGAGAAAGACTTTTAATGTGAGATAATTCTGTTCACAATACCAAACTCAACCTTACCACTTCCCGTCTTCCGATAATTTTACGATAGTATCAAAAATGTTTATACTAGCATCACAGAGATGCCAAGAGATAAAGTTTGAGGATTTAAAAATTTTAATTTAATTTTTCATACAATTCGGGAAAACTTTAATTCTAAACTTTTTTCAAAGTTTGATACTGAAAATACATCCAGCAGCGCCATCTTTTAGATAATACTAGAATTATAAGGCTCTGTTAGTTATACGATGATGGTTTTCAGGGTGACCTTCATCAGGAACCCCGAGCACCAAAAACGTATGGTTGCCAAAAGGTTTACCTTTTGGCGGTAATAATTTAGTCTTCGATT
>JAODAC010000017.1:978936-1009628 GCA_027575185.1 Mimaenictus wilsoni | reverse complement strand
CGCCATTCCATTATTTGTTTGACAGTTTCGGTGTCATTTTTCCTCCATATGTGACCAAGCCATCTTATTCTTTGATACTTTATTCTTTTAATAATTGTGTCTTCATTTAGTTCTTCCTCCACTTCTTTATTTGTTTTTCTTCGCACTACATTTATTGTTTTATTATTATTGACGGAAATTGTACATGTTCGCGCGAGACAAAACTAACAAAATAAAATAGAATAGACCGCAAAATGGTAATTAAAAAAATAAAAAAAGCTTGATTAATTCATTCGTTTTATTAAGCTTCAAGTTAAATAAAACACACATAAATAGGAAAAAAATCGGTTTGTCAATTTCTACAGGCGTATAGCCTCCGAAATTTGGCTTGCATTCATCAATTTAAGAAGTTTTTCTTAAAAATGATCGACAAATGATAAAGCATTTTTACAAAAAACATAATTTTTATATTATTTGCTAAAATATTGTCTGTGATTTGAAAATCTTATTGAAAACCATCTAAAAATCCCCAAAAAAATGCATTCACGTCGGGGTTGACACAAAGTCACGTAACGCAATCGCCCAACCTCGTTCACATATACATGTTTTACAATAAGTCGCCGTCGAATCAGAGTATTTGCAATGGCTGGCGCTCGATGCGCAATGTTTTTTCGGGTGCTCAAACCCTTGGCCCACCCGCACCGGCGCGCCTGATTTCCCAAAGGTTGTATAAACTTCGATTTAAAAAGGTATTGAGACTCGTGTCACTTTCCAAGCTTTCGCACACACACACACGAACACCAACACCGCCAGCGAAAACATATGCATTCACCTGTATATACGAGTATACCCAAGTTTTATATGCGAAATCTACGCCGATTGTCTCTTACTATTTCAATTTTCAATAGGTCCGGACGGCCGAAATATCGGGACGAAAATGGCGATTGGATGCGCCGAGCTCACGTCCGACACCTTTTCTACTCATAGAGCTTTATTTTTTATTTAGTACCTGGAGATATAGGGATAGAAAGAGTTGAAAGGGTAGAAACGGTTGTTGATAAACAGAAAAGTTAGACTAAAACGTGTGTTGATATTGAATTATAGAATTCGACAATAACAATGTCCACAAATTTGAAGAAAAATGCGTAATATTTGAGGTTAATTTTATGCATTGCCTATTTACGGCAGCAGCAACCACAGTTGCACGTAGATCGCTATATGAAGGGTGGGTGGCCTATAGTGTATGCCAATAAATCTCGGAATGCGAATCGGTTTCGCCTATTGACAGGCGGACGAGATAATAGAGCGTTATTAAATGACGTTCGTGTGCGCGTGTGTGTGTGTACATGAAGGGGGCCCAAACAAGCGAAAACGACACAATTTAGTTCGAATTACACTCCCCCAACATTAACAAGACACGCGCCACATCCGGTTCCAAACTATTCCCATATACATCTATCGTCTAAACTCGCATATAATGTCTATGGCTGATTGTATGTATATGTGTGTATGTATTATGTATGTATGTGCGTATTTATGGCTGCGAGAGAGTATGCAAAAGCAATAAAATCGAAGAGTTTTATAATTGCTAACCGCATCTGTTATCGCTTCTATTAATCCCAATCAATGCACAATGGAATGAAAGCAGACTGTCCGATAAACGCTAGGAATTACCTAATCAATATAAACTGAAATGTACGAACCAGGCAAAGCTATTCCATTATTTTATTACTAATTTAATGACTTTGCTGTAGTTTGGCGTAATATATATATCATATGATTAATGGAGGATGTTAATTAGGTTGTTATGAATTATTATTTGGTGGCGCTTAGTTTTTTTTTTGTATCCTAGGTTATGTTATTTTATTATTATGTTATTTTTGTAAGGAAATGAAGAGGACGCTACTCGGACTGTACCACGAAGCGGCAAAATGAGGAACTAAACAGTGAAATTCAAATTTTGTTTTAAAATATTTCCTATTCTACATATAAAATGGTCATTCTTGAACTGATTAATTCCTCATTAAATATATTTTCATTTGATATACCTTATTCCTAAACTTACCCCTAAGGATTGGATAATTCTTGAAAAATATATCGTGTAACAAACGTGTTATTACAAAAAATGTCTAGTTTCAGGTTTTTCACTTTTTTTCATATTTCATGCATTTCCAGGATTATAAATTATATACCAATCGATTCAGTGTAAAATTTTCTTTAAATTTCTAGGTCCGTTTTTCATTTAATTTCTTTGAACCTGATAACTCATGAAACTTGAGTGTAATAACGACGACGATTTCACTGGCAGAAGAATGACTTCCTCAAAATATTTCATATTTATTTATATTTGCCTTGCCCAAATTTATACAAATCATATACCATTCGACTCGGAATAAAATTTGCCACTCTCTCCTGCAACAGTCTCTTGATTGCATGTTTAAAAATCATGATATATAACGTTGAAGTTAACATGTTCTAACAATGTTGAACAATAATTAAAAATTAAAATACCTAAATTCTTTGCCTTTAACAATTTCCACAAGTTTCCACAGGTTCACAGAGCAAATATCCGCCCATAAAACACGTGGATCGACTTACTAAATGCTGATTAAATCACTATCCTTCATATAAACGTCATAAAACAAAACAGTGGCAATAAAGACGTTGTAAAACTTGACTACCTAGCAGCAATCCAACAATTTCCATGCATAAACGAGAAAAATCCTATAACTCGGAAAGAGAAAATCATTCTTCATAAGTACGGCCAACGTATAACGTACAACGCATTCAGTATTCCTTCGTGTGGGAATTTCGTCCGAATCGTGGAAAATCATGGCGGATGGTGCATAATAAATCGTTCGATATTAGGCCGAGTTGCGCAGCAGAAATGGCGCGTGGACAACGTAGCTCGCTGTTGTTTAAAGGCCCAGCCAGATTATATTCAATAATTAAACAATTATGCAACGTTTACATGCCTCGAGGGAGTGGAAACAGAAAATTGCTTTGGGCCGTGCAATAAGAGCAGCCTATTCCCTTATGATATTAATAACGAGTCAGAAGAGTGCCTAGGCACTCGCTATCTCAATTTCTGTGCCACTTTCCGCCAGCAGTACGGCGAAATTGAGCGTAGGTCTTGCGGGAGCAACCGTTGGGGGTAGATTATCTCAGGCAGAGATACGGCAGGAGGAGGAAATATCGATGAAAATACTATTGCCATCTATGGAGATATCTTGCGAGTTGTAATTTAAAATTCGCGCTCTTTTGCAGGAAATCTGCTCTTGTGCTTTTCTAATGTATACCTGGTGATCTATACTTTGATTGGTTTCTTTATAGTGACCCCTATCGGTGAAGTACCAAACTTTTGACTTGTACAGTTTTATCTTATAGTATTATTTTCTGTATTGAGCACCATCTACACATTATAATTTCATTTTAAAAAGTTTAACCTCAAATATTTATCTTCGCCGTGAAAAGTCGCATATTTGTTTTATATTTAACAAAATGAGTTTAAAATTCACTACCCTCACAAATCTCCTAACTAAAAGCCGTTATGTTTTATATAACAATATACGTAAGTTCATTTATTATTATAATAATCAGATAAACAGTGAATTCTTCATTTTAGGCCTTCTAAACACACCTGCTGAAATACAGAGACAAAATGAACTTTTCGTCTTGGAACAGAAACGCCAGAAAGAAGAAGTTGGTAGAATCGAAAAGATGGAAATTGAAATTTGTGGTTTAAACGAGTCTCCCAAATTAGTTATGAACAGAAATATTTCAACTCCGTTCGATTGTGCCAAACGTAAAGTATTCTTTTATCTTAACAACGTTCTTTTAATTTATAAACTTGAATTTATAAATTCTAGATATCAATGAAAAGATTATGAATAACGCGGCAGTTGCTCTTGTGAACAACGAAGTATTATGGCATATGCATAAACCTCTGCCTGATTCCTGCAAGTTGGAATTTCTGCATTATAACCACCCTCAACCGGGGGGTGTTAATAAAGCATTTTGGAGGACCTGCAGTTTTCTTTTAGGAGCAGTTGCTTCTCAAGCATTTAAGGATAAAGTTGATGTTCAGTTACATAGCTTTCCTATTCCAAACAGTAAATATTTCAGTTTTAAACATATTTAATTTAATCTGAATATATTTCGGTTTTCAGTAAAATCGGGCAGTTTTGTGTATGATATTCAACTATCACTGGATAATTGGCTGCCAAAGGAAGATGAATTAAGAGTATTGTCATTGGAATATAAGAAATTTTGCCAGGAAGAACACGCAATTACAAGCCTTGACGTATCTGCTGATTTGGCTTTGGTTATGTTTGAGAAGAATCCACATAAAACCATGCAAATCCCTGATATTGCCGCCAATAACAACGGAAAGATTACATTATTTAGAGCTGGAAATCATATTGATATTTCAAAGGGTCCTATGATTTCTAATACGAGTCAAGTGGGACGAATTACGGTTAGTAATGTGATCAAATTGGAAACGGACATCAAAGGGGCACCAATATATCGTTTCCAGGGTGTTGCACTTCCACATGATATCATTTTGAATCATTATGCATTTGCAATCTTGGAGAAGAGAGCAAAACTTTTGGTATGGTAACTTTAACAGTCGAAGTTGTATGAATATAATGTTGATTTTTTGTAGAATCCAGCAAGATTACCTGGTTCCCAAGGAGTGACAACTGAAGACAATAGTTTTATGGCACAAGTTAATTAAGAAAATGTAGATATTGTACTCGTTAATAAAGTAATTAATAATTTATTATGTTTATAAACTTCTTTTTTGAATTTTAAGTTTTTATGAATGTGATATAGGAACTTTTATTCATTTCACAAATTAATACCTGTTATATGATCTCCCTAATGTAAAAGGTGTGGAGAGATTTTGCTATAGTCTGCACTTTTCGCATTTCAACATTTTTTATTGAATTAAAATTTCAACATTTTGAAAAAAAAAGTTGACCAAAAGATACATCTATATGACTATTTTGGAACTAAAAAGCTCAATCGGGGAAACCGCCATTTAGGAAATACGGAAACTGGTCACTAGAAGGACCTACTATATTAAAATAAAATTTTTACATATGCATCAAATTACAAAATATAAACATTCGCTCATATGACAAATTTGAAACTCTGAAAGAGACCTTACTTATGTTTTGCATTTATTTTACATTTGATTCTATGCATAATGTTCAATCATTTTAAAGTTGTGGATTCACGGAGTCATCTAGTGGTGAGTTAATATATTAAAAAGCTCTGTTTAAAAAGCTCATACAGTTCTTTTTTTATCGACTATGTAAGTTTGGTGCTTTCTCACTAGATGGTCATGATTGTACGATAATATAATTAAAATTTGTTGAACTTGAAATAAGAAACAGAAAATATAACACAACTTAACTTTAGCTTTGTTTTACAAATGGGTACTTCTAATAGACGCCATATAATTTTAAAAAATGCGAAGTTAAATCTATAACAACTTTTTTAGAGAAATGGAAGTAACCCTGAGCCTCCAGGACTTACATTAAAAGCATCACAGTTTCGCACATTTTGTCGATTGATAGAAGTTTTCTAGAACCAGTTTTTATTTTTATTATATCTAATTGCTGTTGGTACTAATATTCTAATAACAATACAATGTACCTAGTAATGATTTTGTGAAACCATAGCAACGGCTTTTGGAACACATTATACAAACACGCTCAACAAAGACGAAGCAGAAATAGCCAGTATCATCACGAATCCTGTCAATACCCGAAGACATAAAAATGACTGAAGAGGATAGCTGGGTCTTCGATTCGCTCGTTATCTTCCTCAACGGGCCTATTTGGAATGCGCCACTACAAAGTTTTATCGAAGAACGTTCTTTGAGTAAGTTGTCATCGCAAAAACAAAGTTTTATCAATACAGGAAAGTCTAGGTAACATAAACTAATATCATTATCAGTCTTTGATCCTCATGAACCCAGTGGCGATGAAGAACATCAAAAGACATTCAATGATTTCAAAAACTTGGTTGATTTTATGCTCGGGAATTTCATGGAGGACATTGGCATCACTCCAGAGCAATTCGAACATGCCTGTTTCCGGGGTGCTAGGGAAAGAGTGCCGCTTCAATTTGATCAAGTAGGTGCAATATATCGCGGCCATTTTGTGCATAATTAGGTTGAACCAAGTAATTGCAAGTACATTTAATGCTGTCCTAGAATACTTTCGAACAAATTTGGGCAGCAAACGACAATGATATGTTTAAACGAATGATGACCCAACGAAATGTTGAATTGCAACTCCAAGCCCTTGAGTTAATTGAGAGGAAATTTGGTAAAACGCCCGAGTCTTTTATTCCACAAAGACGCGAAGATGTACAAAGAGACACGGCGATGGTTGCACCCATGCCTAAGGCATCAGAATTGGAACGAGAGGTGCTTGTAGAAGTCAGCAAGTAATTAATTCAAAATTTATTAAACCGCAAGCACAGATATTCGAGGTTTTTTCCAGACAGTTCCCAATAGCAGTCGAAGGTGAGGAAGAACCTCCAGAGGAAGCAATCAACAATCTTATTGAAGAAAAACATAATCTTGAAGAGACTCTGAAAGTCGCAATCGGTACGCAATAGAAGCGCGATTGTTTATTTCATTAAATGTTTATTTAATCACTTTTCCTTTGTTTGCATGAATTCTTTTTTATTTAGAGGAAAAAATGAGTTCACAGAAACACTTTCTAGAACATGATTCTGAAGAGAAAGAAGAAGATGCTACTGAGGAAGCACCAGAAGGAGCACCAAAACAAAAACCAGCAAAATTAACTTCGATTGCTACACGAATTCCCATTGATAGACCACAGAATTCTAACGTAAATACCTACCACCAAACTATACTTTTAAAATGATTTACAGGATATTTAAGACTTCTATCTTTTAACAATTTTATTTAAGGTGGACAGCGTTGAAATAAAGAAAAGACAAGAATATCTTCGGGCGCAACGCGATAAATTAATCGCATTGAAGAAAGAAGTGCGCAAAAAGCATTTGGACGAAGATCAAGCATCAAGTGTGGAGACAGCTCGTGTCCGACCGAAGTCATCCAAGGGGGCTGAGTCCGTGATGAAATTCGGCTCAGCTCCGTCTATTGCTGAATCTGAAAGAATAAAGCTACGCAAGGCATTAGTTGAAAGATTGAAGTCCGAAGTTGTAAATCACCCTGAATAAGATGAGAAACTTCTTTACGTATTATCTACCATACATGAGTGCATAAGATTATATAACACGTTTGACGGGAATTTCAGGATGGGCGAAATGTCAAATTGATTGAAGCAGATTTTCTTGAACTTGAGAGTTTTATACCGGTTAGATTATAACGGATCAATATGGTTACTGTTGTATCTTTTCAGCACATAGTTTATATGGAATATCACGAAGTGTATTAGTAACACTAAAAAGATATAGAGAGAATTTTAGTTTATATTCTGCATTCCTATGTCTAATGAAATAAATAAAAACTGAAACGAATACAAACATACGAGTAGTTGTTTTCAATTGCGTGTAGAAGCAGATCAAATCGACATTTTTTGCAATTCAACCTCCAACTTGATAAGCAAAACAATATCACCTCATTGTCCCCTATTTGAATTACACGTTAGTTTCCGTTGGTACGTCGTAGAAGCAGGAATAAAATGAAGACTTTTATAATACTTCAACTTTTTGCCCTCTTAACTTTACAAATAATAAATGGTGCTTATCTATAAGATATTTTCTTTGTCCAATTAGTCAGTAATAATGTCATAATTATATATTTTCAATTTTTAGATGTTCATACATGTGGTTGGAATCAATATACATGTGCTAATGGGGATTGCACAAGTGCAAGGTACCAATGCGATGGTGGCAGAGACTGTTCTGATGGAAGTGATGAGGAAGACTGCACTTGCACCAACGGGCCATCCTGTTATAAAAAACCAGAGACAACATGTGGCGTAAATCACTTCAGGTGCTCTTCCGGTGCTTGCATTCCGACATCTTGGGTTTGCGATGGAGATTATGACTGCATAGACCTATCAGACGAGCACAATAATTGTGGTAAGTTATCAAAATATTATTGAAAAGGCGGAAAGGCCTTAGAGGTCGATAACCTTAAAAATACATTTATTATTATATATTGTAACGTGTATTTTTTTTTGTAAATGATACAAATCGTTAATATTTACTGATGTTAATACCTAGCGAAACCTACTTGTGGACCAGTACAATTCACCTGTGATAATGGAGCCTGTATAGACGCCAAAGTAAAATGTAACTCCAAAAATGATTGTGGGGATAATTCCGATGAGATCATCTGCCAAATCCACCCCGCAAATGGCGAATGGAATCACACAGACTGTGGAAATGGTTTCAACTGTAAAGATGGCTCCTGTGTCCCAAAGGACAAGCTCTGTAATGGGATTTTCGATTGTGCAGATAGGAGTGACGAAGGAGGGAAATGTCAGGAAGATTGCACCAAGCTTTCCTGTGATCATGATAGAAAACATACTCCTAGTGGTTGTATGTGTTCTTGTCGGTCTGGTTACCGACTTGCAGGAGATGGCATGACATGCGTGGACATGTTGGAATGTACTAACGATCCTCCGGTTTGTGCACAATTATGCAAAGAGGCTATGGGGTCATATTCATGTGGATGCTTCAAGGAATTCACAATGAGGTTTGTAAAACATGTGTGGATGTGAGGGTGCCGGTTGATTATGAGTGATAGAGTGTTGATGATATATACACAGTTTATTACAAGACAGATACGAAACGTTTGCAAACACACAACAACGAATACAGTACAAATCGCGAGGTAATGGAAGAGATGTTGACGGTACTAGGAAAAGAAAAAAATACATTGCAGTCTAGAGTGTAGAAAAAAGTCGGTTCAGGTAGAAAATATTGGCGGGTCAAAGAAGAACATGCAATGGTTAGTTTGGGTTGGCTTAGGACGAACATTTGGTTAGTGAAACTTTTGGAGAAACAGGTGTGGGAATAGAGGTATAGAAAAGTAGTTGAAGAAATGTAAATATTAAATCTAAAGCATGCCAAAATGTGGCGGGAAACGCTCACATGTATAAAAAGTTTTCAAGTTTATAACTTTCAACTACTTGTATCTTTTAGATATGACAACACTTCTTGTAAAAGTAATGGCGATCGAATGACAATCTACTTCAGTATACACAATGAAATTCGCCGATATACGCCTTCTCGTCGCAATCTCCATGTGTTATATCAATCCAGGAACGAAGAGATCACAAATTTTGATCTAGACATCTACAACCAAATAATCTACTATTCTCTAAGTGGCAACAATAGTCTCCATCAACTCGCTATTAACAATAAAAGTGAGAAATCCATTGCTAATGTTGGTGAACCTACACATATATCATTGGATTGGATAACACAAAATGTATACTTTGTAACTAAAGACGATAACAACTTAGATTCCCATGACGAAGTTTTGTCTCAAATTAAAGTATGTCATTTTGGGATTCGCCACTGTTCCACCATCTTGAATACAAAACCAGTCACAGCATTAGTCGTAGATGCTCTAAATAAGAAATTCTTCATGGCCACCAAAGAAAACGAAGACGAAACCATCAATCGAGTATATTGTAGCAGTCTGGATGGTCTTTACAATCAGGCAATTGCCGTCTTTAATTCGACTGTCACTGATATGATCACGGATTATAGGAAGAAGCACGTGTATATCGTGAAAGAGACAGTCATTGATAGAATGAGCTACGATGGACGAAACTTGTTGAATATTGTCAAGACGCAAACTGCAATTAAAGGGCTAAGTATTTTCGAGGACCACTTGTATTTCACGACAATCGAAGGCGTCACTATGCATAAATGCAGATTATTTGGAGATAGCCGAAAATGTACAAGCTTTCAACTGAGTGCAGATCGGATCCAAACATTTGTTATTGACCAAAAGACACGACAATCTTCTGGTCGCAATTCCTGTGCCAATTACAACTGTAGTCAGCTTTGTGTGCCCAATAATCGTGATGGGGCTACTTGTTTCTGTGAGAAAGGCCACGTTGTTGAGGAGTTTTCGGATTGTAGAGAGTAGTGTGTTTTAAAACTGACTTGTTTTTAGTTTTAAGCAATCAATTGTTGAGATAATTCGTGGAGTAGACGTATGATTTTAAACTTTGTAAACTATTAAATGATTAAAGAATATTCTATTTCGAGTACATTTTCGTCAACTCTTGTGTTTATTTTGAACGAAACAAATTTATAGATAAGTGCACTAGAATTTGTGTTGTAGCATGCTTGGAAACTATTGAAAATAGGACAGGATATTGGCCTAGAGGTCCTGCCTGCGGAGCTCAGAGGGTTATTTTTTCAAATTTTATTTTAAAATCACACATTTTAGCAAAATAGAATATTGTTGAGGTGTTTTCAAATTGTAAAGAGATGTGTTTTAAGTCTAACTTGTTTTTATTTTTAACGAAACAATTTATATAATACGTGGGCTAAAATCACGAGTTGTAGCTTTTTTGGATTACGTTAGAGATAAGTCAGGGTAACGGTCTGGATCAGTGTTTCCCAACCTTTATTAGGCCCCACCTTAACATTTCTAAAATTATTATGCCCCCATACATAATTTTTAACATGTAGCGTGTAAATGCGTAAAAGTTATTTTAGTATACATTTCAAATATTTCAACCGGCGAGCAAACATATTTTCAATTTTCTTTTCCTTTAGTATTGTATTTCTTCTAGGAACCTTTTCTGTACTTCTCTACTTCTTTTTATTGCACTGCACATGTTCAGAGACTCGCGCCTTAATTCACGTGACGATTGTAAGTGCCACGGCCTTCCTAGCGGTATAATGATTCCGGCCGTTTTCAGCTCAACAGCTGCATCGCTGGCTTTTCCCAGTACGATCAAAACCGATGCCGCTACAATCTCAAAAGTAGAAAAGCGATCTTCTCTCCTTAGTGCGCTTAGCCAATGAGGAGATAGGTTTCCTACCCCGACCCCGCGCACGCGGCTCGACTAAACCGCTCGCAACTTTGCGAAGGCAGTCCTCGGTCAAGGAAAGCCGCGAACTTTGTGCGCCCTGAAGCTACTTTGTATATCGTGCTGCACATTAAAACGTTTGCTCGTCGCGTTTGGTGTTACGACAATAAATACTTTTTGTTATTTACACTTGTTTATTAATATCACTCATCGTTACACGACCAAAAACCCCACAACTCTATTCTCTGGGGGAAAACAAAGGCGCACATGTGAGAAAATCCCAGAAAAATATATCCATATAAACAATGCCAATATATAGTTATTAAGACAAATTGTCTAAATCAAACAAAATAAAATTATCTCTCCAACCAGAAATCAAAAAAAAACATAAACAGCAAAAGAGTCTCCGCCGTGACAATGTTTTCACATTGCCGTGACCAGGATTCGAACCTGGGTTACTACGGCCACAACGTAGGGTCCTAACCACTAGACGATCACGGCTATCGAAGACACAAATCGGCTTCGTCTCCTTATAGTAGATATTTTGTATCAATTGATATACAATTTTGTAGATTACATGAAAATATATTGTCCCAATCAAGCCAAATATATAAATATAATATGAAATTTCCATACTTTTACCTTCCCAAATCTTTTTAATAACACCTTATCGTTATAATAAACATACACTGTTTGTAAGTGTTATAAAAAATAGGTACTTAAAACTGATTGTGAGTAAACGTGAGAATGGCTAGAACTGCAAATAATAACATTCCAAAATAATGGGCAAACTACTATAAAAGGTATGATGGCTTTTATATTTCGCAGATAAAATTACTGCAACCAATTTTACATACATATGTCAGGCTTCAATCTGTCTAATTGTGTATATTTTGTATACAAAAACTACATATGTTTACCATAAACTCCACATGCTTTTAACAACATAAAACTTCGATTTCATTTTCGACGAATTCAACACGAATATCCCAAATATAAACACACATTCATCGTCAATGTAAACAATTATGCGCTGCGTCGAAATGCATCGTATCTACTCGGGTAGCTAAAAACGTTGCACGTATGTTCCTACAGTATAAAATAAGCCCATAACAAAAAAAATCATAGACTTCGTCAGCACAGGTAGCAACAACCATGCAGTATATCGACGTGTCCTGAGCGCCGACAGCCGTTCACATCGCCAGTATGGAGTGCAGTAAACACAGTATGCCAACGTTCACAGACCTCGATGATGATAGCCTCCTGCTAGATGATGCCAACACGGCACCGGCGAATCAGTGCTGGAAGTGTCGTGGCACCGGTCTCCTGCAAACCGACCCAGTCGACTGGCTCAACGGCAGCATCAACAATCTTCAGCATAGTTTGACGAATAGTCAAACACCTCACATGCAACTCCTCGATGACTATCAACTGGAGGATGCTCCACTGCTGATCGACGATCATATTGGACATTTATCCATGAAGAACTTCCACTGTCACACGTTCAATCAGAGCGATAATAATGCTCATGCCCTACGGACTCTCTGCATTGTGTCCCTACTTTGTCTACTCTTCATGATTATGGAGATTATCGGTGGGCATTTGGCAGGAAGTCTGGCTGTGATGACCGATGCGGCGCATTTATTTTCTGATATTATTGGATTCCTGGTTTCAATTCTATCGATATGGATTAGTAAATGGCCGAAGAGTAAACGGATGACTTTTGGTTATCACCGTGTTGAAGTTATGGGAGCATTTATAAGGTATGAAAGTATTTTAAAATTCTTAGTTAGAGGTTAAATATGATTAGTTTGAGGTTGTACATATAATAATAGAATCGCAAAATGTTCAACATAGCTAGAATGAATGGTGAATTTTGATAACGAAATTTCGATTTTATTAGTATCTTCAACAATTATTGATATTTGTTTAAATTACCACTAATCGTCTACGTTTTCAACATTTTAACACAGTAATAAATTTAAGGTTATAAAAAGTTGAAAACATATTTAACCTTTTTTAAGTCAATGAAATTGTGGCCTTTGGATATTAATAACTTTCTACTAACTAATTCATACCAGTTTTTATAGTAAAATGTAATTCGAAGTACATTTCGAGCATTTAACATCTTAAAATAGCCCAAGTTGCATTGTTAATACGATAACAGTCTAATTTTGTAAATTACTTACAAGGAGAGAGAGTGCACGCTCAGTCAAATGAAATATTCGAAACTAAAAATGCAGTCGACTTCTAGATCTTTGAAAAAATATGGTGAAAAAACTAGGACGCAATACCAGATAGTTATCGAGTAGTTGTTAAGCATTTGTGTCTCTAGAGCAATTTTATCCTATATAGGTATGATGTTTTGTTGGTGTAGTTGCTGCGATGCCTATCTATTTCTCGAAACAAATGTTTAATGATTATTTATTCGGAAATAATACGGTATTGCGTCATAGTATTGTCGCCATATTTTTTTTCAAAGATCTAATACCCGACTGTATTTTTAGTTTTGAAAAATTTAATTTGACAGGACGTGGACTCACTTCGTTAGATTCGCCAAATATATCTTAGTGTTAAATGTTTTATGATTGATTTTTTTCAGTGTACTTATAGTATGGCTACTAGCCGGAATCTTCTGCTTCCTGGCAATAGGCAGAATCATTCGAAATGATTTAGATATCGAAGTAAATACAATGTTGGTTGTAGCAACGTTTGGAGTAGTCATTAATATCATGTAAGTATTTAAATAACTTCTAAATTTAAAAGTACCTTCAAATACACTTAAACGTTTGAAGGTACTATTAAATTTAGAACAAAACAGAATCTTACTTTTATCTTTTAAATCTCAGAATGGGAGCATTCCTACATGGTGTCTGCCCACTTGGAAGCCCTTCAAACCACCAACATTCCCATGGTGGTGGCTTAACGGACGTAGCATTTCACGCCCATTCCCACTCTCATGGTGACAATATTAACATACGCGCTGCGGCAGCGCATGTAATCGGCGACCTTCTGCAAAGTCTGGGCGTCGTCCTCGCCGCCATCATCATCAAAATCTACCCAGAGGCGGCGATCGCTGATCCAATCTGCACGGTGCTGTTTTCTGTGATAATCGTCGCCGTCACGTACCGCGTGGCACGCGATTCAATGCTCGTGCTGATCGAGGGCACCAGCGTCGACACCGTCGTCGTGAGTACGGACTTGAAGGCTTTAATCGGCGTCCGGCAGGTGCATAGTGTGCATGTATGGTCTCTAGCGCCGGGGAAGAATGCATTTGTTGCTCATCTTGCCATTGGTAAGTTTTAAATTATAATCTAACAAAAAGTTTAACAAAGAAGTGTAAGTCATACATTTCTCGTTCTAATTTCAGGCCAAGACTTCTTTTATATATTGTTTATATCAGTTTCATCGTTTATAATTACTTTAAATATTGTTTATGCTTTCAATGTTAATACTTACAGATGGAACTTGTGATAGAGATGCCATTTTAAGCAAAGCGACGAGTATTGTCCAGCGTAGACTGAATCCATATACGTGTGCAATCCAAATCGAGCCCTACGATCACGAACAGATGTCGATATGCCTTGAATGCCAACGCTGACAATATGGAGCACAATCGAACGATGCAGTTGTGAACGTACTTAATTTATTCACAGGGTTGTTTATATACATTATATAAATATTGTACAAGTTAAAGAAAACGAAAAGATATATAGATTTATACGCAGTGTTTGTTACTTGGTGTAAACGTTTTGTAGAAATTGTTGTTGGGTCACATACACTTGTTTCTAGAGCTAGAAAGTAAAATATTGATGTTTTTACCTAAAAGTGCGTGGTTTTCGCAAACATATCTCGCAAAATCGCTGAGAATTATTTCAACGTTAACAGTATCACATTGTTCGCTGGAGAGAGTTGCTACTAGAAATCCCAATCACACACTTGCAACTCCATTTCACTAAGCTTTTGAATGTTATCCATGCATTGGAATTCTAGAAATAAATGTATTTTACATTGTTATCACACATATTCTTTTAATGGTATCAAATTCAGTAATTTTATCAAATTTTGTTATTTTATCAAATGTAGTAATTTTACCTGCATTATTATAAATAACATTATTTCCTATAGGTATAGCAGGCTTTAGCAATTCAGTTAAATGCATACTACGTCGATTAATCTTGAAGTACGGATGTGTCATCAACTGTCCAGCAGTCGGTCGTCCGTTTGCTTCCTTTTGCAAACATAATGCAGCAACTTCATGCAATCCATTACTAAATTTTCGTTTCGATTGTTTGTGAAATTGCATATTTAAGCCAGAATCTCCTAAGAAAGTTTATTTACTTTTGATCGTCTAGATTATATATTTCATCATTTTATTATTTCTAAAATTCTGCTTTGTGAGGAACACGCATGATGAAAATCAATGTTATATACCCTCTCTCTCAAGTTGAGTTCAAAACTCGCGATGTACATTTCGAAATCAAGCTTCCATCTTCGGCAATTGATGTCAAAACTAATTTATATTACTGGCGAAATCGACTGTAGGTTGTTGTTAAAATATGTTGAATATTTGGCATGGAAAACAAGCACTCCGAATTCACTGTTTTACAATTTATAGATTAATTTACGAACGATGCGCATTTCGGTGTGAGGCATCATCAGTTACAGGCATATTACAAAGTGCGTTCGTTTATTTATACAAAAATATTTGGGGGTACAATGTTGCGGGGGCGGGGAGAGCGTAACAATAAGTCTAGTTAGACGTTGTCGGCGTTCCACTTCTCTTTACATTTCAGATTTCAATATCTGAAATGGCTAGAGCCAAGTCCGAGGAAAGTGGACGAAAGATGTATATTGAACGATAATAATAGTTCTTAAATACATATTTTATGACAGAATATGATTGACGGAGTTGGTTGTTGATAAAATTGTTGAATAATTGGGCAGATTCGATTTCAAGAACAATTGCGCTTGTAGACTACCTCATCAATTCGGATAACGCGTGTTCAATAGACGGCCAAAAAAATCTCCATCTGGCCCCTAAAGGATAAAAGCTAAACGTGCACGGACAACGTCTTAAATGACTAGCTAGATTTATTGTTACGCGCTCCCGTCAACCGCAACATTGTACCCTTAAATATTTTTGTATAAATACGCAATCGTACACAAATAAATCTCTATATATTGTAAAACAGTGAACTAAAAGTGTTTCTTTTATGTGAGAAATTAATTTATATAAAAAATATGTGTATTATAGGAATAATACATTAGGGAAGGGCCCCTAATCCTAATTGACCTGACCTATCCGCGCTAATCCTATTTAAGCTTTATTTCCGAAAGGTACATCGCGGGTTTCTCAAGGGACTCTCAAGTTGTGAGAGTAGGACAGAATATTAATAATTTGAAATCAATTTAAAAACATGTATTCTACTCACCATGAGCTTCATCATCTTCCGAAGGAATCGTCGTACAATCCAACAACTGTGGTGCTGATCCCCTCACTTTTTCAGTAAGCATCAAAGTCGTAGACATATCGGCGAAAGGTTCAGCTCCATTCGCCAACTCAGTTATCAACAAACCCACACTATAAACATCTGATTTCTCATTATACCCTTGAAGATTTTGCTCCAGAACTTCCGGACTCAACCAGTTAAGATTCCTAGCTGTGCTGGGTGGAAACGAATGTATTTGTCGCTGCCACCGTCCGTTTTTAATAATCGGGCAGGCATATCTAAAGCCAGTCAGGCTACTGCTACCATTTTCATTAATAAGTACATGACTTGCTCGAATTGATCTGTGGATAATCCCTCTTCGATGCACATACTCCAGAGCGTCCAGAACATCCTTCGTGATTAATGCAATGGCATGCTCTGGTATTCCATTGATGAAGTGAATATTTAACAGATTACGACAGGAACCAAATCCCATTAAAGGACTAACAATACACACATTGGGCCCATTCACGTATGATGTTAGATATTTAATAATATTTGGATGACATAACTGTCTTGTGAGGATTATTTCCCCCTATAATAAATGTGAGTGTTGGTAAAATTATTAAAATTTAATAGGGTAGTCTTACTTCGACTAATTCGACTTCATCTTTCAGTTTATCAAGATTTATTCGTTTTATCACAACAATTTTATCACTTTGTCTATGCTTCGCGAGTTCCACGGATCCATAGCCTTGGCAGCATTGCCCGAGAAAGGAAATTGATTGATACTGCGAGTCACAAACTTGTCCACTTTCCATCTTTACATTTATTTGTTTTGATTTTTCGTTAAATAGCTATCGAATAATTTAAATGTTGTTTTCGTATCAATCAATCCTAGACGTAACATAACCCTATTTGTATTTTGAAACAACTGTCGAATGTCAAAACTATGTCAATATCTACAGAAAATTACATAAATTCAATCAGAATCTTCAATTTAATGATATTTATATCTTCAACAAGCAATACTCGAGTCGATTTACGGCTTTTCCTTTAAAACTTGCAAAACATTTCAAATGTTTTCATATAACCCTACTTTCAGTTTAAAACACCTGTCAAAGGTCAAAAATCTGTCACTTTAATCAATTTGTTATTTCAATTATTAAACATCAATTTAAAAAGATTTTGTGCTAACGATAAACATTAAAGGTGTGATGTTATGTTTTCAAAGAAATAAATACTACGTTTTACACGTTATTTTCAAAATATCCTTGACCTAATTGACCTTCTTAAAACTGACAAGCTGTCATCTGTCATCTCCTAGTGACTCGGCTTAAAATCCCAACCAAAACCTAAACAGGCCCAAAAAGTGAAACAGCGTTTTCCACACTGATTTATCCCGAGAAAAACTAACAGTCCAGTTGTGAAAATGGCAAATTTAGAAGATAAAGCCCTTTGGGAGGATGGCGACGACACGGTGGGTGAGGATATCGTCCGAATTGTGAGTCGCACGAGACTTTTAGACAACGAGATTAAAATTATGAAAAGCGAGGTGATGCGAATCAGCCACGAACTCCAGGCGCAAGGCGAGAAAATCAAAGAGAATACGGAGAAAATCAAGGTAAACAAAACTCTACCCTATCTTGTCTCAAATGTTATCGAACTCCTCGACGTCGATCCGCAAGAAGAGGAGGAGGATGGTGCTGTGGTGGATTTGGACGCACAAAGAAAAGGCAAATGTGCGGTGGTGAAAACAAGTACACGGCAGACGTACTTCCTGCCCGTGATTGGCCTCGTCGACGAGGAGAAACTGAAGCCTGGTGATCTTGTCGGTGTGAATAAGGACTCGTATTTGATTTTGGAGACCCTACCAGCCGAATATGACGCGAGAGTGAAGGCTATGGAGGTGGACGAGAGGCCCACCGAACAGTATTCAGATATTGGTGGTTTGGATAAGCAAATCCAGGAGTTGATTGAGGCTGTTGTCCTGCCCATGACACATAAGGAGAAGTTTTTGAATTTGGGTATTCATCCTCCTAAAGGTAAGTCATTTTAGAGTATTGTATCAGTAGCTTGGGCATTCAATCAGCGATTCTCAAAATGTGGGACGTCTATTTTTGTTTAATTTAAAAGTTTATCATTTTGAATTACTAGTAGATTTTTGGTACCACTTTTGTAAAATGTATATACCACTGGTGTACATATTTGATATCTCGTTTTTGGGACCTCTGTTTTAACTTTTGGATACTACTGTGTTTACGTTTTAGTACCACCGATTTAACTTTTAGGTTTTCCAGATTTATATTTTGGTACTACCGTTTTCTTTTTTTGGTCCCGACCCTGCAAATTTTTGGTGCCACGGTTTTAACATTTAAATACCACTTTTGTAAATGTTTGGATATACTTGTAAATTTTGGGACCCCTGTTTTAACTTTTTGAATCAAAATAAATCTGCAAATTTTTGGTACCATATTTGTAACTTGTTAGTAACACTGACGTAATTTTTGGTATTTTGATTATATCTCTTTAAACTTTTGGTACCGTTGTTTTAACTTTTTGGTACCACAGCTGTACATTTTCGGCTCCACTTGGTAACTTTTCGGTACCATTGTTGTACATTTTTGGTACAACCGTGTTATGTTTTTTGATTCATCATTTTGGTACCAACGTTGCAAATGTTTGATAGCTATTTTAACATTTTGGTACCACGGTTGTAAATGTTTGTTTTCACTTGTAACTTTTTGATACTACAGTTGAAATTTTCTGGCACCACTCTTTTAACTTTTTGGTACCACTGTTTAAATAATTTAGTACCATTTTTGTAAATGTTTGGTACCAGAGTCATAACTTTTTCGGACCCCCTTTGCAATTTTTAGCACCACTGTTTTAACTTTGAGATACCACTGTTTTAAGAGTTTAGTACCACTGTTACAAATTTTTGATCCCACCTGCAACTTTTCCCTACCACTACTGTAATTTTTTGCACCACTACTGAAAAAAAATGGTATTCTGATAACTTTATGATACCTCTGGTGATAATCAATGTTACTATTATTGGAAATAATTGTTACCATTGTTAAGTAACACGCAACTATACATATTCTAACTTTTCAGGTGTACTTTTGTATGGCCCCCCTGGTACAGGCAAAACCCTATTGGCACGTGCATGTGCCGCCCAAACAAAATCCACTTTCCTGAAGCTCGCCGGCCCGCAGCTCGTCCAGATGTTCATCGGCGATGGCGCCAAACTAGTGCGCGACGCCTTCGCCCTTGCCAAGGAGAAGTCGCCGGCGATCATTTTCATAGACGAGCTGGACGCCATCGGCACGAAGCGTTTCGACTCAGAAAAGGCCGGCGATCGTGAAGTACAACGTACGATGCTGGAACTCCTCAACCAACTGGACGGCTTCAGTTCGACGTCGGACATTAAAGTAATCGCTGCCACAAATCGCGTCGACATTCTTGATCCGGCTCTGCTGCGCTCCGGACGATTGGACCGCAAGATCGAATTCCCCCATCCGAACGAGGAGGCGCGCGCGCGCATCATGCAGATCCACTCGCGCAAAATGACCATCAACGCCGACGTCAACTTCGAGGAGTTGGCGCGCTCGACGGACGACTTCAACGGCGCCCAATGCAAGGCCGTGTGCGTCGAGGCCGGCATGATTGCGCTGCGACGCAACGCCACCGCCGTCACGCACGAGGACTACATGGACGCCATCATGGAGGTGCAGGCGAAGAAGAAGGCCAATCTCAACTACTACGCTTAACTGTGTAAACTGCGTGCATGTGTGTTTATCGATTAAGCTATTAGTTATTTTTTCGTTTCTTTTTCCAAATACAATTTAAAGACGAACTTTTTGTAATAAATAATTAAATCAGAAGAACAAATGTCCCTCCTTCAAAGTTGGATATTATAATATACACAAATTCACTCGAGTTTTAGTTGACTTTTTCTCTTTGTTGGCTTTACTCAAAAATTCTTAAAAGTACAATCACATAACAAAACTTTTTTTTGTATCCTTGCATGGATCGCCATCGTCGAATTTGCAACGAACGCACATCACAGAGACCTGTGGGTGTGTGCATCCATCATACTCTTATGAACATGCATTTTTTAAAAATTGGTAACACGATATTTCCGTAATGTTTCGTTACCAGAGTGTGTATTCAGCTCTTATTTTGGTTTTCGATAGTCGTGACGTTGTTAGCGTGTGTGTTGCCTATGTATGGTAGATGTTAGCCCTGAACAGGAGGTGGCTGTTGTTGCGGACGACGGAAGTAGACGATGCCGGCGAGGAAACCGCTCAGAGTCATAATCAAATATAGGTCCCAGTTGCTACCGATTACTTCGGAGAAGTCGTATAGAACTGCAAATGGACTCTAGAAAAAAAAAACAGGATACATATTAATTTCTTTTTTCCAGATCTTTATGTATGTTAAATATCTAGCGGAGGCTCCGGAGTGGACCCATCAGATTTTCATGAAAATTGGTATACGTTTAGAATAAGACTGGAACAAATATACTCAACCGGGTCGACGCAAGTCTTGTTTCTAATCTTATTCTACACGATTACCAATTTTTATTTGAATTCGAAAAACAAAATCTTAACACTACCAAGTGATTTTTCCACTCACCTCTTGAATATTTTGCAAGTTAAACATAATATTCAACTTGAATAATGCTAAAGCGACAGGAACTTTAGCATCCGGCGACGATTCCGCAGCCAAATCATAGCAACGCTTCGCCAAGTGTATATCCTTCTGCATACCCAAGCCCTGCTCATGCATGTATCCCAAGTTGAAGATCGCCTGAGCGTTGTGCTGCTGGTCGGAAGCAAGACGATAGTGCGATGCGGCCACCTCGTAATCCACAGACGTGCCATGTCCATAATAATGATAATCGCCGACTTTAACCTGCGCCGCCGAATAGCCCTGCGTCGCAGCTCGTCCCCAGTATAATAGAGCACGCACCAGACTCTCACTCTGTGGAATGAGTGGCACTTCGTTGCGTTCGAGCATGAAGGCGGCGTTGCTCTGTGCCACCTCGTAGCCAAGCTCGGCAAGTAGGGCATATTGTACGAATGCCTCGTTCAACTTTTTGCTGCTATAGTCGCCATGCGCCTGCATCAGTATTTCGCCCCAGCGGCCACGCTCGGCGACGTTCTTGAAGAACTCGGCCGCGGTTGGGCATGAACGAAGTGTACCCGTGCCTTGTGCGTGCATTTGGCCGAGATTGTAGTAGGCTAGTACATGGCCGGAGTGCGAGGCCATTGTGAAGTATTTGTTGGCCATTTTGTAGTCTTGGATAACACCAATGCCATCTGATAAACATTTTAAAATCAAATATTAATAAATATCTCATTAAATCATAAAAAGTATGAAATTAAAGCATCAAAAATGTTGAAAAGGGGCAATTATTTCCTTAAAAACAATAAATTTTAATATTTGTCATTGTCAGTTTTTGATAAATAAATATGTTTTTCGAGTGTTTAGAGATAACGAAATTTAGCAAAGTTTATATTTTATTATCAAAAGAATTTGTTCAAATTTATTATAGAAATCACGTATTAGTACGTATAAATAATTTCATTATGATAACCTAGTATAAGCTTACTAACTAAAACTTGACCTATCATAAACTCCATATAATCTAAAATAAGAATTGCCAGAGTTGCTCACGTTACTTTGAAATAAAATATTAAAAAATACTCACTCAGATACATGTTCCCAAGCTGAAGCTGACCATCAACCCAACCTTGTTCGGCAGCAGCTAGAAAATACTTCTGCGCCTTGGTGTAATCCTTATCCACGCCACGACCGTACAAATACATCAATCCTAATCCACTTAATCCTACTGGATTATTCAACTCCGATGCTTTCTTAAAGTATTTGAAGGCCGTGTCGTTGTCTTGTTTGACTTTGTCACTTCCATCCAAGTAAATCTAGGAAAGAAAAACCACATTCGTTTAAAAATAAAAATTAAAACAGTGAAAATCATAATTAAATCATATTACAGTGGCAAAAACTAGATTAAAAAAATCATACCTTTCCTAAATATGCCATAGCAATAGCATTTCCAGCATTAGCAGCTTGAGTAAAATAATGCATCGCCTTTTGATAGTCTAAATCAACACCCCTGCCTCCTTGGTAGTGCAATTGTCCAAGCCCCACCTGTGCCTGAACGTCGCCCTTCTCCGCCAACAACTCATAGTACTCAATCAGGTCGTTATCGAGAATACCAGAAGTATAGCCGTTTTCATGCTCGTCCAACAGGCGAATGCGTTGAATGGCAGCGCCTCCGCCGAAGGAAACTCCTTGACTCACACGCTCCGCCACCAGGCGGTAGTAATCCAGAGCACGTTCACATACGGACGCCACGGTAACAGCGCCCCAATGACGATACGCCATCACCATTTGTGCCCACGTGTTGCCACCAGCTGCTGCCATTGTGTAGTGCACCAGGGCGCGTGCCTGACTTGCATTTACGGATAACCCGGTTGCATAGAGAAATCCTGTAGTCGATTTAGTAATAATAATTAGGACTATAATAAATTATGCTGAAACGAAAGTTAAAAAACATACCTAATCCCATATGTCCTTCATGATGTCCAATAGAAGCCAACTCTTCAAAATTCTCCTTGGCGTCGTTAATATCTTGCGGTAGTGGATTCCCAAACAAATTCGCCCATGCCACCAACGCCCTGGCATCATTATTCCCTTTCTCCACGGCCTGCAGGAGCAATTTATACGCCTCAGCTTTATTAGGTCTCGTCTTGTTCAACACCTGCAGCGCAGCTTCGTATAACTGTTTGCCCTCCTTCTCAGCCGGTGATAATTCCTCCTCGATACCATCCGCTTCTGGCACTTCGGGTAAATCATCCTCTTCATCAGTAGCTTCCACCGCTGGTGTACTCTCGCCTTGCAAGACGATGAACCGCATATTCCCATCCGCATCTTCAATCACTTTGTAAACGAATTTCTGATTAACAAGAGAATCAAGCACCAAGATTGATTCTGGCTTAGCTAGAAATAAGGAAAGAAACGAAAAAATATCTATAAGCATGCAGCAACCTCTACAGCTACGTAAAGAAAACAGAATAAAATCAAAAAAACCAGAAAACTCAACAAGAAAAAGCGTAGTCAACACTCACAATTGTCTTTTTCCTTGGAAAGATCGGGTGCTTGCACCACTTTCAGTGCTTCACTGCCATCGCCGTGCGGATCGGACGTACTCGGCGTGAATTCTTTGGCGTTATCAGTCGTCGTTTCTTCGTTGGTGGACTCCGGCGAGGAATGTCTATTACGAGCGTTGCTGTTGCCTTCGGTGGTCGCTGGCGGCGCCTGCAATTCGCAGCCCACCAGCTGCAGCAACAAGCAGGCGAAGCCGATCACGCACACGCTCTTGTAACGCATCGTTTTGTCGGTGCACACTTTTCACTTTGCGCGACGTGGATTTCGTAAAATCATTACAAATTTTGTTCGTGTTTTCGCTCCTGTTATCACTTACGTGTCCTGAACTAAAACGTCAACAGCGCCCTGCAAAACCCCCTTCGTTTGTTTTATTGCGCCACTGATGCACTGTACACTTTATGAGCACATTTCACTGGTTATAGCACGTATCTAGAGGTAAATATGGCTTTAAAATGCGAATGTTGACGCAGGAGGACTGGAAATTCGAGAATTTACAATTATTGGAGAGTTTGGGATACGTCAGTTGACAGAGTTGACAGGACAGCCATCATAAATACACAATGAATTTATTTTTGAAAAAGTTCGAGAGATGGAGCTACTAGTACAAAATTTCATAAACATCTCGAATAAAGACTCGTAACTTGTAGAAAATTTCGTTTTTTTTTGAATATTCATCCGTTTTCGTTGACTTATGTTTATTATACTATTTAGTCATTACTGAAGAAAAATGGAAAAAGAAATTGTTTATTATAGACAACTAAAGTTGCAAGTCACGAAAATAAGCTGAAAATGAATATATTTTAAACATAAAATAAAAAGGATCCGTTTAATTATATTTTAACAAATCATTTACCAATTAATTTGTCATTAGACAATCTACCTTCCTTTTAGCTTTCGTTAAATTTTATTAAGAGAATTCAAATCGGGAGCACTTAGAGGCCAAATGATGGAACTAAAATGCGATATTCAAACTTTGTTTTAAAATAATTTCTAATATACAGATAACAAACAAAAAAATATTACAGGAGTTTGTAGCAAGTTACATTCTGAATCGAATGATTTATAATCCTGTGATTACGGGAAATATGAAAATAATTGACAAATTATTATTCGGAAGACTCGATTTTTTACATGTTATCTCGTGCTTCATATGTTATACCGAAACAAACTACATTTAATGAAGAATATATTACTGTACGAATGACGTTTCTATTATTTATATATTAGAATTTATATAAAAACAAAATTTGAATTTCATATTTTAGTTTAAAAAATACGGTTAAGATAGGCAACCTAACTTACAGAACTATTTTTTCAAAATACAAACTAAAAAAGCAAAAAAAAAAATTCAAAACATTTATTTAAAAAATAAAGCAATTTTCTCAAAATATTTATTTAAGAAACAAAACATCAATGGCTGTCCATAAATTGAATTTCCGACATTATCAGTAGATTATTCGGGAGAGGTTTAGGTTGTGGCGATAGAACTGTGATTATCTGCCGTTCTGTATCAACACTTGTTCTGAAAAAGTACAATTTGAATGAATAAATTACCATACTCTCTCTTAATTATAAAAATAATACTTACAAACAAACGAAACCGTGACATTGATGTTTAATCAGCTCATCGTCGTCCTTTTCGCCGAAACTAACTGCAAGTAAATGATGTAACATGCCTGCGTTTGGAGTCAAGGGCACGAGTTTGGTTAAATGATCCTGTGCCTTCATTCCGAGTGGCAGGCATGAGTCAGGTAGAGCCGGAGCTCCAATTTTAAAAATTTTAATGTCTGAAAATTTCAAATCAAACGAATGTGGATAAAGAGGATTCTTGGGCGTTCCATAGAAATATTCCCGAATACGTTGGTCTCTGTATTCACTGCGAAGTGTTTTTGAACGTTCTACAACCTGGAATAAGCGTTAATGTTTGTAAAAATGTTGGTATGATTGGTTGTTTTTTGGTAAGTAAACTTACACCACCACTTTTGGGGAGGAAGACGATCTTGACGTACTTTTTAATGTCTCTTACAAGCTCATTGTAGAGACGTTCTTGATCTAAGACTAAGATTACGTCGACTTTGAAGGCTTTGGCGGCTGCTACGATGAGTTTGTAGCCGGTATCTTTTATCCAGCCACAGGTGTTTATTATACAACCAGACATTTTCGCTATAATATATATTTGGTAATAGAATAGGTTTAACTAAAATTATAAATGAAGAGTGCTAATTTTAGGCAACCCATTTTAATGTAACTTAATTTGCCTATGTGGCTATATCTATTTCTAAAGCAACTTGGGTTGCCTATGATTAGTCGACGTAAATACCTTATTCTAACCTTAAAATAAAAGTATTATCCTTAGACAACCCAAGTTACATTAAAGTTTTGGTCAAACATTTTGGTTATGGTCAAAAAACGTAGATTATGGTCAATAACCCGAAAATAAAATATACTTACTCTTCTTATTAGCATTCATCCTCTCGAAAACCACCTCACCAAGCTGAGTCAATAACAATTTAAATAAAGATGTATTCCCTGATGGTGATATATGCCCATAATGATACACCAACGGTGCTTCCTGTGAGAAACCCTCTTCTGTGTGAGCCGGTCGTTCGACCAATAAGGCACCCAGTGTGCCAGGCACCGAAATAGTACCCTGTCCGACATCTAAATCCACATAAATCGGCCTTCTCCCAACGCGTACGGCGTAATTCAGCAATATTCTGCTTAGAGTGGACTTACCCACATCTGTAGGCCCTACGATCATACACTTGGGCCCAGTTTGATTAGTTTCTTCTGCTTTTTGTCGCATGTAATCCAGTGCAGAATGGCAATTGGCGTACATCACCATTGGTGTTTCCTTTGCAATGTAACTCACGTCTGTCTTGCCCTTTAGCTCTAGAGTGCATCCCTGCCATGTAAAAACGGCGATCTTTGCACCAGAAGTGAATTCGTACGGCTTGCCTTTTACCAATTCGGTGCCAAAGACCTCGGCTGTGCCTGTTTTGAGGGTTAGATAGACTTTCTCGAGTTTCGTTTCGACTTCAAACCGTAATTCGCTGTCAACATCGAGTTTGAACTCTTGTATTTGTAGTTTTTTATCGTCTGGAGCCATTGTGAAACATTTGTTGAAATGATGATCGTTACACACGTTTGATTTCGGTATTTTTGGAGTTCTACAGTTTGTTGTTTTGTTTTGTTTAAGTATGAATTTCTATAACCTTACTTTTTACTTCGTTGGTTTTGACGAGCCGAATGTATTCGAGTGTATTCGAATGTTGCACACTTGTTTGGTTTTACATTGATGAGTTCGTTGTGTTGGACTATATGCAACCCAACAAACATTTTAAAAGAGATGTTTACATTCTCGAACGCACTACCATCAAATTGTCAAATGTCATGTATGGTGTGTTAACTACTACTACCTACTGGTAGGTAGTAAAGAAAATATAAGATAGACAAGCAAATGTTATATCAGGGACTTTGAAAGCAATTTGTTTAGTTCAACCTAGTTTGTTTGATGGTGCTAGTAAATACTCGTTTATATTGATGTTTCTAACCTGGGACAAGATTTGAAATGTTAAAAAACATTGGTTTCATTTATTTCTCGTAATGACATAACCTCTTTTCCTTTTGATATATTGTCAATATTTCATTTAAAAGTTACTCTACCCTTAAAGCAAGACTACATGCTACATATTTTCTAATCCTTGATGGTAGAGAAGAATACACATTCATTGTGGCGCCACCTATGCTCCGCATGCACCGTATGCCTAGACAAGTTAGAAAATTGTTTATAGCAGTGGATCCCAACCGTTTTTTGCGCCATGTCCCACCTTGGCCTTCCCAAAGTCTGTTTACCATTTGTTCACGTTTTAAAGTAAACTAAAATTGAATTTATTAACTTCTTTCTTACTTTTTTAGATGTTTGCCTTTTTCATTTGATATTCCATACTTTCATTAACTCTAAAAAGCCTGCAAAGCCGGACCCTTGCAAATTACTCTTGAAGCAAATGTGCTAATCTAACTACCTCCTTTTAAATACTTTGCTTAGACAAGAGCAGCCGTAAAAACTCCAAGCCTAAAGCAGTGTGCAAAGCCACTAAGGTGTTTTGTCTTACAAATAGCAATGTGTTTAAAAAAAAGACACAGGCATCTTGTAAATCATCACTTTTTAGCGTAGGCTATGCAACCACGTGAGGCGCGATCCAAGTTTGAAAAGCACCTTATATTTTGAAATATAGCTTCGCGTTTCCTAAAGTTTCAAAAAAGCCGAGAATTACTCAACAAATAAAAAAGGTACAAAACTCCTTAAATGGGTACGGTTGGTTACTTTAGTATTATTACTCTTCTATACGGCTTTTATATGAAAGAATGAACAAGTTTCTAGCTTTTTGCTTTGTAAATAAATTTCTCTTTTTTCATAGGACCGGTCGTGAAAGAATTTGTAAGCTCGTATCAGGCTCCTATCAAAATTATTCGGGGAACACTTCTAATTAAAATGAATGTCCCAATTTTGTGCTGACAAATACAAATCAATCCACGAAACATTAAGAAGATCGAGTCCAACTGGTACCACGTAGCGGCAAAATGCGGGACTAAAACGCGAAATTCAAACTTTGTTCTAAAATATTTTCAAATCTGCATGTTACAGAATGCCCATCCTTGAACGGATCGATTCCTCATTAAATATAGTTTGTTTTGATATCAACATTTACACCTAAATGTTGGGTAATTATTGAGACATTTATCGTGCAAAAAAACGTCTTTTCCGAAAATGTCGAGTTTTAGGTTTTTCATTTTTTTCTTCATATTTCCCGTATTGCTAGTATTATAAATCATGCACCAATCAATTCAGCGTGAAAATATCTTCAAACTACTGGGACAGTTTTTCGTTTGATTACTTAGAACTGATATTATAACTCATGAAAGTTGAGTCTAATATCGTCGAAGATTTCACTGACAACGTTCATGAGTCATAATATCGGTTTGAAGAAATCAAATGAAAAACTGTCCCAGTAGTTTGAAGATATTTTCCCGCTGAATCGATTGGTGCATGATTTATAAGCCTAGCTATAGGGGAAGACTGAAGAAAAAAATGAAAAACCTAAAACTCGACATTTCTCAGAAAATACGTTTTTTACACCATAAATCTCAATAATTACCCAACATTTAGGCATAAATGTGTATATCAAAACAAACTATATTTAATGAGAAATCGATCCGTATAAGGATTGGCATTCTGTAACATGCTAACATGCAGATTCGAAAATATTTTAGAACAAAGTTTGAATTTCACGTGTTAGTTCCGCATTTTGCCGCTACGTGGTACCGATCGGACCCGGTTCTCTTAATCTTTCTCTAAATTATCTTATAAATGTTTATTTACAATATACTGACATAAAGAAAACACACGAATGTTTATCTTTAAATCACTAAAACAGCAAACCTATAGATAATATGGTTGTAGGTTATCTCTTTAATTGCACATTTGACCGAAGTTTCCACATTAGCCGGCACCATTTTCCTGTCCACTTTTCCTATTTTGCCTCATGAACCTCCAAGTTCGTTTGGTACTACTCAACCTGTGCAGCCACGTGTATTTATCGAGTTTTTCATGTTTATGCAAATACGAATAGACGCATAGCCATGCCGAGCCAAAGATCAGGTTGATTATGATAATTATTAGTCTCCCTTCTAAGCTGCGATTACGGTGAGTACGGTGAGTACACTCGTATCTCCACTGCGTACGTCAATTTCATTTGTGGTTGGGTTGCTAGTTGCGATGTGAGGAATCTAAACGCAATTCGACGAGGAAGAGCTGACTACGTGATTGGTAGGTTTGCTTCGATTAATCTTTTGTTTTTCCTCGACTATAATTTCACTCGTTCTATGTGTGCATACAGCAGTAAATGAAAACTTGCAACGGGGAAGGAGAATCGATATATTATCGATTAGAACCTACACAAACTGTTTGGAAAAACTAGTGAAAGTTTTGTAACATTTTAAGGTTGTTCCCAAAGGGATAAGATATTTTAAGATATGAAAATGTGGTAAAATCTTGTACTTTATAGAGATGAGGTCGTAGATGTAATAGTTTAGAGATTTCGTAGTGCTTTTCAGAGAAATTTAAGTAATACTCGGTATATTCCCAATTGCTCCCGCTCACTGCCGGTTATTATACTGTTGGTTTTTGCATTACAATTACGATAAAACATGATATATTTTCATGCCTATCTTGTCTTCCTTCCTATGAATTTACCAGCGCACTAACGATGAGCACACTTGATTCAGATACAATTTGCATTTCGTTGTTCTTGTGCTCTTTGTTTTACTGTCGTCTACCATAAAAGAGCAAGTTTCAAGATTTATGTGATTACTTTATGCTCACATTGCGGGTTATAAATTTTTCTTCTTATTTGCGTACTTTAGTGGAGGCCAGTGAAATTTGCCCAAAAAACAGATTTTGCGAGTTTCAAACCCGAGAGACCGAAATATAAGTGTATGGGTAGAACGTCGGTGTGGCGAAACAAACCGATGGATAACGCAATTCCTGACCGGCCATGGCTGCTTCGGGGAATACCTACATCAAATCGGCAAACGGGAAACACGCGAGTGCATATACTGCGGTGAATTTGACACAGCAGAGCACACATTCTTCGCGTGCAAAAAATGGGCTCACTACAAATGTGCCCCAGAACAGCAACTGAAAGTCCAACAACGAGTAACGCGGTAGCCGTCCTGGTTAAAAACGGGGATTCGTGGCAAATAATGGAAAATTACATTAGGAGCATCCTAGATGATAAGATGATAGACGAACAATTAGAAGAGGAAGGTTAAACATTATAACACATACAAGTCTTCCCGATATCCCAGGACTGGTAGTTCCAGGAGGGCGCGACACACACCTTAGTGTACATATAAAGCACCTAACGAGTGAGCCAAACAATTCTAATCTCCTTAATCTTCTCGTTCTTTCATAGGGTTACTTGCTCCGGTTAGTACCGCGCCGGCAACACCCATAAAAAAACCCGAGAAGACGAAGTTCATATACCGAGTTTTGAAGTCGAGTTTT